>CM061135.1:139586327-139755837 GCA_030789695.1 Scilla litardierei | reverse complement strand
GTAGAAAAATATGTAACTAATGATTTAATTAACTATTAGTTAACTAACTATTAACTATTAAATAAATATCTATTAAATACGCATAATTAAATCCCACTACTCAAAAATAAATATTAAAAATACCGAATTTAATAATAATAAAGAATTAATTAATTGCATTTTTGGGCTATTAAATATAAACAAATGCAAGCCAGGCAACGTAAGCAACAGAATAAGGTAGACCATTTCATATCCAACATTCATAAATTATAAAAATATTAAATGAAAGGCATGGAACGCATGCAACCGATATCACAATCCCATTTAACATATCATATTAATCCAGCATATACAAAATACTTATAGTATCCATAATACAATCTCATGTTGCATAACAAACAAACAGTAATAAAGTGTTACATTGTAGCCAGCCTAACATCAAACACTCTTGTTTATAATCAACAATAACAATACTAACATCAAACCTAGGAGCGTAAACAAAACCAACTTCATTCCATTTTCACCGTGGTCTGCTCAAATCGCCCCACGAGCGTGGCCAACCGCCCCTCTATATCTAAACGCTGCCGATCAGAGAACGCTGTGGAAGATGAAGCATTGATGGTGCCTCTTTCAATCTCATCCAGCAACTGCAGTATCACATATGTGGACCGGTCCGAGTGTGGTGGATCCTTCCATTCGTAGAATTTGCATTTATTCACGCAGGATGGACAGCTCCAAAAGCGCCTGCCGGCAATTTCTCGGGTCCATGATGTCCTACTGGCAACCCTCAGCCTACAGTTGCAAAACCTGCAGTCATCTTCATCAGCAGCCAACTCACCACCTGCAGCAACTCTGGGTCTAGATTGAATAGAAGAGCTGGACCCGGTGCTCATTTGAACCTAGCATGAAATAAAGATGGACAACGAAGGCAGGCAAAAGATATACATAGCCATATAACTAATAAAAACATTGAAACTGAAACATCACCCAAGTCAACAAGCAGAAAATGATACAGAAGTTATTTTCAACCACAATTCAAATCTTACACATAAATAGTCACAAGGAAACAAGCCAAAAAACATTAAAACTAAAGTGGTGACCTAAGAAAACTTGTTGAAAATGATACATAAGCCTATTTTCCACCACAAATCCAACATTTCCTAATAACAAGACCAAATGAAACATGGCAAAAAAATTTGAAACTGCTCCATATCCCAATTATGAACCTGATAAAGAAGCATAGTTTCCTACACAAATCCAACATTTCAATTACACAGACCCAAGGAACCAAGCCAAAAAACATTGAAACTGAGACATCTCCCACTTCCACATTCTGAAACTTATTCAGAAACTTATTTTCCAACCCAATTACAGCATTACACATAGACAGACACAAGTAAAGAAGCACAAAATTTTTTTTCCTAATTCATGGACCTAGTACAAAAGCTGCAAGTGATACACACTAAAATTTTCCACCTCAAATCCAACATTACACAGAAAAACACCAAAGGAAACAAGCCAAAAACTATGAAACGTATCCTTCTCCCAAGTCCACATTATAAAAATGTTAACCTTGGCAATTATGTCCATAAAATAAATTATATTTATATCCCTCAGGTATACATGTATTTTTTACATGATCTTATGTAGGTAATATGCAGTGGCTCATTATAAATGAACCTTCAAGCCAATTACCAACTCTTTATTAATAACAGAGGGACAAAGAGGTTAGTATATGGTCGTCGTCGTCGGGCTATAGGAAAAAATTATTAAGAAATAGGACCTAAGTCCACAATCTGAAAAAGATGCAGAAGAGTATTTTCAAACACAAATCCAACAGTTCACAAAACCAGACCCAAGGAACCAAGCCCAAAAAAATTGACACTTATGTCATGCCATATATAGACACATGGAAACAAGCCATAAAAATTGAAACTGATACAAGACCCAAGTCTAAAATTTGACTCTGATATAAAAGCTTATTTTCCCCCACACATCCAAGATTTTTCATTTTTCCTCATTACCTTGTGATCTACATGCTTCTTGTTGGTGTTCTTGTTGTACAAGAAAGCATTGTGATTCTTCTTAGGTGCTTTAGCAATATTTCTCGTATTTGCACCAAAAGAGGAATTAGATGTGGGTTTGGAAACCACATTTTGAATATAACCCAAACCTCCTCTATGATTTGCCGGATGTTGTTTTTCCAACAAATCGTGGAGTGAATCCCTAGAATACACAATGCTTATGAGCTTCCGGGATTTCTCTTCACATTTCAACGTAAGTTGTTGAATGTGAGCATCTACGCTAAGGTTTTGAGCAATGAGTTTTTCATTAGAAAGGCTCAATTCCTTAACTTGAGAGAGAAGTGTGTCTCTCTCACAAGTGTCATAAACATGCTTTTCATCATGAATTACACTAGATGATTCTAAATCATGCACCCTACTCATAGCATCGTCAAGTTTAGCTTTCATTTTCTCATATAAGTCGATGCACTTACTCGTCAAATTGGAGGCCACATTTAGGCGGTATTCGAGCTCCTCATAGGATGGCTTTTCCTCCTCGGCTTCCTCATCACTTTCATCCTCGCTTGAGCTTGACGAAGACTCTTCCCCATTAGCCATGAAGCAACTTTCTTCTTTGGAGTTGAGCCATGTCTCTATCTCTTCATCGCTTGAGTTAGATGAAGTTGATGAAGAGTCATCAAAGGCAATGAAACACCTTTGATCGTGCTCCTTGTCATCTTCTTCTTCTGCATTAGATGTGTCCCCATCAGAATCATCAAATGTGCCGATAAGTTCCTTCTTTTGGTTCTTGACCTCAGATTTGGCTTTCCAATGTTTCTTCCCTGTACCCTTATAGGTATCTATGTTGGGTTTGGAAGGACATTCGGTAGCCACATGACCTATTCTACTGCAGTTGGAACAAACCAACTTATTAGACTGTGAGGCAAACTTTGATGAAGACATACCTTAATTATCCTTGAGGAATGCCTTGAAATTCTTGAATTGCTTGGCAAGCTCGATGTAGTCATCGTCGCTAAGATCTTCTTCATCTTCACTTGGAGCTTCTTGTTGGAACCGCTTTTTCCATTTGAAAGACGCCTTCTCATCATGAAGAGCAACGTCCTTTTTTCTTCTCGGGCTTGGTTGATTGAATCTCTTCCTTGTGTTGAAGTAACACTTCATGAGAGATCTCCAATGTGTGCCAAATACTATTGGCCGATTTGCACATGGAGATGCGATCGAACTCATCCGGAGTGAGGGCGTAATGGAGAACACACATAGCCCTAGCATTGACTTTGATCAAGTCCTTCTCCGCTTTAGTTCTCAAGGCCGCGGGTGAAGTAGGCTCCTCGAAAGGTGACTCTGTTATGTCCCAAAGGTCGTGACTCTTCAAGTAGACCATCATCCTGATCTTCCAACTCGGGTAGTTGGTTCCGTTGAAGAGCGGGGGTCGGGCGGTAGAAAGACCTTCTTTATGAGGCGTGGATGTAGCGTTGAATGCCATCATTGCAGTATGTTTTAACCTCGCTCTGATACCAATTGTAGGGATCGTCTAACCATTGCAATACTAACAACACACACTAGAGGGGGGTAAATAGTGTAATGGCAATAAAATTGTGTTGGATCTGGATCGTAGCCTAGAGGGGGGGTGAATAGGCTAATAAAAATATTCGTGCAACCCACGAACAATCCCACGCAGTTACAGGCACAGACAGGACAATAAAATAGCAATCACAGAATACACACAGATTTACCCTAGTTCGGTCGTCCCCACGACCTACTCCAGCCCCCGAAAGCAACTACTAGATAGATATGTAATCAAGTACAGCTACAATGAGTCAAGATCCCAAATCTACTCTCACCTAGCTCGTACGCACACCACGTGCTCTACACTATCAATCTAGTCAGATGCTCTCCCTCCGTGACGACTCCCACAGTCGTCAGGTCCCCAGAAAGTAACACAGATTGTAAAGTTTCTCCTACGAGGATCTAACACAACAACTACACAAAATAATGATAAATAGAGTTTAGGAATCTCAGTTTGTGTAGCGGCGATGTCCTCGTCAATCAGCACGGGTCAAATCTCGTCTGACGTAGATGTAGTCTCTGATGTCCCCTCAATAGTTCGGCTCCCCTCTCGATGAGACTTGCGCCCTTCGCCAAAGATTGAAACTTGCGGCACCTCACCCAATTACTTTTTCTCCCAACAAATCTTATGTGCATGTGCCCAGGCTCTCTGAAATATTTCGGGTGCCCTGCAACAGAAAACAACAACCACCAAAATTTACCCCCTTATAATTTTTTAAATTAAAAAGAAAACTAACCTTTGTTTCGTACGGTTGTGCACTTGGATGATTAAAGGTTGAAAAGCATATGCATGCACAGAACAAATTGAGTGGTGATTAAAAAATCTAACCAAGAATTAATCACCACAAACACAAACTTTCGGCTGTCAACAAAAAACACTTCAAAGATTCCTACGGTACATGTATTACGACCTGGGATACACGTATTGCAGCCTTGAATCAACTGGATATTGATTTCATGTATGCGTGAGCTTCTCTCTGTTTCTTGCAAGAAAAAAACATTAAATCAATTGTTTGCACAAACAAACACCAGCACAATTTCGGCAGCAAGCAGGTTAACAAAAATGATGTGGCCGGCCTCTTTGTTTTTGTCTTTCTTAGTGCTCTCCCATGTTGCCCTGCAAACAAAAAGATAGCACAAGAATTAAAGTAAGTGATTCCTTTTCAAATCTTTACCTTTTCATCCCCTTCTATTTCCAATGGTATTAATTTAATCCTTCCACTAAGCATGAGACCCCTGCGTTTTTCTTTGACTTGAGGATTTGAATCCTTGACTCTTCGAGTTTGCGGCTGTGTGAATTCGAAAAGAAATGCGCCGCTATATGTTTTTGTTTCCTCTACAAGATGCGCCTGTCAGCCTGTGATCATTGGAATTTTTAACGCAAAAAAAAAACTCTGGGGCTTGAAGATTTTTGTGCGCCCTCGTGATTTTTGGTGCGGCTTCACAGGGGAATTTTTCGGCTGCCTGGGGATTTGTTTTTGAGGGATGGCCTAGGGTTAAGTCTTTTATTTACAAACTTCCCCTCCAAAAAAACAGCCGACCTACAAATGAGTTGGATCTTCTTATTTGATTTCCTTTGCACTTAAGCCTCAATTAACACTAATTACCATGTTGCCATCGATGTTGCAACTTGATTTTTGCTTGGGAAAAAAAATCCAACCGGGCCACTCAAATTTTGCTCCTGCCAACAAAAAATTAAGTGCATTAATTTGTTTGCTTTGAAAACTGTATATATAATGTTTGCTATTGAAACAATATGTAAAGTTTACTCCTTAAGAAAAGGAATCAAGGTTGCATGTAACTCCCTTTGTAATTTTCTTGGCCAAAAGAAATCTAGCCGCACACTTTATGTTGGCACAATTTATAATATTGCAACACCTTTCCTGAAACACACTTAGCACACACGTTACACCGTTCACACACGTTTGTTATCATCAAACACGAAGTTCACAGATCGTTGATACCAACAAATTGTCCAATTAAAATTTAACTTGCAAATGCGGAATTATAAAAGGAAGAGGAATTAAAAGGCACAATCAATCCAAACGCAAACACAAAGTTTTAACCTGGTTCCCCAAACTTGGGTACATCCAGCCACACCAATATTCACTATATTCCCACACAGAGAAGTGAATACAAATCTCACAAGGAGATACCCCACAAAGAGGATTTATGCCCAACACAAGGACCCAACCAATCCTACACGAGGATCAAGATTCCCACACAGAGAATCACTAACTCACACTCAGAGAATTAGGGTTAGCCCTATACTAGGACATTAGAACTCCCACAAAGAGAGTTAATTCCCACAAAGAGAATTCCCTAGTCCCACAAAGAGACAACCTCCCACAAAGAGAGAAACTCCCACAAAGAGAGTATCCTAATCCCACAAAGAGAAATAGGAAGACAAATTACACTAAGTAAAGTAAATACTCTTACCTATGCCTTGAGATACTTACTCATGAATGAATGCAAGGCATGGAAGAGTGTCTCCAAGTGTTGGAATATGCTTGAGAGCACTTGGATGATTTTCCTTGAGCTAGACTTCAATGCATGAAGAAAGATGAGTGCTCAATAGAGGGAAATGAGGGAGCTTGAGAGTTGCTTATTGATTTCTTGAGATTTTCTATAGAGTCAAGAGTTATAAAGTGTTGTCAAGAGTTCTCAAGTGATGGCAGCACACTCATATATATAGGAATCCTATATCAAGCCCAAAAACCCAAAGAAACAGCCAAATGAACAGATCTGCAACGGCTAGAAACTGGGTGAAAACGACAGGAACAGTCGACTGTTGATCAAAAGACGGTCGACTGATCAACGGCTAGAAAATATCTAACGGCTATAATCTGAGCCAGGACAGTCGACTGAAGAAGACAATACAGTCGACTAACAAACATGACAGGCGCCTGTAAAACCTTCAGCAGACGACTGCTTCAGGTGATGGAACGAAACAGAGAGCTGCACTCTTTCTCCAATTCTTCGCACATGCGACTGATGTTAATACTACAGTCGTCTGTCAATTAGTCAGGCAACTGTACATTCTACATCAGTCGACTACTGTATAATATGGAGAGAAGACAGAGATGCAGAGATTGCACTTACGCTATACAGGCGACTGTTGGCCAATTCCTAGGCGACTGTAAGTATATAGGCGACTGTAAACTGATCGTCAGGCGACTGTGCGTAAAGCTCAAGTTTGAGTCAATTGAAATGTTGACTGGAGCTGTGCATATCAGGCGACTGTAGAAGGATCTACAGACGACTGGAAATCACCCAGTCGGCTGTGTTTCACTCAACAGGCGACTGGCGGAAAGCCAGAGACTCCAAATGAGTATTTGGACAGAGTGAACCTATTGGGTTGGATTCTGTGATAATCCTAAGGTTCACTAAGATGGTTAAATGCATATGCATGAAAAGTAAACCATCTAGCAAGGCATTACAATAACCTAGACTCAAAAGAGAGAGAAAGCAATAATGTAAATTACATGGATTACAATGCTTTCTTAAGAGTCTAAAACTTCAATCTTGATGCCTTGATTGCTCTCCACCATCTCCAAGCTTTGGCACTCCTTGAGTTTAAACTTTGGCCCTTCTTCACATGATGTCCATCCTTACACCAAGTGATTAGTCTCCAAGAAAGATATCCTTGAAATAAACTGAGAGACTAAAACATGAGATTCATTAGCAACAACATAATGTTGTGATCATCATCAAAATAAGATTGGTATGAAACACCAATACTCAACAGTGGCCGCTTGGGAGGGCTCCTCCAACGCGACGGGGATCCGGCCGACGGCGGGCTAAGTGCGTTCCTGCGCTGTCGGCCCGAGGTCGACACCTCCAGGATCTCCTGGTTCTTCCGTCGAAGCCTCTCGCGCTCGGCGTTGATGAAGCGAAGTTGTCGACGAGCGGCTTCCTCGTCGAGATGGGCTTGACGGGCGGCCACCGCTTCGTCGTCCTGGCATCTTTTGCTTGGCATCTTTTGCTGGCAGATGCTTCTTCGTCATGCTTCCGTCGGTAAGCAGCCTCCATTTCTTCATTCAGAAGTTTTTGCTGGACGATTATCTCTTCGACGAGCCCTCTCTGCCCCGCCTCTTCTTCGAACTGAGGGCGAAGATTTCGTCTTAGGTTCGGGGGCTCGGAGGGACCGGGGGGTGCTTCGGCTCTGGCCGCCTTGAAGCCTTTCATCATCTTAGTGAAGGCCTTGAAGCTTTGTTGTAGAGCGCGGGCTAAGGCCTGGACGGTCTCAGCCATTCCCTCTAAGGGAGGTTCGTCGATGGAGTCCTCGGGTGAGATTGCGATTCTTGATCCTTGGGGGTTTTGCCGTGATCGGGATTTCGGATGATGGGTATGGAATTAGACATGGGTGTGACCATTCGTTCCCACAGGCGGCGCCAATTGTTGCGGGGTAAGATCCACATACAATGAATTTGTTTGTTGGGGGAACCAAGGGCACGATGGTTGTAAGTGAGATGAAGTCTTGGTAGGCTGTTTGACAGGTGGTGAGTGGGGTGACTAGGCTAAACGCACTTCAATGGCCAACCACTGCGTCAACCTCGCGAGTACTCCGTTTGCTCGTCGCATTGCTGGGGACGGGCGCTGATTACTAGCTGCGAAGGCTAGCTCACCTGCGCATAAAGCAGCTCATCAGAAAGGCCGGGTTGGGGTCCAACCCTTAGCCTCTCTGATGCCTAAGTTAGAATTAGGACTTAGAAACGGGGGCTAGGCACGCAGGTCGGATTGAAAGTGAGTCGACCATACGTGGCGAGCTATAGTGGAAGAACAAAGATGTGGAAGACCTTTGCTCTTGTGTGTGAGTAATGAGAATGCGAGCCAATTAGCCAACCCTTTACCTCAATGGATGTGATGGGGTATTTATACCTGATCGTGGCGGTTAGGTAGGGCTGACATGTCATGCCGTGCGTGTCAGCCATACCTTTGTCAGGTGGCGCAACGACCCATGGTGCTTTGTCAGGGTGTCAGAGCCAAAAGCACCAAACGGTCAGACGGCGCAGCGGTTAGGGGGTGTTTTGTCAGGTTGTTGAGCGGCGGATGTGTCAGGTGGCGTCCTTGTACTAGGTTGTTTGTCGTGTCCGATGTGCCAAAGGGTCGCTGGGGTGCGTCTGCGTGGTGGGTCCGTACTTGTCTCATTAGGTCACACTAGGCGGTCGACAGGCGAGCTCGGAGGGGAAATGGGCACCCAGCGGGCGGAGTTCGAGGCGACCCAGGGCTCTCTCTGTTGGTCGAGGCGGACTTTGGGCTTGACGGGCTAAGGAGGGGGAATCGGCGTCGCACTAATGAGGTCAGGACGTTGAACGCCTACCCTTCGTCAGCTGAGGTGTGGCTTCTGCGAAGGCGGGACGAGCTGGATGTGCGCCCGGCGAGTTTGGGTAAAAAATCAGAGTACCACGATCTTTAGGCCGTAACAGATCTTACTTAGTTAAAGGCACAATGGGCTAACTTGAAGACAAGTGCGGGCAACGGGCCTAGGCAAAGAGGAGCCAACTCTTCATGTACAATAACAAAAATATATTATTTGAGCAAATCTCTGTAAATTTATACCTCAAGAGATTCTAACTTGGGAGTGGGATGAGTCGAAGCCAGTACTCTCATCCGGATTCTACTTGTTAATGATTTAATAATTATGATGTATATACATCACACAACTACATAATCTCACAGGTAAAAAGATGGCATCAACAAATCAATCCGTCCGTCCACTGCAACATAAGATAAATAAGCTTTAGACACAAGGGTTTAAAAGTATTTTCCTGTTTTGCCAATACGTGAAGGCGAAGAAAAGGGAGAGAATAGAGCAAACGCCGAGCACATCAGCACACAGCCTAAAGCTAGACGTTATCTCTTGCTCTGTCGTCTGCGTTTGCTTGACCTCACGTGAGTGTGACACATGAGGCGCTCTAGCTGGGATTCGAGACACGAAACACAAAGCGCCAGACGCAATGAGCGTCACGTGCAGAGACACACACAGAGAGAGAGAGAGAGAGAGAGAGAGAGAGAGAGAGAGAGAGGGGACAGAAGGAAAACTCACCGACCCTCCGCCCAGCCCGGCACGTTGCATTCCGTTCCCATCTCCTTTATTTATATTTCATTAATTAAAGCATCCACTTCACCTAAAATCCCCCTCTCTCCCCTCGTTCATTTAAATCACATCGAATTCCCCAATAAATCGAGAAGCAAGCAAGCAAGAGAGAGAGATCTAGATGGCGGATTGGGGGCCGGTGGTGATAGCGGTGGTGCTGTTCGTCCTTCTGACCCCGGGGCTGCTGTTTCAGTTGCCCGGAAGCGGGAGGTTCATCGAGTTCGGGAACCTTCGGACCAGCGGGCTGTCGATTCTTGTGCATGCCATCATCTATTTTGGCCTCATCACCATCTTCCTCATTGCCATCGGCGTCCACATCTACACCGGCTGATTCGATTGCTCGCTTAGTCTAATTCTGAACTTACTTCTTGTTTTGATTTAATTGTAGACTGTTGTGTGTTGTTTCTCTGATGAGAGAGAGCGAGTGATGATGTAAAAAGGAATATTGTAGCTTCTATTATTTTTCTTTTCTTTCCTTTTTCCTTGTTGTTGTTGTTGGTGGCTTATGCTTTGCTGCGATGTCCTCCAATAATCTCAGAGTGTGGACTAAGGGCCTGTTCTTTTGTTGGAAAGTATAATTGGGAAAGTTGAGGAAGTGTGGAATCTGATGAGAGAGAAATTGGTGTGTAATGTGTTCTTTTGTTAGAAAGTTGGTTTGGATTGTGGAGTTGGAAAGTTGAGCTGGGCCCAACTCCGTGTAGTGTGTTCTTTTGGTTGAATGAAGTTGGATGAAGAAAGTTACGTGGGGTCCACTTAAAATAATTAATTACTTAATATACTACTTAAATAATACTTAAATTAATTAGAATGGTCTAAATTTTGTAATGAAGGACGTGGGACCCACCCATTATCACTTCCCAGCTCGAAAACAAACCGGAAACCAAAAAAAAAAAAAACTTGCGCGCGTCTCCGAGGGGCCCACCAAAGTGGGATTCTTGTGTAATCGGCCCTATTTTCTGCGAATTTGTTTGAGCCTGTGGATTCCCGATCGCAAGTGCCACGTTGGACTTTCTTCCCGCAATTCACAAGGCCAAAAGAACAACAAAAAAATCCCCCCTTAAAGAATCCTGTGAAATGTCAGACTACAGTGCATGAACAGTGTGTTTCACACTTTCTCTTCCTCACTTCCGGAGAAAAGAACAGGCCCTAAACTACAATCAGATTTGGGTGTTGACGGTGGTTGATTCTACACGAAGATATCAGTTCAAGTTATCAGTTGTTTTGTGATGAAAATAACGAAACTTGATTTGCCCACCCACCATTTTACTCACGCGCACACAAACCGTTTATTTACAAATTTGTCATTCAAACGTTTTCAAACATTTTTCATCTTTTATCACATGCATATATCTACTGATTTACTCTGCTCCCGCCGCTAGGAACAATGTCGGCCCCTCCTCCGTAACATCACCACTTAAATCTGACCCTTGTTTACAAAACTTCCACAACTTATGACTTCTAACCTTCTCATTTAAAAGCTAGACTTTAATAAGACATTCATGCCCCACTACTTGCCTATTTAACTTCTCATTTAATATTTCAATGAGTTTATTCTTTAACAAATTCCTCTTTTAAACTTAAACATTTTCCATCATTCATTCCAAGCATCATCTTAAAATTTTCAAACAACACTGTTGGTAGCGGCTTTGTAAAGATATCAGCCACTTGGTCACGACTCGCAACGTGACTCATTCAAACATTGCCTTCCTTCACATGCTCCCGAATAAAATGAAAACAAACATCTATATTCTTACTCCTCTCAGGGTGCATCGGATTCTTTGCCAACTCAATTGCTGATTTGTTGTCAACTAGTATTTTGGTTGCCTCGTGTTGCTGGAGTTTCAATTCATATAGTAAATTTCTTAGCCATATTGCGTGGTACACACACAAAGATGCTGCCACATACTCTGCCTCACATGTTGACAATGTCATTATTGGCTGCTTCTTCGAGAGCCATGTGAAAGCCGTGTCTCCCATATAAAACACAAATCCAGATGTGCTTTTCCGATCATCTACATCTCCGCACCAATCACTGTCGGAGTAACCCACCTGTTTGTATTCATTTGTCTCTGAGTAGAGTAACCCGAGTGATTCCGTTCCTCGGATATATCAAAGAATCCTCTTAATAGCCTTCAAATGCCAGTATTTCAGCTCCTCCATGAACCGACTCACTATGCCGACACTATATGCAATGTCCAGCCTTGTGCATGTGAGATACCGTAGACTTCCAACCAAACTCCGGTATTTGCTTGCATCCACAGGATCTCCGCCCTCAAACTTAGAGAGATTTTTACCGAGTTCCATCGGTGTTGTTACTGAGTTGCACTCTTCTATCTTATTCTTCTTCAAAATGTCTTTAGCATATGCCTCGTGTGACACAAATATTCCAGATTTCCTTTGTCTAACCTCAAGACCAAGGAAGTATTTCATCAACCCCAAATCTGTCATTTCGAACTCCCGAGTCATAGCCTCTTTAAAAACTTTTATCATCTCCTCATTGTTCCCCATGAATATAAGATCATCAACATAAAGAGCTACAAACAAAAACATACCTTCTTCTTTCTTTACGTACAGTGCATGCTCGTAGGGACATTGTATGAACCCATTCTCCTTGAAGTAGGTGTCGATCCGGGTGTTCCATGCTCGAGGTGCTTGCTTCGGCCCATATAACACCTTTCTTAGCTTCAACACTTTACTCTCCTTTCCAGCCTTCATGTATCCGGGTGGTTGCTCCACATATACTTCCTCTTCAAGCATACCATTTAAAAATGCCGACTTTACGTCCATTTGATAGATCGGCCTCTTAAATTGTGCCGCTTGGAATATAGGAAGTCTGATTGTTTCCATCCTTGCAACTGGGGCAAAAACTTCGTCATAGTCGATCCCCGCCTTTTGTCTATAGCCTTTCGCAATTAATCATGCCTTATACCTTTCTATCTCACCTTGGGCATTCATCATCTTCTTATATACCCATTTTACTCCTATGGGTCGATGTCCTTCCGGCAGCTCTACCAAATCCCAAGTTTCATTTTTTGATAGCCTTTATCTCTTCATCCATTGTAGCTTGCCATTTCGTATCTCTCACTGCATCTTCAAAAATAATATTTTCAGCATCTGCCAAAAGACATACCAGGTGTACTTCGCTTGTCGACTCGTATATCTCTTGCAAACTTCGCATCTTCAGTTGTCTCGACTCTTCTTCATCATCAGATGTTTGAGTAATTAACGGTGTTATTATCGGTGCATCGGTTGATGGTTCTCCATTTTATTCCTTTTGTGTCACCTCCTTTTGGTTGTTCCAATCCCATGCACTTTCTTCATTTACCTGCACATCTCGGCTCACAACCACCTTCTTTTCAATTGGGTCGAATACTTTGAAAGCTGTCATCTTCTCGTCATACCCGATGAATACATACCTCTTGCTCTTATCATCTAGTTTGGTTCTTCTTTGATCTGGTATATGTGCGTAAGCCACACTACCGAATACCTTTAAGTGCGATATGGTCAGTTTATGTCCGCTCCAAGCTTCCTACGGTGTTTGATTCCCCCAACTTTGCATGTGGGCACCGGTTTTGCACATACACGGCACATTGCACTGCTTCTGCCCATAAGTCTTTCGACATGTCTTTGCTCTTCAACATCAACCGAACCATATCAAGAATAGTCCAGTTCTTCCTCTCGGCCACACCGTTTTGCTGAGAAGAGTAAGGCGCGGTTAAGAATCTATTGATCCCTTGTTCCTCGCAATAGCTCGTGAAGGCGGTTGACATGTACTCTCCGCCTCTATCTGAACGCAAGGCCTTGATATAAAGATCAGTCGTCTTCTCTACTAACACCTTGTATTTCTTGAACATCTCGAATGCCTAAGACTTTTCCTTAAAAAAATAAACCCATGTTTTCCTTGTATAATCATAAATGAAAGTAATGAAATACCTTTTCTCACGGAATGACTTTGGTGTGATAGGGCCGCATATGTCGGTGTGTATCAACTCGAGTGGCCTCCTTGCACGATATTCGGCCTTCTTTGGAAAAGTATTCCTCGCTTGTTTGCCGAGTATACACCTCTCGCAAAATTTCTTGGTGTAATCCATGTCTGGTAGCCCGTGTACCATATCCTCCTTTGCTAACTCTTGTAGGCCGTCGTAATGCAAGTGTCCGGATCGTAGGTGCCACAGTGAAGCTTTATCCTCCATGTTGACTTGCAAACACCTTTCTCGCGCATTCCTCAAGTTGAGTTTGAACATTCGATTCTTGGCCATATCCACCTGTGCAAGCAATCGACCATTTTTTCCTTTAGGTGCATCATCTGGTCTGTCATGAAAACCGAATATCCCTTCTCCAGTAGTTGACTCATGCTCAGTATGTTACTCTTCACGTCAGGCACATAATAGACATCCTTAATAGATCCTACTTTACCATCTTTTTGAGAAAAATGGATTTTACGTCGCCCCTTCACTTGGACCTTTGACGCATCTCCAAATGTCACGTGCCCATCCTCTATCTCTTGCATCTTCCCAAAGAGGTATTTGTGCCCGCACATGTGATTACTAGCGCCGGTATCAAGATAACACACCGTGTCACCTTCCGGAGCGATGTCATTGTAGGCCATCATGAGTATACCGTCGTCTCTTGTCTCCTCTTCTGCAGTTAGCATTTTCACTTACCTTTTTCTCGGAGGTGCACATTTTGGCATAGTGCCCATATTTGTCGCAGTTGTAGCACACGACATTTGAATAACAATCTTTTGCGTAGTGTCCCTGTTTGCCGCAGTTGTAGCATCGACAATTGAACGATTTGACCGGCCGCCTCTCCCACGGCCACGTCATTGACCACACCAATTTTGTTGGCTCAGCTGACCCTTTTCTTCGGAGTTATTTCCACGTCTTTGGATTTCACCGCGACCAAAGCCACGACCTCCATGGCCACGCCCCCTTCCTCGGTATTGTTGTGCGTACATCGCCTTGTCATCCTTGATAGTTGCTTTTGCTTGTAAGGCCTCCTCGAGCATCTCTTGTTTCTTCTTCTTTTGTTGTTCATGTGCTTCAAGAGAACCAGCTAGACCATCGACTGTCAGCTCTTCCAAATTATTCGACTCCTCAATTGCGCAAACAATGTACTGGAAATTTTCGGTCAATGACCGTAGAATTTTCTCCACCACCCTTGCATCGGTTAGGGTTTCTCCATTGCGTTTAAGTTGATTCACCACAGTTTGCACACGCGTGATGTAGTCGGATATTCCTTCCGACTCCTTCATCTTCATGTTTTCCAACTCGCCTCGAAGATTTTGAAGCCGCACTTGTTTAACTCGATCAGCGCCCTTGAAGACCCTCTCCAAAACGGCCCACTCTTCCTTCGAAGTTGTTGCACCGGCAATTTTCTCGAAACCCGACTCATCCACCGCTTGAAACAAGAAATAGAGAGCGATTTTGTCTTTCATACACATTTCTTTCAACGCCTTTATCTGATTTGCCGTCTGATTTGCCGTTTCAGTCGTCTCTTCATAGCCGACTTCAACTACTTCCCATGCGTCTTGCGCACCGAGCAACGCATGCATCTGAATACTCCAATTGTCGTAGTTCAACTTGGTGAGTTGTGGCAGCGGTATCTGCCCCAGCGAGGTACTCCCAGAGTTTAACATAGCTCTGATAGCAATTTGAAAACTACAGAATGAAAATTGGAGGAAGAGAAAAAATAACTCAAATGATTTGCTTTCTATTAAATCACAAAGATATATGTTTCTTCTCTCTTGCTTTCTAAAAACAGAATACAACTTCCTTATATAGACTCTAACATATAACAAGCTCTTAAATGTAATAAAAGCAGAATACTAAACATCACCAATTAAATCTGACCATTGGTTATAAAACTTCCATAACTTATGACTTGTAACCTTCTCCTTTAAAAGCAAGACTTTAATAGGACATTCATGCACCACTACTTGCCCCTTTAACTTCTCATTTAATATTTCAATGAGTTTATTCTTTAACATGATGGGGATGGGAGGAGGGGATGGAGAAAACCCGACAAAACCCTGTTAAAATGATGCAAACCCTGCTAGGAATGATGATACCTGACAACGAAGAGGAATACAAGATCGTTCTACAATTAGAATTCGGATGGATACCTCGACCCGTTGTTACGACAAAAGCAAGAACCTCGGTATATATGACCGCAACCCGTTGCTTATTGCGTAACAAGAATATTGGTATAAGGAAGACGCCACAAATGGTGGTGTAAATCCGTTTGATAAGTCGATAGTGAACGCCATAGGAAATTCCTGATAAGTTCGAATAGTTCTTCAAAGAACCAAAGAGAAATTCTTTCAGAATATTTTTACCGAATACTCAACTGCCTTTCTCTATTGCTTAGATGCCTTTTAATAGGATAAAAATAACAACAAAAGTTCCTAAATTTTAGGCTAAAATTATGGCTAAATATTAGCCCATTAATTGGCTGATCACATGCCAAAAATAGAAAAGAAAAGTAATCATATAAGCATGCAAGCCTTCCAAAAAGTATCTTAGGCTAAAATTATGGCTAAAAATTAGCCCATTAATTTGACTGATCACATGCCAAAAAATAGAAAATGAAAGTAATTATCTAGGCATGGAAGCCTTCCCAAAAAGAGTATCTTGGCATGCAAACTTTCCAAAAAGATTAACCATAAACATGCCAATTTAACTGCTAAATTTAAGCTAGCCGTAGCCGGTTTCTTCTAGAACTTGAATCATGTTGATCCACCTTTCCTGAACACATGGCTCATGCTCAATAGGCCTCCATGAATTTGCTCCAATCTCTTGAATCAACCTGTTGAGTACATCTTTGAACTTCTTTGCTCGCGATCACGTAACTAGTCCAATTGGAACTTGAACTAGATCCTTTGAAGTTGTGCTACGATTTGCATCATTCCCCTCCTCTTGAAAATGATTTTTCCTCAAATCATTACCTACATCAAAAGGACTCAAATCAGTAACAATAAATGTAGCACTTACATTGTACTCACCAAGTAAATCTAGCTTGTAAGTGTTATCATTGATGCGCTCTAAGACTTGGAAAGGACCATCTCCGTCTTTCATTCTAATCGTTATGTTGTTGGTGACTCGGCAATCAACACACATTCTCCACGTTCCATCTTTCTTAGGTACAAGTAAAACTGGAACAACGCATGCGCTCATGCTCTTCCTCACATACCCTTTCTCCAACAACTCACTTACCTGCCGTTGAAGTTTCTTTGTCTCCTCGGAATTGCTCCTATACGCTGGTCGGTTTGGAATCATCGCACCGGGAACAAAATCAATCTGATGTTTGATCCCTCGGATTGGAGGTAAACCCATGTGGTGTTTCTTCAGGAGAAACATCCTCATATTCCTGCAAAAGAGAAACAACAGAACTAGGCAAAGCAATGTGAATTTCGTTAGTATTTAAAAATGCCTCTTTGTACAAAAGTACACTCATCGGCTGATTTGAAAACATTGCTCGCTTAATTTCACTCATTTTTGCATAGAAATTCTTTTCTTTTCTCTCTGATTTTCTCTCAATGACCGAATTTTGATTTTCACACACACTCTCTCACTCTCATTTTTGTCAGCCTCTCTCTATGATTTTCACTCCTTTTCTATTGTTCACTCTCTTCTTTTGATCACTCTCTTTTTGCAATCGCATTTGATCCTCATATACTTGTTGTGGTGTCAATGGTACAAGATTGATTGATCATTGATTAAGTACAAAGGAGTATTTGTTCCTAAAGCCATCATGCTTCACACGCCTATCAAACTGCCATGGACGCCCTAGCAATAAGTGCCCCACTTGCATCGATATTACATCACATAATACTTCATCCTCATATTTACCTATCCGGAATGCAACTAACACCTGCTTGTTTACCCTTACCTCACCACTATCATTTAACCATTGCAACTTGTACGGTCTAGGATGCTTTAATATGCGCAGTTCTAATTTCTCCACCATTGTTGTACTTGCAACATTAGTACAACTACCACCATCAATAATCACACTACATACATTGTCTTTGATGTAGCACCAAGTGTGAAAGATGTTCTCTTTTTGCACTTCTTCAACTCCTTTTGCTTGCATGCTCAATGCTTGTCATGCCCCGTATCCGAAATACCCTATTTGTGTGTGTTTGTATGGGTGTATTTTTCTACATGGCTATGTGTATGTTTGTATCCTTGTATGTTTGTCTATTTGTGTGTCTCTTTGTCATTGTAATTGTTTTGGTATGTGGATTTATGTGAATGTATTTGTATTTGTATTGGACGAATGTGAATGTGTGTGTGTAGCCATGTATTTTTATGTGTGTAGGTGCATATAAGTGTTTGGTAGGATGGGTGTGTTTTGGTGGATGTAAGTGCATGTATGTGTTTGGATGGATGTGTGTGTGTGTGCCTTCATGTATGTATAGGTATGTATCCTTGTGTTTGTATGTGTGTATTTATGTGTGTATGTATTTATGTGTGTATGAACTGTTGGGAGATGTATGCCATCAGTTCATTTGTATTTGATGCAAATGGGTTTTTAATAAGAAATATGGGAATTTTGTATATGATGCAAAGGAAATTAAATGTGTCGTAAAATATTTACGTGGATATTTAATATAATAAATGCATGGAAATGGTTACCTGGATGATGGGATCGTCCCGGTCTAAATGCAGGTTCAAGCCGCGTCAAAAACAGACTCCAAACGCACAAATATGCCATATAAACCAACTAGGAAACCAGACTGGGCTTTAGCCCAGTTCTGCACAAGAATAAAGGGGCTGGGCTAGCCCAACCCACAGCGGCCTGGGCTAGCCCGCCCATTTTGGGCAGGCAGGGCCAGCCCGCCCACACAGGGTGGGCTTGACGCCGCCCGCCCAACGCGGGTTTGACCCGCCCAGCGCGGGTGGGGCCCGCCCCCCTGCTGCAGGCAGGCGCCCAACCCGCCCAGCTGGCGGGTGGGGCCCACCTGGCCCAAAATTTCTGGTTAGGGTTTTTGAAATCCGAGGTTTTTTTGCGGCTGTTTTTCAGCGAAAAGCTGATTTTAGCCCAAATTTGAGACAACGTTTGAGGGGTCAAACGAAGTCGGAATTGAGTGCCGTCTATTTCTACACGTTCACCATTCAAACCTCTTCGATTTGATAGGTTGTATCTCTTGCGAAGCTCAACGGCGAGTGAGGAAAAATTCGCTAAAGTTTGGCCTTTGTAAAAGGCAAACTTTAATTAATTTTTCCTCCAAAGTTTTTAGTCCCACATCGGATATGGAGTGAAGAGGTGGGAGCCGCCTAAATAAACAGGGGCCTACTCCCCCCTGAAACTCGTCCCAAGCTCCAGATTTGAGTAGCTCCATTAAACGCGAGCAAGCTCGGATCTGAGCTTAAATTATATACTCTCTTTCTCACTAAATTTCTTCCTTGCTCCTGTTCGGGCTTTAGCAAAGCTACGAAGGAGCTCGGATCGGATCCGAAGTCTTGACGAAGGATCCACTCAAGGTGAAATCTTCTTCGGTGCATGGTTGGCTCGGCGACAAGGGTGTTGCTCGCCTCGGGACGCGGTGTGGTTCGTGAAGCGGTTCGGCTCGGGACGAGGAGCGGCTCGGGATGCGGTTCGGCTTGGGAGAAGCAGCGCATGGCTAAAGAAATGTTGCTGAAAATGACGCCTCGTATTCAGCGGAAACGAAGTGAAAGGCATGTAGTTTAAATTAAACATGCGTTTATAAATTGTAAATGTTAGATAGATATATCCTTAAGGGTTGGTCAGACCCAACCTCGGGATAGTAGAGATCTTGTCTAGCGTTAAATCTTTAGGGCTTAGACTTAAAACTGTTTTAAGTTGATTCTTCCGCTGCTTTATTTGATATCTTCGTTCGACTGACTGAGGTCGGATGTCGAACTTATAGCCCTAAGGACCCCAGAAACCCATACAATGGTATCAGAGCTATGGTGTACATGATTTATGATTTGCAATTTATAAAATGTATATGATACAACATGCTTCTCCATCAGATGGAGGTTTTATTTAAACTTTAAAAATGTCGTTTGAAAGCAACGTTTTTTTATTTTCAAAAATTGTTTTGAAAATAAGATTTAATTTTATTTTAAAATTAAATCTTTAAAATTATGTGATAATTTTTGATGTAACTTAAACTTATGCGATAAATTTTAGGTTGCATGTTTAGCAAGAAAATTTTATGCGATAAATTTCAATTGCTTTGTTATTATACTAAATTGTTTAGGTAATAATTTTTAATGGTTATATTAGTTATTTTGATTATGTGATAATTCAAGAAAGACTATTAGGATAACCATTAAAACCTTTCAGAAAATTATGAGATAAGTTTTTGGACATGCTATGATTTAAAAATTATTGCAACATATTAAATTTCTGTTTAGGGTAGCCCTCTCCAACTTATTATTTTAATTGTTCTAATAATAATTTCGAACAAAAGGCTATGATTTAAATTGTTGCAACTTGAATTTTAAATGCCTAATACATGATTAGGATAGCAACTTAAAAATCCTTATAGTTGATAAGGACATTAATAAAAGTTATTAACCAATCCTAATAATTTCGAATTTTAGGATTCAACTAGTTGATAGGATTAACTAGTTTTAATGAAGCCATTTCTAATCGATGGGACACATATGAATAATAAGTTTCCTTCAATGGACCATGATCCGGTCTAGTGTTTTTTGACTAGTGTTGTGGATCACCCTAGCTCGACAGTGGATAGTGATCCTGGCCTAGCCAAATCACTGGCTGTGTTCTGCTGAACAGCAATGATGCAAATTATGATTATGTGACATCGTCGATTATATCTAGTCAATTACGTTAAAAATCTTCTTCAAGATTAGCCGTAACCCTCCTTGTTTTTAGAGGTTGGCAACTATAGGTTCTTTATTATAGTTGTTGAGCACACTCAAGCTATGTCATAGATACTTTATAGAAACCAACTTCTCATTACATAGTATGTAGTATAGTCTTAACCCAAATCGTCACGTCGTGCCCATACACTGAGCACCGGCATAAGTTAGGCTAGACACGAAAATAAGGGTCCGACTAAACTAGTCATTGTGATTTGGATGCACACACTCATGATCATAAGTGGCTAGGGGTAAAAACTAATAAGGGAATCATATATGATATGATTGATGAAGAGTCATCTACCAATGCGGAGTCAAGCAATTCGTTGAGCACACTCAAGGTTGTGAGGCTCAGGGTCATTGGATCTCTTTCCCATTTAATTTAATTAAATCGTTCATTATTATGGCTAAAAATGATCGCAAAAATAGTGGGAGGATATAGTTAGATAAAAGCCATTCTATCTATATTTAAAATTGAACATATGCTAAACTAGGGTAGTTCTATGTTTACCGTTGGAATCCAAAATATAATATCCTAAGAGAATAAGTTAACTGGTCCAAAAGGTTTGTTAATGGAATATCAACTCAAATTCTAATTGATAGACTAAATTATGTTCTCACTGATATTAAAATTGACCTTCTTAGCACAGGCTTAAAAACAATGATTTCCTTGAGCTTTGGGTCCAACAAAATAAATGCACGCTACCTGTCACTCGCCTATATGAAGGGCATCTTGAACATACTGATGTTCATAGCATGTTTCTCCATACAATTTGTTGAGTCAACTCAAGGTTGTATGGAAAACGGTTTCGATCCGCAAAGTTTGAAACTTTGATCAAATTATTTGAATCGAAGATGAGTGCAAGAGTGGTGCAAGACTATGTATCCCAACTGGATCTTGAGACGAGCAACTTGTTGAGCACACTCAATGTTGTAAAGCTCAATCATTTGGATACATGAGATGTTTGCATGGCTATTATTTGTGTTGAAACATGTAATATCTAAATGAGATTTAGAAAAGGAAGACGGCATTAAGAAAAGTCATTTGAGAAAGAAAGTTTTATTAATCAATAGTAAAGGCAAAAGTAGGAGGAACTGAAAATGTGACATATTTGATGTCACGGCTTCAGGATAACCGTTATACAAAAGGGAATATATTGTCATACGCATGAGCAATTGTTGTTTCTTGGACCATAGGGGACATCTAATATTTTTTGGCGAATGTCGTCATATTGCTTCTGAAGCAATGAGAAATTTGTATAACGATAATGTATTAAATGTTAATACATGAATACACAATATAGTAGCAAAACTTATATGTCAAAATAGACTAGGTCGTACAAAAGAGACTAAGCTTCACAAGTCACATAAAGAGGGGTCTGACCTTTGTATTATGAAGTCAATAGACACTTGTGAATCTTGTCTCAAAGGTATAATGGCCGAAATTCCATCTGTAAGACAGTGGGAGAATGAGTTGGTGAACTCGTAGTCTCGTACATACGGATGTACCATACCCAAGTCTAAGTTAGCCAGGATAAGTTGTTCTTATTATGACACGTGTTCTTGCTGAAACACAAGTCTGATAAAATAGATAACACAATGACAGAAGTATTTGAACTGCTTCGATCAGATCGAAGAGTCGAATACTTAGCTGTATAAATCTTGCGTAATTAAAGAAAATGTGATTTTCTCTCAGGTCAAGTCTCTTAATACATCGGTGTGTCGAAGAGCATGAATCACACTTTGTTAGACATGGTGTGATGCATGGCAAGTGACTCTAAGTTACAATCCTCCCTCCAGGTTAAGTCCCAGATAGGAATGGCTATGTTCTTGATAAGGTTCTACGAGGACCTTATCAATATGATATTGATTAAGTCAATCGTTAGGAAGTTACTGTATTACTCGAGTCTCGTGAAACGAATAAGTCGAGTAAAACATCATAGTTGATGATGACTTAGTCAACTTCCAGAATGCCATTCAGAGTAGAGACTGTGATTAATAATTTGATGCAATCCGAAAAGTGTCCTTGCACGTGAATAAAGTATGGACTTTAGTTTACGTGCCTAAAGAAAATGTTTCCTTTGGCTGCAAGTGAGAGTCTAGAAGATTAATGCAGATAGAAAATAGTGAAGTACAAGTTATACTAGTTGATAACGATTATCATCCTAACTCCTATAAACTAATTAAGATGAAACTTTCTCGCCAGCAGATGTGTACAGATCTACTCGGGGCGAACTCAATGTAAATGCTCATGATGACCATGAAAACTGGAGCATTCATATATAGCCTGTTTTCTAAATATGATTTAGAAGAACGAACTTATATAAATCGGCTAAAGAGTTTTCACGGTCAATGGGAGCGAATAAAAAACATGCTAGGCATCAAGGAGCCGGAACATATGGTTTGACAAAGTGGTCAAAGAGTTTTACACTTTAACAGAAATGATTATGAACCGTATAAATGACCAGTAACTTATTAATTTGGATTATTCTTGTAAGGTACAATGAGCTGGATGAGATCCAAGAAAGACAGTAATTATGGATTCCAAGAGACCAAAGAAATTATTTGGATGAGATTCAAATGTATGGTCTAACTTGAACATAGAAAACTCCTTAAGTCTATAACTAAAACGGTTTAGTAGATTCACTCACGAAGGCTCTGCCACATAAAGTCTAGAGAGACTTATGAGATACCGGGATAAATGGGCCTGAGTGCAAGTGAAAGATGTTGGGAGATAGGTATGCCCTCGAACTCGAGGTAGTTTATCTCTCTGTATGTGTACAAACATCTTGTTCAAAATTACATTAAGCTGTATGGTAAAAATTTATCTAAGTTAATCATAATGTAGTCGACATTAGAACTTAGGTAAAGTCCTAAGACTTAATGCGAGGTTAAACAAGTATCGAAATGAGAATCTCGATCATAGAGAATTGCTTGACCGTTGGTATCATAAGTCTGAAATCGTTCGTGGTCCTAGATGTTTCGAGAAAAGGGTATCGAAACATCAGATGGAGTATTATGTCTTAGTCTTCACCATGCTGTGGTGACGATGATCTCATGGTCGTTTGACTTGGCGAAGTCGAAGACGAGACACAAGTGCTCATTGGAGAATGAGTTCACTGAATAACCCAACGAGAGTTATCATATGGTTTATATTGACCAATCTGTCAATGATAACTATTAGTGATGATATGCAAGTTGGTCTTTTGACTTGAGGTCATTGTATGAACCTGTGCGTGAATGGTGTCACTTAGATCATTGATCTAGCCTCGGGAATGCCCCGTTGAAAGGTCTTTGGTTAGGTGACATTTGAAGCATGCGAGGAGAGTAATGACCAAGAGAGGATTCGTCTCTCCCGGTCAAGGGAGTTAGTGTCGCACGTGTTAGTTCGATCCTTAGTAAAAACTCTGGTCAGAGTATGTTAGAAGTAGTCTAACATTATTTGACAAAAGATCGATGGAGACTAACCAAGTTTAAGCTAGTAGGGTTGATAGTTGACCATACTCTAGGCTTGACTAAGCGACAAAGCTTTGACGAAAAGACTAAAACTGTGGTATTCATCACAGATACAGTCAGGGTGGTCTCGACAATACTCATGGCAATGAGTTAGCCACATAAGTATGATACCAAAACAGGGATGCCACATGCTACTCGGGGTCTCTGCCATCTGGGGTTTTGAGCCCCACCTGTAGTAGGGTCAGGCTGTAGGGTCTCACATAGAGTGAGACCTTCGTCAAGTAATAGGTAGAAATTTGGGAGAATATGCATTTGATGCAAGGGATAGAAAACTGCAAAGAGTTTGCAGTTAGCTTCTGCATTCGGGATAAATGATCCTGAGTGCAAATGGGAAATGTTGGGGGATGTAGGCCCTCAGTTCATTTGTATTTGATGCAAATGGGTTTTTAATAAGAGATGTGGGAATTTTGCATATGATGCAAAGAAAATTAAATGTGTCGTAAAATGTTTACGTGCATATTTAATATAATAAACGCGTGGAAATGGTTACCTGGATGACGTGATCTCTCGGTCTAAACGTAGGTTCAAACCGCGTCAAAAACAGACACAAAATATGCCATATAAACTATCTAGAAAACCAGACTGGGCTTTAGCCCAGTTTTGCACCGGAATAAAGGGGCTGGGCTAGCCCAACCCATAGCGGGCTGGGCTAGCACACCCATTTTGGGCGGGCAGGGCTAGCCCACCCGCCCAGGGCGGGCTTGACCCGCCCGCCCAGCGCAGGCGGGACGCCCGCCTGCCTGCTGAAGGCTGGCGCCCAACACGCCCAGCTGACGGGTGGGGCCCACCTGGCCCAAAATTTCTGGTTAGGGTTTTTGAAACCCGGGGGTTTTTTGCGGCTGTTTTTTCAGCGAAAAGCTGATTTTAACTCAACTTTGAGATAACGTATGAGGGGTCAAACAAAGTCAGAATTGAGTGTCGTTTGTTCCTACGTGTTCACCATTCAACCCTCTTCGATTTGATATGTTGTATCACTTGCGAAGATCAACGGTGAGGGAGGAAAAATTCGCTAAAGTTTGTCCTTTGTGAAAGGCAAACTTTAATTAATTTTTCCTCCAAATTTTTTAGTCTCACATCAGATATGGAGTGAAGAGGAGGGGTCGGTCGTCTATATAAATAGGGGCCTACTCCCCTCCTTGAAACTCGTCCCAAGCTCTAGATCTGAGTAGTTCCATTAAATGTGAGCAAGCCCGGATCTGAGCTTAAACTAAATACTCTCTGAGTAGTTCCATTAAACGTGAGCAAGCCCATGAAATTAAGGCACGTATGCACTGGGGGCTGATCGCCCCAAAATGCAACCCTAGAGCACAACCAAAAACTTGGTCGGCCCCGGATACACACCCGAAGAACGATTGTAGTTTTACCGCAAGCGCACGGCAAAGTGGCGAGCGGGTATCGAACACGAGGAGGTCGTGTCAGTTCCAATCTATCCTAGGTTGGTTTGACTACGAATGTTTTATTGGTGGAGATGGCTATGGTATGATATAATGGAAATGGTGGTGGATGTCGGTGTCGGTGATAAAGAAATCGGTCAAATATCGATTCAAATACAATATAATAAAAGTGTCTAGGGCTAGGGAATTCCCACTACGGATCGTCATACATCATCGTAAATAGTGAATCTCAATATTACTAGACTTGCATTGAGGTGAACTAGTCGTAACTAAATATAGAACCAAGCTCACGCTCTCGCGCTATTGCCGGTCTATAGCAACCTAGATTTGGGTCCAATCTCTTGCAAACCCTAGCCTAAGCCACTAGCATTAGGATCAACATCATCGTTCAATCGCTCCTCGAGCCCACTCTCGTGCAAACTCGGGCCGCGACCTAGGTTGTGATAGTTCGTATTCGTCCAATCTCTTGCAAACGAATATGGGTATAGATTTACAATTAAAAATCCTAGCTTTGGTCCAATCTCTTGCCAACCAAATCTAGAGAAACCCAATTGTAAACCTAAATCGAATATCTAGGCCTTCCCATCGATTAAAATCCAATCTCTTGCAAACCCCAATCGATGGGAATCCCTAGCTATCCGTAATAAATCAATCACAACCTAACCTCCTAGTAATTCTAGCAATTTAGAAATTCATTCATCACAAATCTGAAATTAAATTCATAGGGTTCATCCCCATGCCCTAGAACAACAAATCTACTCTAGCATAGCAATAAGGATATAAGAATCAATAAAAACCATAGCTTGCATACAAAAAGATATCAAATCAAAGATTCAAAGAATAAGAACAAAGATACTTAGCTTTGATGAAGAATTCCAATCCAAATACAAGCTTTTTGATCCAAGAGGGGGCCTAGGGCATGGCCTAACCTCTAAAATAATCAATAAGAAAACATCTTGGGGGCTAAGAAAACATAATGGGGATCCCCTCTAATGGTGGCTACAAACCCCTTAAATACTCCCCCAAAACCCTAGCAAGAAACCCTAGAAAACCCCTCAAATTCGTGCCCAAAAACAGCCCAAACCGCAACTTAAAATCTGGGCCCGTCGCCGACTCGGCCGAGTGGAAAATGTGACTCGGCCGAGTGGAAATTCCAGCACTGCAGTGTCAACTTGCAGAAATTCTCTAGATTTCATCCGACCTCCGATTGATGCGTTCTTGGCAGCGTTGGAACCGTCATGAAGTCTACTATCCATAAAAAATATGAGAAAAATACTTTGATTGCTGGAATGATAGCAGATTTCAAAAGAGTGGGAGGCTGTCTGAAAATCTGGGCGCTGCGTGTCCTCGGCATCACTCGGCCGAGTTGACTTCTCTACTCGGTCGAGTGGGCTTCTCTACTCGGCCGAGTAATAGACCCTGTAAAATTCCAGTAAGTCAGAGGTCTTGGGGGCCTGTCTTCGGAGGTGACTCGGCCGATTGGCTTTACTCACTCGGCCAAGGGGCATTCGGTACTCAGCCGAGTCGGAACCCTCAATCGCCTGACGGATTCCAGTAAGTCTGGGATTTTTGCTTGCCGTCGTCGTGATGCCACTCAGGCGAGTGGTGTATCCATGCTCGGTCGAGTGGGATGGCGATGCTCGGCCGAGTGCACGCTGATACTCAATCTGCTGCGTGTCCGATCTGGCCGGCCGAGCGGGCTTATTTGCTCGGCCGAGTGACTCCTTCACTCGGCCGAGTGGCATGCTGAAAATGCCCAATCTTCTCCGTTTCTCCTCCTCGTCGCTCCTACGGAGTTTCTTCTTCTTCCACGCATCTCCCATCGTCGAATAGCCCTCAAAAGAGCCTTGGGTGACGCTCCGGAGTGGGTGCAAGTCCCTTAAGCTCATTTTTGCTCCCGATCGCTCCATATTTCCTGAAATCCGACAAAAACAAGAAATAGTGAAAAGTAATGCAATATCGTCGAATAATCGTGAAAATCGCAATATGAGCAACCGAAATGACGTGAAAACATGCGGAAAAAAGGTGTAAAATATGGACCGATCAAAATCCCCCAAGCTTACCTCTTACTCGTCCTCGAGGAAGATAAGTAGAGAGATGAACTCGGGAGATGAAAATAAAGAAAATGAAACGAAAGAAAAATAAAGAACACGAGGTGGAAGTGGTTGCTAGATTATTCTCTCAGATCTCAAGCCATAAGCTACACATCACGATAACTTGGAAAATACGAATCACATGCTATAAGGGTTTCAAATCTTACTTAGACATGGTACTTGCAAGCTTTTAAGGGCAATAAGAGGGACTCTCTAAATTCATACAATCAATTCATATCCACATAACACATTTCATATAATTTAATATACAAATGTTGGCGATGCACTTTTCAATCAAAAGTTATAAATGAAGCATATAAGATACACACCAAGCATGCAATAGAGAATAGAATAAGAGTCATGTCATTCACATATTTATTTCAAATCATGAAAAATCTCCATATCTAATATATTTCGCAAAGTCTAAGCATTATCGAATATTCCCATTCATGCACGTCTCCACTCTAATGTCATACTCACTCATATGGTCAAATGAATTCACCCCCCAAGCTTAGCTTGAGGTATCACATCTAAAGGAATATGATAGTGGAAAATGGGATTTTTGCCTTGGTTTTCCCAAGTGTTTTGTGGCTCCAATAATAAGATAGAGAAACATTTTTCTTTTTCTTTTTCTTTTTGAACTATTTGTTTCTCATTTTTCTTTTTGGATTATTGTAGGAGCTATATGATTTGTATTTTTGGCTTTTGGCTCCTTTTTGGCTTTTTGGACTTTTTGGAGCTAACTTTTCTTTTGTGGGGATTTTCGGGAAATATATGCGATATAAGTAGCTTTAGGAGGTGAACTCAAGTGACATGTAGAGAATAAAAAGATATATGTGGAGAAAGAAATAATGTAACACTCGGTTCACTCTAAGATGTGCACGAACGGTTCAATAAAATAATACTTCAACTAAAACTCATATGTAAGCGTGGATATTCTCAATCATTTCAATAAATAGTGAAGTCAAGCAGTAAAGTTTACAACCATATCAGGCATGCAATAGAAGGTGAATTAAGACAATAAAACTGATGCTTCAGATATACTAATGATGCGTGAATCTTGGTGCACTTCCAACAAAAGCATACTAAACACTAATCCATACATTCAGTTTCAATGAATATCATGCGATCACTTAGAGGGGTCATCAAGAGAAATAGATTTGCAAGCACATGTGAATAGCAAGACTATGGAATACTCTAAGTAGCATGTAAATAAATAATAAGCATCGTGATGGTTGCTAAAGCAATAAGAGGTATCATCATACGAAATTCATCTAGCGGAAGAAGAGAAAAAAAAAGGAAAATAAAGAAATAAAAATAAAAGAGAGGAAAGAAAAGAAAAACAAGCACACAACATGATGCATGAACACACATAAAAGGAAAATAAGATGGAAAAATCAAAAAGATGATGCAAAAATTTGAAATTTTTTAAAAACCCTAAAATAAAGTAAAAATGCAACTAATGCATCTAAATGGCATGAAAATGCACTCCCCCAAGCTTAAACTTCACATTGTCCTCAATGTGATCATAAAAGGAAAAATATGAGGAACAACGATAAATATGAGTGAGGTGAATGAAAAATGATGAAATGAATGACATGAAACACTAATGCAACTACATGCACATACAATAATGCATGAGAGCGCTTTCCCCCAAGCTTATACCAAACAATCCTATTCAAATGACTCGATCAAAAATGTCACGGCTTTGCAAAGCGTGATCAAGTCAAATGAATAAGAAAGTGAGTATTCACTTGAAAGAAATGCTCGATGGTGGTGAGCAAAAGGATGTGACGTATCAAAATATGGAGAGGGAAATTAATATATATAATGGGTTTGGGGTGTAAAAGATTTTTGTTGCCGTCATATGAGGTAATATTTATTCAAGCAAATCTATACGGTCCTCTCGCTGTCGAGAGGATTCGTGTTTATTGAAAGCATAAAATTTTCTACACTACTGGATTGATATCACCTATAGCAAAAGGCGGATCCAGTATCTTTGCCGATGCAGGCAACTACTCCAACTGCTCCTTCCGTGGCTCCGCCAGATGCGTGTGTCCACAGACTCCATCAGACTCCAGCAATGCGGCTCCCAACACCTCTCCAAGGGCTCCACCTGTACCCTGCAAGAGATAAGCCGCATCAATCTGATGTGGATAATTCTTCCCCAAAATAAATGTATTCCAAAGAGGGTCATCAACATAAGTATTTAAAATTAAAAACGGTTGACAACACTTCCCTGGAAATAAATCTCTACTCTCATGTACCACGTCGATCAACTCCACATTGTTCGCCTCATGTTGTTCAGGTAGCTCGGGCATATAAGCGTAGGTCTCATCAGGCAGCTCCTCATCATCGTCAGACTTATCCCATCGCACCTCCGGATCATAATTAATAGCATCCATGGGCGCTAACTCCTCGCTCTCCTCCTCGTATACGTCCCATCGTACCTCTTGATCGTATGTACATGAATCCTGCAAAAGGTGCAATGAGTCGTCAAAATCTGAATCATAGCAAGCATCATATACGGGAGGGGAATCAAATGTAAAGGGCGAGGTAGTAAAGAGATCCCCCTGAAGGGGAGCCATAAGCTCTGTGGGATTGTCCTCGGCGTCAGTGGAAGGGTGGTCCTCTGAGGGATGCTCAGCCTCTGTAGAAAGTAGAGGCGTCTGCGGTAGCTCGAAAGGAGGAGGGTGATGCTCGGGATCCTCATGAATGGATGTGTCCACGTCCCAATGCACGGCCTCCCCGATGACAAGCTCTGGCTCCGCATGTAAGGCCTCCTCAACAGCAAGCTCTGGCTCATGTGGGTGACAAGGGGGAGCGACGATGGCACAAGCTGACTCTCCCCCAAGCTGAACGTGGACATCCTCCTCAGGCTCCTCAGGTATAGAAGGCAATGTAAATGCCATCATCTCCTTTTCATGCCTCCTTCTTTGTTTCTTTCCTGGAGCTCGAGTCACCCGATTGCATGGCTTGGCCTCCTCAATAGTAGGTGCAGGTGGCTCTATGGGCTCATGTATCTTGACCGTGGTATAAAAGTGGGTCTTGTGCCCCTCAATTAGAGCGTAGACTTCATCATCAATTGTGCCTGTGGAAGAGATACAATGAGTAATAAAGTTTTGAAATTCAAGCTCAAAAGGATCACCTGCCGTTATTGTCAATGGACCGGAAATTCGAACTATGTCGACAATGTTTCTCAATAGGTCCGTGTACGTGTCCTCCTTTGGCAACTCAGATGTCTCTATTTGTGGAGTGTTGATGGTATAAAGGTGGATATGATCACCTTCAAGTGAAGCATACACTCCATCTATGATGGTACCTGCACTAGAGACATTAGCCATAACAAAATCGATGAATACTTGGTCGTATGTTTTACTTACCGTAACGGTTAGTGAACCGGTAGATCGAGCATCATCTATCATTTGCTCCAAGGCTGCTGCCAACTGTAGATCACTGAACTTCCCCACTTGCATCCTCTTCAAAAACTCACGTGAGGGTCCCTTTAGCCTTCTAGTGAAGATATCAAATAGCGTGGAGTCATTCCACTCATGGTCTGACTCCGTCTGGAACATTTCTAACATTCCTTCAAACCTAGACAAGGCTTCCCCGAAGGATTCTCCATCATCCTGATAGAATGCAGCGAGATATACGTAGGATTGTATAGAGCCCGCTCGCATTTTCTTTGGAAGCACAATCGCTGCAACAACTGTACCTGATCAATCAAAGTAAACAACCTGGAAAAGACGTCAGTGGTACAAAGAGAGATAAAGATAATAATAGTAGCAGGTGGTGGGGGAAGAAAAAAATCTCTCTCAATGTTTTTATTTTTTATTTTTTAATGTAGTCGAATCAACCTAATTGTGACAAATTGGCACCCAACGGGAAAACACCTCCCCGGCAACAGTGCCAAAAACTTGATCGCCCCAAAATGCAACCCTAGAGCACATCCAAAAACTTGGTCGGCCCCGGATACACACCCAGAGAACGACTGTAGTTTTACCGCAAGCGCACGGCAAAGTGGCGAGCGGGTATCGAACACGAGGAGGTCGTGTCGGTTCCAATCTATCCTAGGTTGGTTTGACTACGAATGTTTTATTGGTGGAGATGGCTATGGTATGATATAATGGAAATGGTGGTGGATGTCGGTGTCGGTGATAAAGAAATCTGTCAAATATCGATTCAAATACAATATAATAAAAGTGTCTAGGGCTAGGGAATTCCCACTACGGATCGTCATACATCATCGTAAATAGTGAATCTCAATATTACTAGACTTGCATTGAGGTGAACTAGTCGTAACTGAATATAGAACCAAGCTCACGCTCTCGCGCTATTGCCGGTCTATAGCAACCTAGATTTGGGTCCAATCTCTTGCAAACCCTAGCCTAAGCCACTAGCATTAGGATCAACATCATCGTTCAATCGCTCCTCGAGCCCACTCTCGTGCAAACTCGGGCCGCGACCTAGGTTGTGATAGTTCGTATTCGTCCAATCTCTTGCAAACGAATATGTGTATAGATTTATAATTAAAAATCTTAGCTTTGGTCCAATCTCTTGCAAACCAAATCTAGAGAAACCCAATTGTAAACCTAAATCGAATATCTAGGCCTTCCCATCGATTAGAATCCAATCTCTTGCAAACCCCAATCGATGGGAATCCCTAGCTATCCGTAATAAATCAATCACAACCTAACCTCCTAGCAATTCTAGCAATTTAGAAATTCATTCATCACAAATCTGAAATTAAATCCATAGGGTTCATCCCCATGCCCTAGAACAACAAATCTACTCTAACATAGCAATAAAGATATAAGAATCAATAAAAACCATAGCTTGCATACAAAAAGATATCAAATCAAAGATTCAAAGAATAAGAGCAAAGATACTTAGCTTTGATGAAGAATTCCAATCCAAATACAAGCTTTTTGATCCAAGAGGGGGGGGCCTATGGCATGGCCTAACCTCTAAAATAATCAATAAGAAAACATCTTGGGGGCTAAGAAAACATAATGGAGATCCCCTCTAATGGTGGCTACAAACCCCTTAAATACTCCCCCAAAACCCTAGCAAGAAACCCTAGAAAACCCCTCAAATTCGTGCCCAAAAACAGCCCAAACCGCAACTTAAAATCTGGGCCCGTCGCCGACTCGGCCGAGTGGAAAATGTGACTCTGCCGAGTGGAAATTCCAGCACTGCAGTGTCAACTTGCAGAAATTCTCCAGATTTCATCCGACCTCCGATTGATGCGTTCTTGACGGCGTTGGAACCATCATGAAGTCTACTATCCATAAAAAATATGATAAATATACTTTAATTGTTGGAATGATAGCAGATTTCAAAAGAGTGAGAGGCTGTCTGAAAATCTGGGCGCTGCGTGTCCTCGGCATCACTCGGCCGAGTTGACTTCTCTACTCGGTCGAGTGGGCTTCTCTACTCGGCCGAGTAATAGACCCTGTAAAATTCCAGTAAGTCAGGGGTCTTGGGGGCCTGTCTTCGGAGGTGACTCGGCCGATTGGCTTTACTCACTCGGCCGAGGGGCATTCGGTACTCGGCCGAGTCGGAACCCTCAATCGCCTGACGGATTCCAGTAAGTCTGGGATTTTTGCTTGCCGTCGTCGTGATGCCACTCAGGCGAGTGGTGTCTCCATGCTCGGCCGAGTGGGATAGCGATGCTCGGCCGAGTGCACGCTGATACTCAATCTGCTGTGTGTCCGATCTGGCCGGCCGAGCGGGCTTATTTGCTCGGCCGAGTGACTCCTTCACTCGGCCGAGTGGCATACTGAAAATGCCCAATCTTCTCCGTTTCTCCTCCTCGTCGCTCCTATGGAGTTCTTTCTTCTTCCACGCATCTCCCATCGCCGAATAGCCCTCAAAAGAGCCTTGGGTGACGCTCCGGAGTGGGTGCAAGTCCCTTAAGCTCATTTTTGCTCCCGATCGCTCCATATTTTCTGAAATCCGACAAAAACTAGAAATAGTGAAAAGTAATACAATATCGTCGAATAATCGTGAAAATCGCAATATGAGCAACCGAAATGGCGTGAAAACATGCGGAAAAAAGGTGTAAAATATGGACCGATCAGGGGCCCAAGCAAACATCTCACCAACCTTCCGGATGGGACACTAGCCCGAGCGGAAGATCGCCTCAATCCAGGGAAGCTTGCGTCTCCCTGCCACTAGCTCGCCTCCAAGGTCAACCAAGGAAGCTCGCCCGTCCGACCGTCAAGTTTGCCATGACGAGGATAAGCTCGCCTACACTCCCACAAGGAGCACCGTTCGAAGGAGCCGAGCTTGGTCACCGATCTTGGCTCGCCCTCGAGGGAGACCAGGCATAGATATCTCTGACATGGTGATGTAGGCTTACCTCCCCTCCATTAATGCCAGAGGTTAAGGGCGAGAAATGATGGCCACCCCTCGCGTCTCATTAATGCACCTGACACCGTTTGATACCATTAATGCAGAAAATATCTCTGACACAGCTCGCCGACCTATCGCTTCAGCACTCGAGTACCATCTGGATTGATTCGACAACTGACAGGATGGCGAATAACCGCCTCTCAGCCATATAAATACCCCCCGCATGCCTCTATAGAGGAGGTTGGTCAGTTAAAACATCTAACGTATTCTCATATCAAAGGTCAAATATCTTCCACATATCTGTGCTTTGCTCATAAGCTCGCCACGCTTCGCCGATCTGCCTTAAGATCGCCAAGCATGCCCAGCGCCTATATTTTACGTCACTTGCTGACTTAAGCATCGAAGGGGCTACGGGCTGACAGCCAGCCCCGCCTTTCTGACGAGTTGCTATTCTCGCAGGAAGCTCGCCTCAGCTACCGGGAGACGGTGATCTTCGGCGACCTCCAGGCGACTTTGGATCCTTCACCTCTAAAGCGAGTTCCGAGTCGTACTAACCTCGCCATTAGCCAAAAACTTGTAATCATTGTACCCGTGATTCCCACTTCAAATAAATATCATTGTGTGCAGATCTGACCTGTAACAGTTGGCTCCGTCTGTGGGAACAAGGGTTACACACATGTCAGGATCCACACATCCTCACCGCAATTCTCGCCACGGCAAGTCACCCAACGTTACACCCCCTCTGCCTCTGAAGAGGCCGGGTCGACTTGAGACCATCATTAACGACACTCTGAGGCCATCCTTGGCCAAAGAGCCCCGTTCTCCCCGAAGGACTCCCCCAATGAATCAACCCATTAAAGGGTCGGCCGCGGTCATTCAAGACGTGGCCCTTGGCATCTACAAGGGCTTTCAGAGCTTTACCAAGATGATGGAAGAATGGACCGTTACCCAGCAAGCGGGACCATCTCAGGCAGAAGGCCCCTCCGAGCTCTGCAACGTGAGGAGAGACCTCCTCCCCCAATTTGACGAGGAAGCAGCAGCACAGCAGAGGCGGTTCGAGGAAGCGGAGGTAGTCGCTCTACAGAGGGAGATCAATATGGAGGAGGAGGCCGCTCATCAGAGGTGATTACATGAGGAAGCGTCCCTTCGATGGCTTTGCCTCCTCGATGCTAAAAGGGAGAGGCTTCAAAAGGAGAGCCGAGGAGTCCCCCTGGCATCGGCCTCGATGGTGCGGAGGAACGCCCTATTGGACCATCCTGTGGAAAGCTATCGTCATGGAAGATCACCTAGCCCGAGGTGAGGGGGCACGAATTTCATAGCAGGAGCCCCCTCGACCAGATCGCTGCTCTCCTAGGCATGGAGACGGGCGGCAGAGGAGCCACGACCGCAGTCCTACCCCTCGGGAGAGAGGAAGGAATGCCTCTGAGCACCAAGGTGGCTCATTCGGCAGTTCCAACCAGCGGCGGAAACACCGGAGCCACAGGAACATTCCTCAAAGGTCGCCTGCACCTCCCACCTGCCCCAAAGAAGCCAATCTGCTGACCCAAAGGGTGATTTCAACCCCGGTATCCCATATGTTCAAGCTACCTCAGATTGAACTGCATGACGGTTCGGGCGATCCCCTGGAGCATGTGCAGCTATACATGGGAGTTATGGAGATCCATGGGCAGGTGACGCCCTCCTTTGCTGAGCTTTTCGGACGACCTTGAAGAAGGCAGTGGTGGAGTGGTACAACGGCATGCCCAGTGGCTCCGTTGATTCATTTGGTGACATCTCAAGGAAGTTTTGCCACCAATTCCTGGCGGGGCAGAGAAAGATGAAAACGTCGGACTATCTATTCACGATGGTCCAGAAGGAGGGGAAGACTATCTGCAACTTCTTGCAGCGCTTTAACGAAGAGCGACTCAGCGTGACAAGCTACTGAGATGAGCTCCTCATGGCAGCCTTCAAGAAGGGACTGACGAATAGAAGTCTTTACAAGTCGCTGCTTAGAGATCAGCCCACCGATCTTACCGCTCTCTTCGCTCGGGAAGAGAAGTTTATACTGAGCGAGGAGGCCATGGGGACAGTAAAGAAGGTCCCACCCGTCATAGCTCCCTGTATTGAAGCGAGGCCTAGTGAGCGACTGAGGCAGGATGAATGCCCCCAGGAGCGTGACCAGGACTGCAACAGGGGCCGTGACCAAGATCGTCCTCGAGGGTGTGAGCAGGGGGTCCCTAAGCGTAAGATCGCCCCGGACCTCTGAGTGGGTTCTTTGTGCCCAGAAACCCCGCTCCGAGAGGTAGGCCAGAAAGAGTGCCAGAGGTGGTACATTACACCAAGTTCATTGCCCCCTGATCGAAGTGATGGCGGCGGCCCTGACTGGAGGGCTTCTCAGAGACCTACCCCTCGGAGATGAGGACGAGAGTCGACGGGAAGAATATGCAGAAATATTGTCGGTACCAACGCGAAAATGGCCATGACACCGACGAATGCTTCGCCCCGAAGAAAGATATTGAGCGGCTAATCCAGGGTGGGCATCTCTGGATATTTGTCAACCCAGAGAGACCCGACCGTGGGAGAAGAGCAACCGCATGGCCTGATCAACTGACCCACGACACCGAGCAAGTGGCCCACCACAGGCCCGAGCCAGTTGTATATGTGGATGTAATCTGCGACGGGCCGGCCCAGGGTGGCACATCAGCATCGGCAAGGAATGCATACGCTCGACAAGTCATGACGGCAGACGCCGGCGTGGGGGCAAAATGGAGAAGAGTGGCTCATCCCCCTATCTCCTTCTCTGATGACGACCTGGAGGGGGTCGAGCTGCCGCATGAGGACGCCATCGTCATCGAGGCTCTCATCGGGCCGGCGATCATGAGCAGGCTCCTGGTCGACACAGGCAGCTCGTGCAACATCCTGTTATTGTCCACGATTCTGAAGAGGGGACTGGACCAGGTAGAGATGAAGTCGTGCTTAGGCACGATTGTCGGATTCACCGGAAATTCGGTGCCCATTGTTGGAGTGATCACACTGCCGGTCACATTGGGAGAGAGGCCGAAGGTCGTCACTCGAATGATGCAATTCGTTGTCGTCGATGTCACCTCAGCATACGAAGGCATCATAGGGCGACCTTACATAACCGCCGTCAAATCTATACACTCTCTCCTGCATCAGATGGTGAAGTTCCAGACTCTGCATGGAGTTGGGCGGGTGCGGGGATCCCAAAAGCTCTCCTGAAGCTGCTACATCAGCTCCACCAAACACAATGGGTCCGAGCAAGCCTTGCCGATCGACCTCCTCGATGATCGAAAGGACTTCACCCATCAATGACCTGCTCTAGTAGAGGACATAGAGGAGGTGTCGGTGGTGGAGGAAGCGGGCAAGACAGTGTCGATTGGCACGAAGCTCACCGCGGAGCTGAGGGCGAGCCTAATTGACCTCCTCAGGAAAAATGCAGACATCTTCACATGGTCGCCCTCAGACATGCCCAGAGTCAACCCAGAGGTGATCGCCCATGAGCTACATGTCGACTCCAAAGCACGCACAATTCGGCAGATGAAGTGAGGAGCTGGAGGCGAGAAGAAGCAGTTAGCGGGCGAGGAAGTGGAGAGATTCTTGGAGGCCAAATTCATTAGAGAGGTGAGCTACACTGAGTGGCTTGCCAATGTGGTCATGGTGAAGAAGCCCAGTGCCAAATGGTAGATGTGCATGGACTTCACTGACCTCAACAAAGCCTGCCCAAAAGATAGCTTCCCGCTGTCGAGGATCGACCATTTGGTGGACAACGCCTCCGGGTACGAGCTGCTAACCTTCATGGACGCCTTCTCCGGCTACAATCAAATCCAAATGGCACCCCACGATGAGGAGAAGACGTCATTCATCACTGATCATGGGACGTTCTGCTACACCAAGATGCCTTTCGGCCTGAATAATGCCGGTGCGACCTATCAGATGATGGTGAACAAAATCTTTAACCCCCAGGTTGGCAAGAATCCGGAGGTCTACATTGATGATATGCTGGTGAAATCCAAGAAGGCCGAGGATCACCTCGCTGATCTTGAGGAGACCATCTAGAAGGTGCGGCGCTACAATCTGCGGCTCAACCCGGCAAAGTGCATCTTTGGCGTTCAGTCTGGGAAGTTCCTCGGCTTCATGATCACAAAGCGAGGAATCGAGGCTAACCCCGACAAGATATCCACCCTCATCAACTTGAGCGAGCCAAAGACGATCAGAGATTTGCAGAAGCTAAATGGCCGGATCACTGCATTCGGGAGGTTCTTGTCGAAGTCTGCCGAAAGGTCACTCCTGTTCTTCAAAATCTTGCGAAAGGCCCTCGACGTGAGGAAGGGGGTGAGGAAAGAAGTGGAATGGGATGACAATTGTGCCCAAGCCTTCGACGAGCTTAAAGCCTATCTCCAGAGCTCGCCACTGCTCGCTAAGCCGGAGGAAGGAGAGCAGCTCGGCCTTATCTGGTCGCCACGGAAGAAGCTGTTAGCTCGGTCCTAATCAAAGAAGAAGGTGAGATTCAGAGGCTGATCTACTATGCAAGCTGGGTGCTCCGGGAGGCGGAGACCTGCTACAGCCCGATGGAGAAGGTTGCTTATTGCCTAACACTAACAGCGAGGAAGCTTCGGCCCTACTTCCAAGCGCATTCCATCATTGTCTACACAAACTTGCCGCTTGAGAAGAATTTGAGGAGGCTGGAGAGGTCGGGCAGAATGCTGAACTGGAGTTCGAGCTCAGCGAGTTCGACATCATTTACAAGCCCCGGGCGACGATCAAGGGTCATGTGTTGGCTGACTTTTTGACGGAATGCACCATCGAAGAGATTGGCGGTGCAGCGCCCGACGCCCAACCGGACACACAACGGTAGCAGCTCGCCGAAGAGAATCCTCCATCTACTTCCGTGCGTCCGGAGGCGAGCTTTGGATCGTCCATGTCGATGGGTCAGCCATGGGGTCGGGAAGCAGAGCTGGTATTGTGATCGAGACCCCGTAAGGAAGCCTGCTGGAATACGCACTCCGCTTCAACTTCTCGGTGACCAATAATGTGGCGAAGTACGAGGCCACTATCATTGGGATGAAGCTCTACAGGGTGCTGGGGGCAACGAACATGTGATTAATCAGCGACTCAAGGCTCGTTGTCTAGTAGATTGAAGGCATCTTAGAAGCAAGGGAAGATCTGATGAAGCTGTATCTAAAGTGTGCCCATGTCGAGCTACTCAAATTCAAGAAGGCCACGGTCTAACATCTCCCGACGTCGAACAATCACCATCCCGATGCCCTTTCAAAACTGGCATCCTCTTCTCTGGCTGAGATTGGGAAAGCCATATACATCGAGAACCTGCTAACACCAAGCCTCGAGGAGGGAGAGTTGCTATGCGTCGACCGAGAGCAGTCATGGATGAGCCCGATCGTTGCCTACCTGGAGAGCGGAGCCCTGCCAGAGGATAGACTGGAGGCACAAAAGATCGAGAGGAGGGCCTAGACGTTCGTTATCTTTGGCGGCGTTCTCTACCGAAAGCGCCGCACGAGATATGATGTCTTGCCCTATCTGAAGTGCCTTGGGCCAAGGAGAGCAGAGGAGGTCGTCCGTGAGATCCATGAAGGGCTCTGTGGGAATCACTACGGATGTCGCACCCTGGTGCACAAGACGATCCGGCAAGGCTATTATTTGCCGACCATGGTGAAGGACACAACCAACTACGTCAAGCGATGCAGGGAGTGCCAAAGATTCTTCAAACATATGATAGCCCCGCCCGGCGATCTGATCCCGATCTTTAGTCTGGTCACGTTCACCAAGTGGGGGCTCGACATCTTCGACCTGTTTCCCATGGCAGTAGGAGGGAGGAAGTTTCTCGTCGTCGTCGTCGATTATTTCACAAAGTGGATCGAGGCAGAGCCGTTGGCGTGCATCACCTGGGTGGATATGAAGAACTTCGTCTGAAAATCAATTATATACCGGTTTGAGATACCTCGCTCCATAGTGACAGATAACGGGAAGCAATTCGATTCCACGGACTTCAGGCGCTTCTGCTCTGATTGGGGCATCAACCTTCATTTCACCTTCGTGGTGCATCCACAGTGCAATGGCCTTGCCGAAGCAGTGAACAAGTGCATCCTGGAGCCGTTGAAGAAGAAGGTCGGCAACACCCATGGGTCTTGGCCTGATGAACTGTTGGATATGGAAGATGTTTGTACACCCTTGTGGGGGATGTACGAGGGAATACGGACCTCGAACGTCGCGCACACGAAGTCATGTGCAAAGGGAATCTGTTCCCTTGCGGAGAGGATCTCTGTATGAGTGGGAAAGTCGCATTATATATGCATAAATGCATGCGACATATGGCTAATAAAGGGGGAATATCTTAAGCTTATGTTGTACCATGCATATGGTACAACTTAAGCTTATAATGTGCCATGCATCATGGTACACCTTAATTAAGTTGTTCCAAAGGAACAACTTACCCTAAAATAACTACCTTGGGGGCTATAAATAAGACCCAAGGGTAGCCATTTTCCACACACATTTGCATGAAATTCATGCATGCATCTTCTTCATAGCGAAGCTCTGCAGAAATATTTCCTCTCCCTCCTTCCAAGTTCTTAATCTAAAATAGAGATTTAGATTGTGGATTAGTAGCCTTACTCCGTTCGTGAGAAGACTCGATCCGTCGTGGCGAATCCGAAGGCAAAGTTCCGAGACTATCGTTCCGCATACGCAAGCGTAAGTCTCCACTTTAATTATCGATCCTAACTTTGTTTTGGACAGGATCCTACATTGGTATCAGAGCCATATGGGTTCGCCCCGGTCAATCCACCGCCCCGTCGAAACTACGAACGAGTCGTTGTCTTTTTCACGAATGGGTCTCCTACTATTACGGATATAGTAGGAACGCTTCGTGACGGAGAGAACGCAGCGGTTGTTCTTTTCACGTTAGGGTCTCCTATCATTACGGATATGGTAGGAACTCTCCGTGACGGGAAGAACCGACCGTTCACGTAGTACGTTAGTCATTTTTGGCACACGGCCATTAGGCAATAACTAACTTCATCGACGAACGGGTGCTTCATCGAGGAAGATGATGGAAGTTATTTACATCGGGTAAGAGGAAAATTTGGTGCATGTGCACCATGGCCAAATGGGCTATGAAGGCCATGCATCCCCTCTCCCCATGCGGAGGGGGTTGGCTACGGCCAATAACCACCGGCGACCACCCCATCAAGGGGGAGGAATGAGTGCGGCAACCCCGTTTAAAGGGGGTGGCCGGCCATGTCCAAAGGGGCCATGGCCGGCCAACGCCGAATGGCCTTGGCCATGACCGGCCATGGCCAAGCCATGGCCGGCCATGGCCAGGCCGGCAGTGGCCGGCCAAGGGCCAGGCCGGCAGTGGCCGGCCTTGGCAGAGCCTTGCCGGCCAGGCCGGCCCTGGCAATGGCTAGGGCCGGCCCTTGGCCGGCCTGCCGGCCCTGGCAGAGGCCAGGGCCTGGCCGAGGCCAGGGCAGGAGCCCTGGCCCCGGCCAGCGGCCTGCCGGCCCTGGCAGAGGCCAGGGCCGGTGCCCTGGCCTCAGGCCAGGGCCTGGCCGAGGCCAGGGCAGGAGCCCTGGCCCTGGCCAGTGGCCTGGCCAGCAGGCCCTGGCAGTGGCCAGGGCCTGGCCGGCCCTGGCCGAGGAGGCCAGGCCCCCTGGCCGGCCAGGGCAGAGGCCCTGGCCGGCCTTTGGCCAAGCCCGGGTCAGGGCAGAGGCCCTGACCGGGAAGAAGTTGAATTCAAAAATTGGTCGACCAATTTTGTGTTTTTGGTCGACCAATCCGACAAATGGTCTGGGTCGATTGCAAACTTGCCAGATGACCCATACGGGGTAACAAATGGCCTTGGTCAAACTCAAATGTGTAGATTAGTCCATACGGGGCTAACCACAGTGCCGACTAGTTCATACGGAACTAACGTTTTAATGAAGTTTTCATTGGGCTCTACTCCTTGAAGATTAGCCATAGTGCTCTACTTCATGCGAGATTAGCCATGTCATTGTGCTCTACTCTACGGAGATTAGCCAATGTACTTGTGACGTTGTGCTCTACTCTACGGAGACTAGCCAACGTGCTTTCAAATTTTTGAAAAAGATGTTTTTCAAATAGGTTATGTCCCGTCCTTAAATCGGGATAGCGCAATTTAGAATTCCAAGTCCTACCACGATCCGGCCATGGTTATCTAACCCATGGGTGTGTAGAACAGGTCTCGTGGCTTGGCAATTATTGCGTTAAAATTCTTTGCGCTAATTCTCACCTATTCTATTTTGAAAGATAAGTTTTTCAAAGTGATTTTTCCGCTGCTAATACCATACGGGTATTATTTCTGATTTCTTTTTACTTGAGATAAGTAAGAGGGATACTTTGAAAGTTACTACTAGATGGTAGTTGGGAACGTAGTGAACTTCTCGATTCTAGAGTAACATTTCAACGCATCCAAGGAACTTATCAAGTGTTTAAAGAATCGAAACTTTATGCATAGAATTTTGATCGTGTTTTTCATTCTCTTTGCAGTTTTTTGAATCGAAAATGTCTACCGCTTCTAAGAATATTGTCGCAGAGCTTAACAAAGGTGAAAAGCTCAACGGCGACAATTATAAACTTTGGTCAATAAAGATCCAATATGTTTTGGAGGAGCAAGATGTGCTCGAAACACTCCAAAACATAATGGTAGAACCTGAGTTGGGCAATACGGCCCAACACAAAAGGTGTTGAATATTGGACTCCCCGGATTTGGTTTTGGATGATGAGCAAACATAAATAATTCATGAACTAACAATCTGTGAGCGCAGTATTGGAGATCGTCGCCAATTTCACGAGAATATTCAAAGCGACATCTCAACACTTCCAAAAGCTCGTATTCAAGCCTAAAGCTTCGTTGAAGCTCTTACAACGCTTTGGAAGTAATGAAGATTCAATCGAAGCTCTCAAAGACCGTTTATTAAGGTTTTATTTATAGTCTTTTAGTTTCGATTGATAGAATGTTAAGCCTTGAGTATATCTTACGTTTCTATCTTCATTTCGCTCATTTCGTAGCTCTAGGATTCTTGCACAAGTTCACTCTATCTTCCTCGAAGCGTCGCGCTTCGATTCGGCCTTTGTTGTGCATGTTAGTTGGTACAAGAACAAGTACTGACCGACTAGATGGAGATCTAGTCGGTCGGCCACTGTTCTTGGACCGACTAGTTTCTGTCAGTTAAATCTTTGTTCTTTACTGTTTACAGTTAGTCGGTCTACGTTGACTCACCGACCGACTAGTTTGTGAACTAGTCGGTCAGTGATGCTTCTTTGACCGACTAGTTATGATTTTCTGTTCATGCCAAATTTCTCCTAAGCTACTGTTTACAGTTAGTCGGTCTAAGAACGTTTGATGACCGACTAGTTGACAATCTAGTCGGTCAACTTTTGTTCTTGGACCGACTAAGTCAACTTACCTTCAGACTATGTTGTTTTGCCTCTTAGTCGGTCAGAAAGTGTTCTTGAACCGACTAGTTTTCTAGGTCTGAAATTCTATCTCTTCTCAGATCTGCTCTTAGTCGGTCCATGCTTTGTGACTGACCGACTAGTTGATGAACTAGTCGGTCAGTGTATGTTCTTTGACCGACTAATTCTCACAGATTTCTTTCCGTTGGAGATTGACCTAACTTATGTTTTTGGGTTCCTATAAATACGAACCTAGGTCATTTCTATCTTAAAAAGAGCTGCCATTAAGAGATTCATTGAGTTCTAAAGAGATAGCTATTCTCCCTCAAATCTAAAGCTCTCTTCCTCACAAGAAACCCATTCTCTCTCATTTCTAGATCTAGAGAGAAGCTTGTTCTTGGTGAGCTCTTCAAGCTATTGCTTGATCCAAGTCTCCAACTCTTCCCTAGGCACCCATTACTGCTCATTTCCTTGGTGCTAGGGCTTGGTGACTTCATCTTCCTCAAATCCTTCATTCCACCTATTGGGTAAGAAAAACTCAAGGTATAGGATTTTGTGGTAAGAGTATTTATTTCATATAAACTCTTTATATTGCTTATTGGCTCTCTCGGTTGTGAGAGAAGTTTGTGATCCCGGGTTGTGGGATTCACTTTGCCATTGCTTGTATGATTTGATCTTGTGAAGGTTTTTCACAAGATATTCATAGTGGAAATCTTGAGTTAGGGTTTCTAACTCAAGTATCCGGAGGGGATCCGGGTGGTTGGGACGTAGGATCACCGGGAACAAGTCGGGGAGACTTGGGTGGATCCGAACCCATTAACTTCGTTTGTTAGCATTGTTAATTTCATTGTTGTCATTCAATTTAAGCTTCCGCAAATTGATTTGGTAGTTGTGTGCAATTTAATTTGGAATTATACGCCTTATTATTTTAAAGTACTATTCACCCCCCCTCTAGTACTTGTGCAGTAGCTGGTAGGGCATTACATTTGGTATCAGAGCCAGATACTCAGCTATGTCTGCCAACGACAACAAGACCGTGCGTCCACCTTCCAACTATGACACCTTCAGGAACCGTGAAGGAGCATCTTCTGTGATGGAAGGACATTCCTCTACAAGGCCTCCATTCTTCAACGGTACCAACTACGGGTACTGGAAGTGTCGGATGGAAACCTTCCTCCGAAGTGCATCTTTATGGAGAACTACAATGAAGGAGTATATTGAACCCGAAGAAGAAGATTTTGAGAAATGGACTACCGCGGAGGTCGCCGCGGAGGTAAGCAATGCCAAGGCAATGAACGCCTTGCAATGTGCATTGGAGCCCGAGGATTTCAATAAGATATGCACATGTAAGAGTGCATATCAAATTTGGAACTCCCTCCTCATTCTACATGAAGGGACGAGTAGGGTAAGAGACTCTAAACTCGTAGTCGTAACCAAAGATTACGAAATGTTTCATATGCAACAGGGCGAGAAGATGAAAGAATACTACGCTCGTTTCGTTGACATAATAAACGAGTTAGAGGCCCTCGGCAAGATCTACACTCAAAAGGAGAAGTGCTTAAAGCTTATTGAAGGACTTCCCTCTTCTTGGGAAAAACGTACCTTCGCCATTGAGGAAGGTAATGACATGGACAAATATACCGTAGTTCAACTAATGGGTACCTTGATGTCATACGAGGTACGCAAAGATAGCAAGGTAAAGCTACAAGAAAAGATGAAGTCATATTTGAACCTAGATGCGCCTAAGAAAAAGGCGATTGCATTCAAGGCGGCTTCATCCACCTCTACCGATGATGAAGAATCGGAAAACGAGTTGGACTTGGAATCCATGGCACTCATGGCCAAGAAGTTCAACCGTTTCTTCCGAAAGGGTAACTTCAAACAAAAATCTAAGTTTACTTCTACTAACGCCTCTCCACCTTTGTGCTTTAAATGCAATAAGCCAGGACACATCAAAGCGGATTGTCCTCAAAACAAGCAAAAGGAGAAGTGGAAGGCACCAAAGTATGACAAGTCCAAGAAGTACACGAAAGGAAACAAGAAGGGACTTGTCGGAGCTACCTTCACCGACTCCGAGGATTCCTCAAGCGGAGAGTCAGACGATGAGCAAGTGGAGCAAGCGCACATGTGCTTCATGGCAAGAGAGGAGAACGATCAAGGATCCTCCTCTTCCGATGATAGTGATAAAGAAAGCGATGAGGTAACGATGGATGATCTTAGGGATGCTAACACTCAACTTTGGTCAAAATATACTAAGTTAGTAAATAGATATACTAAGGTAAAAGATGACCTAGCTAGCATTCAAACATCGCCTAAGACTATCATCACCAACAACGACACCGTTGTTGAAGAGTTAAGAAATGAGATTGTGAATCTCAAATCTAAACTTGAACATGCTAGCATTGAGGATGCGGAAGAACATGAGATAGCGGATTTAACTTCTCAAAACTCGACTTTGAGTATTGAGAACGAGAATCTTAAATCTCGTGTTTATGTGCTCACTTCGCAAATATCCACTTTGGATACCTCTTTGCGTTCTCTCAAAGAGAAATATGAGAACACATTGGGCCGAATCAACGAATTCAACAAAGGTAAGGGCCATTTGGATAATATCCTAAAAGATTTACTTCCGGCCAAACACCACATTGGCTTGGGGTATATGATGGGAAATTCATCCAAGTCGGTCACTACTTTTGTTAGGCCAACTTCCGAAGCCTCAACGAGTGGGAGCAAACACTCTATTGGTAGTTCATCTACCAATGGTGCTTCCACCTCGTCTACACCCTCTTTCGGAAAGAAACCCACTTTGGGTGGACCTCCAAAGAAGGGGCATGCTTACATGTACACCAATACCATGCCACGTAGGAACACACGTCCTACTCCACCGTCTCACACATATGATGATTTTTATGCAACACATTCTCGGGCACGTGCACACCAAGTGAGACACCCTCACGCACGTGTTTCCACACATGCATATGTACACCCACCTCATCATATGAATAATTCTCGTCGTGCACCATTCCATCATGTCCCGTATGCCTATCCACTACATGCATCACGTAGAAATCAACGTAGCATGCATGCACCCAATAGGATGATGGCTCCCAAAATTTTCACTATTTGGAGCCCAAAGGACACAAGCATGGACGAAAAACAAATATATATGAATGCTTATTTTTCGGATGTTGTGCATAGTAAGAATTATGTGGGGAAGTCTAAGTCCACTTGGACTTGGCTTCCAAAGGTCTAATCCCTTGGACCCAATGACCTTGGGTACCATGATATGAACTTATCTATCTTTAGGTACTCAAGGAAAAGAAAAAGGAAAGGAGCAACGAATTTAAATTTAGCTCCAAAGGGAACTGGATACTCGATAGCGGGTGTTCCAAACACATGACGGGTGACGCTCGTTTGCTCTCCGGAGTGGTTCCCATTGCGAATGGAAACCGCGTCGTATTTGGAGGCAACGAGAGCGGAACCATCATAGGTGTTGGTAAAGTCGGTAACTCTTCTAAACCATTAATTAGTGATGTTTATCTTGTTAGTGGTTTAAATCATAATCTTATTTCAATAAGTCAACTTTGTGACAAAGGTTACAAAGTTAGCTTTGCGAAAGGATTGTGTCATATTTTGAGAAAGGATAATGAAAAATTATTATTTTCCGGAACTCGTCGTAAAGACATTTATATTTTGGATCTTCCTAAGTCATATGAACAATGTCTCGTTGCCAACACAAGTGAACAACACTTATGGCATCGACGCTTTGGACATGTGAACTTTGGAACACTATATAAGCTTTCAAAATTGAATTCTATTAAAGGTTTTCCGAAGCTTGTTTTCGAAAAGAAAAGTTTTTGCGATTGTTGTCAACGCGGCAAGCTTCCTAAATCTTCATTTAAACCTAAGAAAAGCATCTCTACTAAAAGGCCAATAGAGCTATTACATCTAGATTTATTTGGGCCAACTAGAGTAGCTTCCTTAGGAAATGCAAGGTATGGACTTGTCATCGTAGATGACTATTCAAGATTTACTTGGGTATTTTCATTGTGTAATAAAAATGAAGCTTTTGAAAACTTCACAATTTTTGTTAAGAAAGTACAAAATCTCTTAGGAACCACCATTGTCACTATTCGTAGTGATCATGGAGGTGAATTTGAGAATGAGTCTTTTGAGACATTTTGTGATGAAGTTGGTATTACTCACACCTTCTCTTTCCCTCGTGCACCTCCTCAAAATGGTGTAGTTGAGAGAAAGAATAGGACGCTAGTGGAGTGTGCTCGCACTATGCTTGATGATAGCCAACTTGGCCATCAATTTTGGGCGGAAGCGGTACACACCGCTTGTTATGTGTTTAATAGAATACTTTTGAGGCCCGGCACTAAACAAACTTGTTATGAATTGTTGTTTGGTAGGTTGCCTCAAGTCAAACATTTTCGTGTTTTTGGTTCGAAATGTTTTATTAAGAACACATATGGTAGTTTGGACAAATTCGATCCAAGATCCGATGAGGGGATTTTTGTCGGATATTCTACGCGTAGCAAAGCCTACCGGATATTCAACAAACGAACCTCAACGATCGAGGAATCGCTTCATGTCTCATTTAATGAAGGATTTGTTCCAACTAGAATTTCAAATGATAACGATTCTTTGGATGATTTATGTGATTCATTTGATAATTCTAAGTCTAATGATTCTATTGATTCTATTGAGACTAACCCAACTAATGAAGTTGTTGAGAATGTTCCTAGTGATCAAGGTATTCCCAAACGGCTTCATACCATTCGTGACCATCCCCATGAGCAAGTCATTGGCAATATTCAAGATAGTGTCAAGACAAGATCGCAAGTCCACCACTTCGCAAATTGTGCCTTTGCATCATCAATAGAGCCAAAGAATATTAATGAAGCATGCGAAGATAGCGCTTGGATCTTAGCCATGGAGGAGGAGCTCATTCAATTCGAAAGAAATGAGGTTTGGGAGCTTGTTCCATTGCCATCGAAGAACCACACCGTCATAGGGACAAAGTGGATCTTCAAGAACAAAACCGACGAAAACCAAGTCGTCGTCCGGAACAAAGCCCGGTTAGTAGCTCAAGGCTATCGACAAGAGGAAGGTATTGATTTCGAAGAATCCTTCGCTCCGGTAGCTAGATTAGAATCAATTAGATTACTTTTGTCTTTTGCATGCCATAAGAATTTTAAATTATTTCAAATGGATGTTAAAAGTGCATTTTTAAACGGAGATGTCGTTGAGGAAGTTTACGTTTCTCAACCTCCGGGCTTCGTAAATGAAAAATTTCCAAATCACGTTTTTAAACTAAAGAAAGCTCTTTATGGTTTGAGACAAGCTCCTCGAGCTTGGTATGATCGCCTAAAGAATTTTCTTTTGGATTTGAATTTTAAAATGGGCGAAGCCGATTCAACACTTTTTATTAAGCATGCGAATAATGATATTTTATTAGTTCAAATTTATGTTGATGATATCATTTTCGGTGCTACTAACTTCGCTCTTTGCGAAGAGTTTTCTAATGTTATGAAGGAACAATTTGAGATGAGCCACATGGGCGAACTCAAATATTTCTTAGGTCTCCAAATTCGTCAACTGAACGATGCAATCTTCATCCACCAAACAAAGTACACGGTGGAGTTGCTAAAGCGATTTGGAATGGAGAATGCCTCCGGGAAAAAGACTCCAATGAGCACGACTACGCATCTTGACAAGGATACGGGCGGTAAGGATGTAGACATTCGTTTATATCGAGGTATGATAGGTAGCTTACTTTATCTTACCGCAAGTAGGCCCGATATTATGTTTGCCGTATGTATATGTGCTCGTTATCAGTCTCAACCTAAGGAGTCTCACTTAGTAGCGGTAAAGCGCATTTTTCGCTATCTAAGTTACACTTTAGATTTTGGATTACTTTATCCGAAATCTAGCACGTATGAGTTAGTCTCATACAGTGACGCTGATTATGCGGGATGCAAATCCGACAGGAAAAGTACTAGTGGCACTTGCCATTTTCTAGGAAATTCTCTTGTCTCTTGGTTTTCCAAGAAGCAAAATTCGGTTTCACTTTCAACCACCGAGGCGGAATACATTGCCGCCGGTGCCGCTTGTGCCCAGGTTCTTTGGATGAGACACACATTGAAGGACTTTGGTATTCATTGTGATACTAGCCCTATCATGGTGGATAACCAAAGTGCTATTTGTCTTTCAAAGAATCCGGTGCACCATTCCCGATCGAAACACATAGATGTCCGACACCATTTCTTAGATGATCATGTTGCTAAAAAGGACATCATATTAGTGTACGTTGAAACCCAAAAGCAAATCGCCGATATTTTCACGAAACCCCTAAAGGAGGACTCCTTTGTGCGGTTGCGTCGAGAATTGGGGATTATGGGTGAATCCGAAATATAGGATTCATGCTTCATTCAATAATTTTGCATGCTATTATTCTTGACAATATCTCATTCATGCTAGAATTATTGGATTTTTTCGGGAATTTTATGTGATATCTTAATTTTTCGTTCGATTTGTGCGTAATCATCAAATTTCTGTTTTTCGATGTTTAATGGGGTAGTTTAGATGTTTATTGAGAGTTTTGAGATTTATCGTCCAAGCGTATTATGGAGAGAACTTGATTTTCAAGTTTTTGACTCTTTAGTCGGTTCATGTTCAGTGATCGACCGACTAGATTAAGATCTAGTCGGTCAGTACTTGAACGCAGACCGACTAAATCTTGTCAGTAATTCTTGGATTCAGCCACTGTTTGCACCTAGTCGGTTCAAGCTCATTGACCGACCGACTAGATCGTGATCTAGTCGGTCAGTGCTTGAACTGTGACCGACTAGTTGTGCCAGGGGCTGTTTGGTCATTTGGGAAATCGACCGACTTAAACTCAGTTTAGTCGATCGATTTTCATTCTAATCGATCGAAATCTCTTCTCTCTCCGCTCAAAACCCCGACCTCCCTCGAGACCCTTCGTCTTCCGGCCACTTTCCGACCATTCTCGCCGTCGCCGTCCGCCGATCTTCGACCTAGGGTATCTCCTCTTCCTCCCTCTCCTATCTAGGGTTCGGTTTCAGCTCTAGGGTTAGGTTGTTCTGTTGATTTCATCTCCTAGGGTTTCGATTAGGTTTTCTTTCCTAATTCCGATTTAGGGTTTCTTCTTTTCCGATTGATTATGCCGTGTCTTGCTTCGACTATGGCAAGAACACGCATTCTGATCACTCCCTCTAGCCCCTCTCCGATGACCGTTGATCCAATCTCTTCGGACCCCGAGCACCCAACCCCTCCGAAGCGTAGAGCCAAGACCACCCATCCTTCGTCGTCTTCGCCTCCTCTCAAGAAGAAGAGGACGACGACCGCTAAACCTAGAGGTCAACCGAAACCCAAACCCAAGCCTAAGCCAAAGGCCAAAATTCTTGCTTCTCAATCTTCGTTCCATACTCCTACCGATTCCGATACGGAGTATATCCCCGAGACCGAGACTCATAGGGAACCCACTCCTCCTATTCATCCCGAGTCTAGCACCCACCCTCGTACGTCTACTCGAAAACCTAAGGGAAAGGGTCCGATGCCGGTGGGCGGTGTCGATATTTCCTTATGTCGCGATGACCCTTTGTGTCTCGCGGCATATAACCGTATCGAACATTGCCCGCTGCTTCTGGAGCATTTCGTCCAGTTTAGCGACTTCATAGGGTTAGCTGATCTTCTGTCGTCGTCGGGTCTTCTCGATTACCTTCGATATGACCCGAAGGCGAATCCTCACCCCTTCCCTAGATTAGTGAAGCTTTTCTATGCTAATAGGATCCGGGGTCAGTACGATCAGACCCACTCTGTTGAGACGACCGTTTTGGGGACTCCTATAGTCCTCACTGCGGAAATCTTAGGAGAGATTTTGGGTATCTCTTCGTCTGGCCTTCTTCCTTCTGATATCTCGGTAGATGATATTTCTTCTCTTGATCAGACCATCCTTTCAGAGATTTTCCATCAGATTCCTCCTGCCATGATTGGCGTGCCATCTAAATCTTTCAAGCCAAATGCATGGGTCCTTAATCTGATTCTGAAGTCGTGCTCGCTTCCTAAGTACGGCTCCTCATCTTTGCCATCCCAGCCATTTTTGAAGCTTATCTATGCGATCTTCATGGGGAGCTCGATTAATTGGGCTCGAATTATACTCGATAAGATTGATTCTTTCGAGTGTATTCGAAAGTCCAATAAATCGGCTCATATTCCATTTCCTTGCATGTTGACCCTCGTGTTTCGTCATTTTCGTGTCACATTACCTCGTGACGATGAGCGTCCCCTTGGTCCTCCCCTGAATGCGACGGCCGTCAAGAAATCTCTTGCGGCGCTTCGTCACGTTCAGAGGACGACACCTTCAGCGTCTGTCCCTGCCTCTGCCGATGCCTCTGCTACTCCCGTTGCCACCCTTGATGACGTCGTCTGGATACTTCTTCGTCACGAGTCCCGCTTGGCTCGGACCGAGGAGGTGGTCTGCCGTATGGCCCGTCAGATGGGTGTTGAGCTTCCTCCTTCCGTGTCTGAGGGAGAGGAGTTGGATGAGATGGATGAGGAGGACGTTGAGGAGATCTGTCGTGCTTCCACTCGTGCCCCCAAGGGCACTTCTGCTGCTGCTGGTACTTCTACTTCTGCTCCTGGAGTTGCCACCTCTTCCGGTGTTCCAGAGCCATCTGCTGCAGCTCTTCAGCCTTCTGTGCCTGCTGCTGACCCAGTTTCCGAGCCTGCTCATGTATCTGCTGCTGCTGCTTCTGTCGAGACTCATGCTGCTGTTGAGCCTGTTGCTGAGATCTCGACTCCTGCCCCGACGATTCCATCTGTTGAGACACCTCTACTCCCTGCAGATCCTGAGTCCACTCCGTCGACTGGACCCACGGACGCTGCCGATCCTGCCTCCTCCTCGTGATCGTTGCTCCGAGGACTCTCCATATACGCTTTGGATGATATATCTTAGCGAGAGTATTCTGGGTTAGGATAGGGGTATGAAGGTTTTTATGTTTTGATGTACTTTTGATGTCGTCGCTGTTGTTGTATTTATTTCGATGATGATGATGTTGATGTATTTCTTTTTGATGATATGTAGCACTTGACATGATGTACCTCATATATTCGATGTGATATCTTTTTTGGATGTACTCATGTTGTCTATATTTATATATATATGTTCATCGTCGTTCATTTTTTTTATTCGTCGTGCAAATTTTAATATTCGTTGAATACATTTGAAATGTGATTTCGTCGCTCGACGCATGAAACCTTGGTTAAATAGATTTAAATTCTATAATTGTATAGAATTGTTTTCCATGCACAAATTTAGCCAAGAATATTGAATATTGAAGAGTATGTTTCTTTATTCAAGAAATGAATAATTATTTGGTATTTTTGATGATTTTGATTATCGTTGATTTTCAGTGATAATGGAAAATTTGACACACCTAGTTTTGATTCCCACATTTTTCCCTTGGTGTCAAGTTGGTCCATTGTCTTTATCTACGACTCCCGATGTTGGATTTTACATTTCCTAATTGTTGTCGTTGTATGCCCCCCCCATTTTTGGGATAATGCCAAAGGGGGAGAGATAATGATAATAAATAGGCGCAAATGAAAAATTTAACTCAATTTCCAAGAATCTAGTTTGATATGTTAGATTCAGGGGGAGTTAAGATATAAATAAGGATTTTCAAAATCCGATATTTCAAAAATAAATTCACTTTATTTATCTTACTCGTCTGATTGATGCAATTCATCTATATTCATTTTGGAATTAACGTGTCATCAATGCAGGGGGAGTAAGTATTTTACATTTGAATTATTATCTTTGATTATCATTTATGTTGGTTTGTCATCACCAAAAAGGGGGAGAATGTTGAATATTGGACTCCCCGGATTTGGTTTTGGATGATGAGCAAACATAAATAATTCATGAACTAACAATCTGTGAGCGCAGTATTGGAGATCGTCGCCAATTTCACGAGAATATTCAAAGCGACATCTCAACACTTCCAAAAGCTCGTATTCAAGCCTAAAGCTTCGTTGAAGCTCTTACAACGCTTTGGAAGTAATGAAGATTCAATCGAAGCTCTCAAAGACCGTTTATTAAGGTTTTATTTATAGTCTTTTAGTTTCGATTGATAGAATGTTAAGCCTTGAGTATATCTTACGTTTCTATCTTCATTTCGCTCATTTCGTAGCTCTAGGATTCTTGCACAAGTTCACTCTATCTTCCTCGAAGCGTCGCGCTTTGATTCGGCCTTTGTTGTGCATGTTAGTTGGTACAAGAACAAGTACTGACCGACTAGATGGAGATCTAGTCGGTCGGCCACTGTTCTTGGACCGACTAGTTTCTGTCAGTTAAATCTTTGTTCTTTACTGTTTACAGTTAGTCGGTCTACGTTGACTCACCGACCGACTAGTTTGTGAACTAGTCGGTCAGTGATGCTTCTTTGACCGACTAGTTATGATTTTCTGTTCATGCCAAATTTCTCCTAAGCTACTGTTTACAGTTAGTCGGTCTAAGAACGTTTGATGACCGACTAGTTGACAATCTAGTCGGTCAACTTTTGTTCTTGGACCGACTAAGTCAACTTACCTTCAGACTATGTTGTTTTGCCTCTTAGTCGGTCAGAAAGTGTTCTTGAACCGACTAGTTTTCTAGGTCTGAAATTCTATCTCTTCTCAGATCTGCTCTTAGTCGGTCCATGCTTTGTGACTGACCGACTAGTTGATGAACTAGTCGGTCAGTGTATGTTCTTTGACCGACTAATTCTCACAGATTTCTTTCCGTTGGAGATTGACCTAACTTATGTTTTTGGGTTCCTATAAATACGAACCTAGGTCATTTCTATCTTAAAAAGAGCTGCCATTAAGAGATTCATTAAGTTCTAAAGAGATAGCTATTCTCCCTCAAATCTAAAGCTCTCTTCCTCACAAGAAACCCATTCTCTCTCATTTCTAGATCTAGAGAGAAGCTTGTTCTTGGTGAGCTCTTCAAGCTATTGCTTGATCCAAGTCTCCAACTCTTCCCTAGGCACCCATTGCTGCTCATTTCCTTGGTGCTAGGGCTTGGTGACTTCATCTTCCTCAAATCCTTCATTCCACCTATTGGGTAAGAAAAACTCAAGGTATAGGATTTTGTGGTAAGAGTATTTATTTCATATAAACTCTTTATATTGCTTATTGGCTCTCTCGGTTGTGAGAGAAGTTTGTGATCCCGGGTTGTGGGATTCACTTTGCCATTGCTTGTATGATTTGATCTTGTGAAAGTTTTTCACAAGATATTCATAGTGGAAATCTTGAGTTAGGGTTTCTAACTCAAGTATCCGGAGGGGATCCGGGTGGTTGGGACGTAGGATCACCGGGAACAAGTCGGGGAGACTTGGGTGGATCCGAACCCATTAACTTCGTTTGTTAGCATTGTTAATTTCATTGTTGTCATTCAATTTAAGCTTCCGCAAATTGATTTGGTAGTTGTGTGCAATTTAATTTGGAATTATACGCCTTATTATTTTAAAGTACTATTCACCCCCCCTCTAGTACTTGTGCAGTAGCTGGTAGGGCATTACAAAAGGGACCGGGAAGCTTATGACACTTGGACTCGAAAGAACAAAATAGCACGTATTACGTTACTGTCCGCGATGGACAATGACATAATGCGCCTATTTCGGGAATTCGACCTAGCTAAAGACATATGGTCTGAGCTAGAGATAAAGTTTGGTGGAACTTCGGTTACCAAACTCCGCTCCTTGAATATTCAATTTGATTCGTACAAGATGCGGCGAGATCATTCTATGAAAAAGCATCTCCGCCACATGGCGAATCTTATATCTGAATTAAAGGATGCAGGTGTTACGCTGTCTAACGAACAGCAGATCCAAGCGGTCATTCGTTCACTCCCAGATAGCTGGGATAACATGAAAATGCATCTCACTCATAATGAATGCATTAAAACTTTAAGCGATGTTTCGAAACACCTCGAACTCGAGGAAGAGCGGATTCAAGCCGCAAAACCAAGTGCAGAAGTGCACGTGGCCGCTAGTTCCTCACATGGAGGAAATAAGCGGAAACGCTTTAGGTTTGTGAACGAACGTAAGCAAGAACCGGAGACCTCAAAGAAGACAAAGAACAAAAAGTGGCAAAAGAATATGCACTCAAAGAAGAAAAACTTGAAGAAGATCAAGTGCTTTAAGTGCAACAAGTACGGTCACTTCGCCCGTAAGTGTACGGATGGAAGTGACAAGGTAACTTGTAGGGCTAGTTACATATGTGTTTCTAGTTCCGTGTTTCTTGCTGAATCTAACTATTTTTGGTTGATTGATTCAGGGGCCACAGACCACGTTGCGAAGGACAGAAGGTTCTTCGTAGAGTATCGAAAGATAACTCAAGGAACAAAGTGGATATACGTCGGCAACAACACACGTGTTGAAGTCAAAGGCGTCGGAACATGCAAGCTAGTTCTCGACAACGGCCGGACTTTATTATTGCACGACGTCCTCTTTGCTCCAGATATTAGAAGGAATATCGTTTCCGTGGTCATGTTAATGTCTTTAGATTATGAGTGGAGGTTCTATAAACAATATGTTGACCTTGTTTGTAATAATTCTTTGATTGGTTCTGGTAATGTTTGTAATGGATTAATTGTTTTAAATACAATGTATGATGTTGCTTCTTCCATTAATGAAAGTTTTCATTTGACAAATGCTTCTAACTCTGAGTCTGAAATCATTTGTTGGCATGCAAGACTTGGTCATATTGGACCAACTAGAATGGATAGACTTGCCAAAAGTGGCTTGCTATCTAATGTTTCAAAAGTTGAAATGTCAACTTGCGAACATTGTCTTGTAGGGAAAACTTGTCGCAAGCCGTTTGGAACTGGCACAAGGGCCGAAGTTCCATTACAGCTTATCCATTCGGACATTTGCGGTCCAATGAATGTTAAGACAAGACACGGGAAGTCCTATTTCATCACATTCATTGATGACTTCACCCGTTTCGGACATATCTATTTGATATCCCACAAAAGTGAAGCTTTGGCTTGCTTTAAAAACTATATGAGTTTAGTGGAGAATCAATTAGATCGCAAGATTAAGGTTTTGCGAACCGATAGGGGCGGTGAATATCAATCAATAAGTTTTAAGGAACTTTGTGATGAAAAAGGCATAGTACATCAGGTAACTATGCCTTACACTCCGCAACAAAACGGTGTTGCGGAAAGAAGAAATAGGACATTGATGGAAATGGTCCGATCAATGATGTCTCAGGCAAATTTGCCTATCACCTTTTGGGGTGACGCATTATTGACGGCATCATTCATCTTAAACCGTGTACCCTCGAAGTCGGTAAGTTCTACTCCTTATGAGTTGTGGAACAATAGAACTCCAGACTTAAACATTCTAAAACCTTGGGGTTGTGCCTCTTACGCACATTTATCCTCTCACAAATATGGCAAACTTGGGCCACGTGGGAGGAAGTGTATCTTCATCCGATACGCTGAAAACTCCAAAGGATATGTTTTTGTCGGTCAAGAGGACAATGGGGGTCTAATAGAATTCGAATCGAGGGATGTTGTCTTCTTGGAAAAAGAGTTTCCAAGACAGGGTGAGATAAGTCAAGACTTATCCTTGTTTGAGACTTGGGATCAAGAAGGATCAGAACGTTCGAGTGGGAGAATCCTTGGTGAAGAAGAAAATACGTTTCAAACTTCACCAATGGATGATACGAACGATACCAATACTAATCCGAGTGGGAGTGATGTTATTCCAAGTGGGAGTGATGTCATTCCAAGTGGGAGTGATCAAAATCAAACAAGACGTAGTAATCGAACGAGGCTAACACCTCTGAGATTTGAGGATGAATTTCCTCAAACATTCATGACATTACTACAAGATGATGACGAACCTGCAAATTTCAAACAGGCCGTCACATGCCCTGCTAAAGATAAATGGATAGCGGCAATGGAAGAAGAACTTCAATCCATGAAAACAAACCAAGTCTGGGACTTGGTTGATTTACCTAAAGGACGTAGAGCCATTGGGAACAAGTGGGTTCTCAAAATCAAGCATAAGGCTGATGGTTCCATCGAGAAATATAAAGCTCGCCTTGTTGCGAAAGGTTTCACGCAACAGGAAGGAATAGACTACGAAGAGACTTTCTCCCCTGTCGTGCGTTTTACCTCGATTCGCTTAATTCTGGCAATGGTGGCTTGTTTGGACCTCGAATTACATCAGATGGATGTAAAAACTGCCTTTCTTAACGGAGAACTAGATGAGGAGATCTACATGGAACAACCAAACGGGTTCGTACAAGAAGAAAACAAACATAAGGTTTGTAAACTTCGTAAATCCATATATGGTCTTAAACAATCCTCAAGGCAGTGGTATATGCGCTTTCAAGAAGTTGTTTTGTCGTATGGATTCTCCATGCTCGACGAAGACAATTGCGTATATATTAAGAGGATTAAAAACAAGTATATAATTATGTCTCTTTATGTAGATGACATACTTATAGCCGGAAATGATAAGCATCTTATATTGGATATCAAAGCTTGGCTTTCATCCGTCTTTGAGATGAAAGACATGGGTGAAGCTGCATATATCCTTGGGGTTAAGATCTCAAGGAATCGTTCCAAGAAACTTCTTTCTCTCTCTCAAGAGACGTATATAAAGAAAGTTTTAGAACGGTTTAATATGCAGGACTGCAAGCCAATTGATACTCCAATAAGCAAAGGCGAGGGTCTATGTTTGGAGATGTGTCCCAAAGATCCAAAAGAAAAGAAAGCTATGGAAAAAGTTCCATACTCCAGTGCTGTCGGGAGTCTGATGTACGCCATGATGTGTACTAGACCCGACATTTGCTATGCTGTTGGTATGGTAAGCCGTTACCAATCCAACCCAGGGCAGGCACACTGGAAAGCGGTGAAGAGGATATTAAGATACCTCAAAGGGACTGCGGACTATGCGTTATGCTATCAAGGCAATACCTTGAGACTCGAAGGCTATACCGATGCTGATTGGGCGGGTGATCTCGACGAGCGAAGATCTACCTCAGGCTTTGTTTTCTTACTCGGGAATGGTGCAATATCCTGGAGCAGCAAGAAACAAACCTGCATCGCTCTATCAACCATGGAAGCCGAGTTCGTAGCATTCAGCATGGCGGTCCAAGAAGCTGTTTGGCTTAGGAAATTCTTAGACAGGCTGACGAATGCCTCTGACTCGAGCACTGTTCCTATATACAGTGATAGTCAAGCTTCGATTGCCTATGTCAAAGATCCTAAATTTCATTGTAAGACCAAACACATTGACATTCGATTCAAGTTTGCGAAGGATAATGATAAACGGAAGGAAGTAGACATAGGATACATATCCACGCATGAGATGATAGCGGATCCCCTTACTAAGGCGATCCCCAGAGATGTGTTTTTCAAACACTTATCATCTATGGGAATGCGTAGGTGCTGAGCTGTATCATGTAATATTTCCCATGTCTATAGAAGATCAAAATTTAATTTGCATACAAGTTTCTTACAAATGATTTTATATACATTTGTGTTTAAGTCTCAGCTATTTTTGTGTGTATGTCGGACAGATTAAGGTTGGCTCTCTCACATGAGCAACCGCCTTATCTTATCAGATGGATAAGATAGAGATGAGACTAGTTTAAAGTCAAAATCATTAGACAAATGATTTAGAGTCATGACTTAAACAAGATAGTCGAATAAAAGATCTGCATCATACGGATGCTTACAAAAGATCTGAGATCTGTATCACAAGGATATAAAGATCTCATTGGATTTTTTAAATCCTATCTGTCTTATGCAGGATGAGAGTCCGTGAATATTTCACGAGTAGTAAGGGGACTCAAAAAGATAGGCACTGTGGTGTCTGATCTTTTCATCCGTACAACATCATTAAGACATACTCTCCCTGGGAAAGGAGTGATGTTGTAATACGTGTTCATACCACGTATGCATTTCGACCACTGAGTTAGTAGCAATAGTGTTTGCTATTATGTGAGACTCAAAGGCCATACGGGTCTTAACTCTTACCCTCAAGGACTCCAATTGGTTCCTTTAGATTTGACGAGATGATCGCTATCTTAGCGTGTTACTAATGGGCTATGGTAATTCGGCTCGGCGGGGCACGTTAGAAAAGCGAATCAAGTCAAGATCAGAAGGTTCACAAGAAGAGGAAGATTGATTTCATATTCACATTTGGACTTTAATGATTCAAAGCTGGCCAGCCAATTGTAATCCAGATGGGATTCAATTGTTGAATATAAAGTATAAGAAATGTGAAGAAATAATCTAGGGTAAAGCATGCGTTGAACTACTCAACTTTGCACCTTCGAGGTCGTTGTGTATCTCTAACAAGTGCACAACAACAGACTCTACGCGCATGACGGTCGCACGGTCTATTTCTCGGTATGATAGATGAAAGAACTAAGGGAAAGACGTTCTCTTACAATCCCCTCAAGTGTGAGTGGGAGATGTTGGATATGGAAGACGTTTGTACACCCTTGTGGGGGATGTACGAGGGAATACGGACCTCGAACGTCGCGCACACGAAGTCATGTGCAAAGGGAATCTGTTCCCTTGCGGAGAGGATCTCTGTATGAGTGGGAAAGTCGCATTATATATGCATAAATGCATGCGACATATGGCTAATAAAGGGGGAATATCTTAAGCTTATGTTGTACCATGCATATGGTACAACTTAAGCTTATAATGTGCCATGCATCATGGTACACCTTAATTAAGTTGTTCCAAAGGAACAACTTACCCTAAAATAACTACCTTGGGGGCTATAAATAAGACCCAAGGGTAGCCATTTTCCACACACATTTGCATGAAATTCATGCATGCATCTTCTTCATAGCGAAGCTCTGCAGAAATATTTCCTCTCCCTCCTTCCAAGTTCTTAATCTAAAATAGAGATTTAGATTGTGGATTAGTAGCCTTACTCCGTTCGTGAGAAGACTCGATCCGTCGTGGCGAATCCGAAGGCAAAGTTCCGAGACTATCGTTCCGCATACGCAAGCGTAAGTCTCCACTTTAATTATCGATCCTAACTTTGTTTTGGACAGGATCCTACATGAACTACCCAGCATCCTTTGGTCCTACCGAACGACTTACAAAGCGTCAACCGACGAGAGCCCCGTCATGCTAGCTTATGGGACGGAGGCCGTCGTCCCGATGGAGGTCGGCGAGGAATCTCTCCGGCTCCAATACTTCAATGAAGAAGCTAATGAAGAGGGCCTCGACATTAATATTGGGCTCGTCGACGAGGTAAGGGATCATGCGCTAACAAGTTTGATCAAGCACAGCCAAAGGATGGCGAGGTACTAAAACTCCTGCATCAGAAAGCGAAGCTTCAGAGTCGGCGACCTCGTCCTTCGGGACACCGCTTTCAGACCCAAGATCGGCCGACGTGGCAAGCTTTTCGCAAAGTGGGAATGCCTTTACACCATAACAGACGTCGTGGGACCGACGACGTATATTTTGGTGACCATGGATGGCGAGGAGCTGGCCCATCCTTGGAATGTTGAGCACTTGCTCAAATATTTTCAATAAACACACTTGTATATTCATACAATATTTTTTAGTAAACAGCTATGTTTGTACACTCAGTGAGTCGTCTGAATTTGCATTTTAGCCCTCCTCTTAGTTAAGAGTGCCACAGTGAAGGTCGGCTATACGTCTGGAAGCCCAAGCCTTTGCAAGACACACCTCCGGGATAGCTCGCCCACCAACAAAGGCCGCGGGAGTGGCTTCGGCCCATCTACACCCCCCTCTCGGCAGCTCGCCATCAGATCCAGAGCGGACATGCGGGGGTGGCGACGGCCCAATACCCATTCGATTACAGAGGTTGTGGGTTCGGCGACGGCCAATATCCGTCCGATTACAGTGATTGCGGGATCAGTGACGGCCCAATACCCGGCCTCTCAAAGACCTTCGGGGGAGCTCACCCACCAACAGAGGCTGCAGGGGCGGCTTTGGCCCATCTGCACTCCCCTCTTGACAGCTTGTCATCAGATCCGGAGTGGACATGCGGGGTCGATGACGGTCCAATACTCGCCCGATTACAGAGGTTGCAGGGTCGACGACGGCCCAATACCCACCCTCTCAAAGAACTCTGGTGCAGACATGCAACTCTACAACATTCTCCTTCTCCTCAGCCTTGAGCTCGTGAATAGCAGAATGTTGGGGGCATACACATATAAAGGCATAGTTCATACAACGGACAAAATGAACAACATCGACATTGAGCGAAAAATTTCAATTTTATTTCGTCCTAACTTCTTACATGTCAGGATCAAAACAAAAAATACTCTAGGCTCGGCCCCAGGGCCAGCCATACATTTTTGCCCTAGCCTATGGTGCCTCGACTCGGCCACCACTCTCTTGACCGCCGCCCTCCAGGGCCTGTGAGTCCGTCTGGTCGCCGTCGTGGTCGCCGCTGATCAGAATCTCCGTCACCTCGGCCTCAGAGGCAGAAGAAGCCTCAGCTTCGTCATCAGATGCCGCTGACAACCGGGCGAAGTAAATCTCCATGTTGGGGTAAAGCTTCCCCAACCTCACCTTGGCCCTCTCGAAGCCGGCCTCCAGACCGTCGTCGAAGCCCTCTGCCCTCATGGCCGTCAGCGCAGGGACAAGCTCGCTGTTCTGGTACTAAAGAATGGCCTGGACCCTGACCATGTCTAGGTTGACCTTTGCCAGCTTAGCATTCCACCGCTCCAGCCCAGCAATCTTCGACGTGTCTGCCTCTTTCTCCGAGGCTAGGAGCTTCCCGGCGGTGACCATCCGGGCCTCTTCTTCACGGACCCTCTCCTCCAGCTCCCCGGTGACCTTGTCCAGCCTAGCGGTCTCATCCTTCTGGGTCTTATACTCCCCCCAGACCTTCGCCAGCCTCTCGGTGGTGTCCTTCAGCTTTGCCTTGGCATCCTTGAGAGCGACCACCTTCCTCTCGAGCGTCGCCTCGAGCCGGTTTACCTCCGACGTGTGTCATTGGAGAGACACCAGAGTGGCGACTACCTACAAATCAGATCAAAAATCATGAGCATATAGAAAAAAGAAGAAGTCCGGCATCTCCGGCAAGGGCGACGAACCTACATGTTATGCCAAATTGCCGTGTCGCAGATGCGTTCAGCACCAACATCCTACAGGGACTCTCGGTCCCTCGGTAGCACGCTATTCTTCGTCAGGCGGGCTGCCATGTCGGCCTCGTCGAAGACAGACTCCTGGGCCCCCACCGGGTAGTGTGACGCGATGACCGTCTCCGGCAGAATGGCGAGAACCGACTCCTTCGTCGACTTGAAGGTGGCCAGTGCGGCCTCGTAGCTTGGATGGCCCGGCTTTCCCAGCTCGTACGACAGGCACCCATAGGGCCAGGTCACGATTACATGACGACTTGTAGTGGTCGACGCTGTCGATTGTCTCAGTGGAGCAGCAAAACTAGTGTGGACGACAGCAGTGGCGCTGATCTGTAGGCCTTGGTTCTCAGCGGCCATGGGGCTGACTGCGCAGACTCCGCATCTGCTCGGCCTATGCTGAGCTCCTTGAGGTGGGCTGCTGTCCCTTGCCCTTGCTCAACGGCTGCTGTGACGACGCCTCCCTCGCCTTCGTCATCACCTCCTCCATGGACATGCTCATGGTTGCGCCTGTAAAAAGTAAACAGATCAGTGTGAGCATTTTAGAAGTTGTTCGCGACACTCGAAGTACCTTCAAACCAGACGTGCTGGATAATCATCTCATCTGCGACCAGGTCTTTGAAGACCCTGCTCTCCCTTGGGATCTCCTCTAGAATTTTGGCATTCTCCAGATCGCTCCCCTCTAGGACCACTTCGGCATTCACTGATGGATTCAAAGTCCCCCAGTTTGACCTCAGAGCCAAGTCCGCCGGAGTCCAGACAAAGGCAAATCTCTCCTTCCAGTCCCTCACTTTGCCCGGCAGCTCGAGAATGAGAAGTCTGCCCCTCTTCCATAGAATAGTAGTATTCCTCCTTCCTATTCACCTCGAAGAAGTACTGGAAGAGCGGTAGCGTCGGACTTATTCCATGGGCGGAGCAGAGGACGAGGAAGCCGACCATTGCGCTGATGGATTTTGGCATCAACTGAACGAGGGGGAGTTCGAGGAAATGGAGGAAGAGAAGAAGGAAGGGATGGAGCGGTAAGCGGAGCCACAAGGCGAAGGTCGGATAGTACACACCGACCTCGTAATCCCTAGGGAAGCAAACCCACTCGCTGAGCTTGTGGAGGCAGATTGTGTAGGGGGGCCAGATATACTTGGCACAGATCTCAGGGATCATAGAGGGCATCAGCTGAGACATTTGGGCCAGGATTCCCGCAGGGACCACGACTGTGGCTTCGCCACCGCCTGTGACTGCGGCCTTGGCGGTCGACTTGGACGCCTTACCTTTCTTAGGGTCCCTCCTGATCACCGACGATGAAGCGACGACCTGTTGAACTACCGTGTTTTCCTCCCGTTGCCCTGGCCTGGACATCGATGGCATCTCCAACGCCACTGGTTTTGACTCGGTGGAGCCACCCATGCCAACCTCCCCGAGGTGCTGTTCGACATAGACATTTGAAGAGGAAAAACCCGCAGAAGAAGCAGACGAGGGCATTGTTGGGATCGAGAGTGTACCTAAAGCTGAACAGACAAACGGAGCTCCGATGAATGGAAGGATGACGGCGATCGATGGCAGCTGCTCTCAACGATGAAAAGGAGGGAAAGCTGAGGTGTCGAAAATTCAGGTAAAACCCTCTCCCATACACTCTCTCTGTCTCTATTTATAGGAGGAGGCTGGCGATCACAACCATATGCTGTGGGCCACGTGGCGAGATCTGAGCGGGTCTGGGCTGGCGCCTCGAATTCTCCTCCAATCACCTCAGCCACGCGTCATCTATTCAGCACACGGATACCTCGAACTCTCCCTGTTGCCGGATCACCATCATGACTTTTGAGATTCGACATTCAGGTCTCATTGAATGCTGCTGACAAGCCTTCATCCCTGGGAGTACGATTCGTCATCCAAGCTGAAGCTGGGCAGGCCGCGTCAAGCTTGAATGACGGGGGCAATTGTTACGACCTTTAGGCCAGCCCATGAAATTAAGGCCCGTATGCACTGGGGGCCCAAGCAAACACCTCACCAACCTCCCAGATGGGACACTAGCCCGAGCAGAAGATCGCCTCAATCTAGGAAAGTTCGCCTCTCCCCGCCACTAGCTTGCCTCCAAGGTTAACCAAGGAAGCTCACCCGTCCGACCGTCAAGTTTTCCATGCCAAGGATAAGCTCGCCTACCCTCCCATAAGCAGCACCGTCTGGAGCCGAGCTTGGTCACCGAGCTTGGCTCGAGGGAGACCAGGCATATATATCTCTGACATGGTGACGTAGGCTCACCTCCCCTCCATTAATGCCAGAGGTTAAGGGCAAGAACTGATGGCCACCCCTCGCGTCTCATTAATACACCTGACACCATTTGACACCATTAATGCAGAAAATATCCCTGACACAGCTCGCCGACCTATCGCTTCAGCACTCGAGTGCCAGCTGGGTTGATTAGACAGCTGACAGGATGGCAAACAACCGCCTCTCAGCCCTATAAATACTCCCATCATGCCTCCATAGAGGGGGTTGGTCAATTAAAACATCTAAATTATTCTCATATCAAAGGTCGGAAATCTTCCACATATCTGTGCCTTCCTCATAAGCTCGTCACGCTTCGCCGATCTGCCTTAAGATCACCAAGCGTGCACGTCGTCTACATTTTACGTCACTTGCTGACTTAAGCATCGGAGAGGCTACGGGCTGACAGCCAGCCCTGTCTTTCTGACGAGTTGCTATTCTCCCAGGAAGCTTGCCTCAGCTACCAGAAGACGGCGACCTTCGACGACCTCCAGGCGACTTTGGATCCTTCACCTCTGAAGCGAGTTCCGAGTCGTGCTAACCTCGCCATTAGCCAAAAACTTGTAATAATTGTAACCGTGATTCCCACTTCAAATAAATCTCATTGTATGTGGATCTGACCCGCAACAAACTTGATGGCATGTAATGTAATTATTTCCTCATGTTGAGTGGTAAATTCATATGTTGGTTTTCTTGTAATTCTTTCAAAGATGGAGGGGAATTAGGTGAGGTTATTTTAGTCAATTCACTTGGTGCATGCTTATCATTGGAATCACCTAGAACACTTGAGAGAAATCTCTCTTTTATTCCTCATCCACTCTCTCCCTCCTCCACATTTTCTTGTGTTTATGCCAAAATTCTCATTGGCTCCCCTCCTTCCTCTTGGTGTTATGGGACTCCTAGGAGAGGCTAGCTAGGGTTTTGGGATCTACAAGGTGACCTTCCGTTTCCTTACTTCTATCATGGCATCTCTTCCTTATTGTTTTAGCTAACAAAGCTCATCTCTCCTTCTCTTTGAGTGCAAGACTTGAGCTTGATTAGAGGAGGTTTGGTAGGAGCTAAAAGGAGTTGGATTACTAGAGCAAGATGGTATCTTTTGGAGGTCTTCTTGAGGTAGGAGTTCACAACTCTATTTGTTTGGAATATTATGTTTGGGATTAAGATGATCAGGTGGTTGTAATTGTAGATTCTGTTCGGATTCCAGCTCTGTCCTTTGACTTTGTATAATCATAATGTTTGTTGTATATCTCTAAAAATCACAAAAAAATATAATCTGGAAAGCTTGTCAAGTTATATATAACTTCCATGTAGATACTGATCTTAAATTCTGACTGCAACTAGGCCGAACTTGCTAATATATGTCGTAGTGTCAAATTCTAGTAGATTCTGCACCATGTTGGTGAACAAAGCATAACTCTCACTCCAGTTGTCCAAATGACTTGATTTAAGACAATCTGAAAAGCTAACTTCATTACCTACAACTTTCATGTTGAGACCTTAGCAAGATTCCATCTGTAGCTACTACATTTAACTGATCTTGATTGCTATATGTTTCAGTTCCAGGACAGATTCTGCACCCTTTGCTTTATAAGTCACAATAATTAGCATAGGCATCCAAAATTATGATTTTGTAAATATGGAAACATATCTTGATGATCTACATTTTTTATTTAGAAACCCATGTCTAATTCTAACTACAAATGATGTTTCATTGCTGTGTCTTGTTTTTGTGGTTGGGTGTTATTTCATCTTTCATGTTGAATTGGTGGATGCCGTATTGCCTAAACTTGGCTTAAGGTTATGTTTCTTCCATTGTTACTTGCAAGAGGCTAAGTTTTCCATGTTGGAAGGTAGGGTGGCTAATGTATTATGCTCGAGCAATGTGTTGCATATGTGCATTGTGGATGCAATGTAAGATGGAATGTGAATGGATGTGCATATGCATGTGACTTATGAAGTTGTGATATGGCCATGTGCCAAATGACATATGAGAATATGAGATATGATGGAAAGGAGCAGCTACATGGTCCAAAGTGCTACATTGGGCCAAATTGCCACGGTATGAGTTGGGGGGGATTCGTCGGGTTGTCCGCAAGGAGGTTGGGTAACTGAGTACTAGCTCAATTATGGGCCGTGGTTAGCTATGTGAGGATATGTGGAGTATGTATAGAAAAGGGAGAAACAAATAGAATAAAAAGGAACTAAGGCTAGGTGTCACCTAATTGTGATTTGGACACGAATTGACTTAGGTCCATCAATTGTTGAACTCATGGGACTCGGTAGTGGTCGTCTAAGCTAAGGGCATTCTCCTACCCTCCCCCACTTCTGTGATGCAATGATAGGATATTCACTTTTGTTATTCCTACCCCCCCCACTTCTGTGATGCAATGATAGGATATTCACTTTTGTTATTCCTACCCCCCCCACTCTTGTGATGCTTGATAGGACTACCTAAACCGTATCAATACCAACTTCCATTGCACATCGATACGCGTTAGATGCATTATGTCCGACGAATGTCCTTAATCTTTATAAATGCCACTTTCGTAGATTAGGATTCGAATCTATGTTAGGAGAGCTCTAATTGATGCCTGACTCTCGTCAGCCGCATCGATAGTATGGATCACTGTAGGGATTGAAAACCCTAGATTAGCCCAGACTTCCGTCGTCGACTAATCTAATTATCCACAAGGGGGAGATCAATTTGCTTTGATAATTATCATCCTAACCTACCCCTAATCACCAATCATACAACAACCAATCAAACCTCATCAATACATGCTCAAATCCACAAATAGGGCTCCACCAGTGCCCTAGATCAAGAATCAATAGAAATAATTAAGAACAATTATAAAACACATAGAATCAATAGAAATAATTAAGAACAATTATAAAACAAGAAATATCCGAAGTTACCTGTGATCCAACGGAGGAAAACCAAGTAGAAATCTAATCTAACCTATCCCTACTCCTAAAACTAAGAAAAAGTATGAAAGGAGGAGGAAAACACCTCCAAGGGTCGGCTCCCCTTCAAAACACGCACAAAATCCTTAAATATCCACTTAGAAACCCTAACGTGTCGGGAAAAACCCGACCCAACATGGTCGCGTGGATTACTCCACGCGGTCACATCAGAAATTCTACAGTGCAGTCTCTCGTCTACCAGAAAATGTATAAAATTGCTCCGATCTCGGAAAAAGACAAATAAATATGCATTGAAATCGGGACGAGACGATCTTCGAAAGAAAAATAAGATGGAGTGAGGATAACCACAGAGTTGTGAGAAGATCTTCAGTATTTGTAAGGCTTGTACACTTTCTTGTAGCTTCTCCTCCATGCGGTCGTGTGGGGTAGCCACGCGACCGTGTGGCTGCTCTTCTATTTGGCCTAGGCTGAGCTCTTCTATGCGATCGCGTCGAAATCCACGTGGTTGAGTCGATATTGTTTGCAAAATTCCATAGAGTTTGCACTTAAGACACTGTCGCGTCGTTCATCCTGTGCGGTCGAGTCGATCATGTTTCTTTGCTTGGTTCTTGCTCCTCTCTTTCTCCTTTGACGTGGTCTTGTGTGTCATGTTCATGCGGTTGCGTCAAATGCCTCAGCTGCTTGCATTGCCTTGCTTCACGCGTTCATGTTAACGTGTCTCACACGACCGCGTGGGTCCTGTTTCAGCTCTATCTCCTCGTCTTGATCTCATTTCTTTGCCTCGCTTCTTCCTTTCACTTCTTTGACTCTAATTGGCTCTTTTAAGCTGGATTTCAACCCGAAAACCACGGGAACACCCAAAGAGTGAAAAGGAACGAAAATGAGATAAAGTGGTGTATAAAATGTGGGTTTGTGTGGTATAAAGCATGGATAAATCCCACTGAAATAACCACTCATCAAGCATCATTCTTGTCTTTCATGCACAATATAAGTGGCCAGGTAATAGCTTGCTCCTCTGGAACTTGGTGTAGATTTATTGATGACATCTATCAACCTTGCTCTGATATCATGTGTTGGATCCCAGAGATGGAAAGTAGAACACTAGAAGGGGGTGAATAATATCTAATGAAATATAAAATTCCCTTTAGAAAATTCTACCTAAGTCGTTAATTATAGTTACCTAATTAAAACTTACTCAACAATAACTTACAAGATAAGAGTAATGTGGAAGCTTAAAACAATTACAAGTATACCAACAAACAATCACAGAGAGAGACAAGTGCAAACAATAAGATTTACCCTGTTTCAAGAAATAATTGCCCTACATCTAGCCACAAGGACAAGGATTGGTGGGCTCCAAAAAGGTGCTCTCTCTCAAGTGCAAGATTCCGTACAAGTAATATAATCTGGGAGTCCAGATGTCGAATCCTCAGGAGGAAATCTGTTGCAACCACAATTCAAATCAAATAGAAATCCAACAAAGAGAAACTAACCACTTTAAATGATGGTGATGGTGATGTGAATTTGAATACCTGAGCAATACGAACAAAGAAAATCGTGTAAGAAAATACCGACGAAAAGTATGCACATGGTATGTGTTCGTTAGGATCAATGACTCGTATTAATTAGGTTGATGAATATAACACAATGAATTCTCCTTTTGGGAGCAATTCACCGAAAAATACTCAATATAACTCAATGAATTCTCCTTTTGGGAGCAATTCATCGGAAGATACCCTTTTGGGGGTTCAAACACAATATTCAATAAGATCGTCGCTAAAGTTATAATACGATATGAAACTCTCTTTTGGAGAGATCAAAACTACGGTATGAAACTCCCTTTTGGGGAGATCAAAACTCACCCTTTTGGGGCGATCATCAACTCAATCACTTCTTTTGGAAGATGAAAAAGGCGATTTAATAACAAAGATTACAACTTTAACGACGTTTAACGGTTTAGCACAAGGATATTCAACCAAACTAACACAAATCACATCCCCTAACTACTCCATACCATGCACAATAACAATTTAGCTACTCATGGTGCAAGAATAAACAAGTTTCATAGCAAAATACATTGATCTAATAGCAAAATACGATGAAAAACACCAAAATACGGAGTAGAAGTTTAGAATTCTATCACCAAATCTCCAAGTTTAGACACCAAAACTCTCTGGAAATAAGAAAATAGCCTCTGGAATTTTACAGAATTTTTCCCTGGCGAAATACGGCTCCTAGAGCCTCCAATACGCTCAAAATACGCCAAAATCTGCTTGAATACGTCCGAAAACCCTAGGAATACCTTATATAGGATCATTGCGGGTTTGGGAAGCTTATTGGGTTCGAAACCGCACCCGTTTACTTAAAACCCAAACCCATTCAGCCGCTCGCAATCGCAGCCGTCCGATCTCGCGCGATTCAACTAGAGAGTGCCACGTGTCATTAAGGATTCGTGCGCCCGCATCCGAGTTCGAATCCACTTCGGAGTCGTCTTCGGCCGTTGGATCGAAATCGCACGGCTGTTAGTTGGCCACGTAGCCCAAAATTTCGGATCCGCGCCCGCTTCGAATCCATATCCGCTTGATCCCCAAACCCAGCTCGGAATTAATTCACGCCGTTAGATCGGATCGGGGGCCGTCCGATGGTTGCCGCGTGTCCCCTGCTCGAAGCGAACTCAGCAGCCTCGCGTTTAAAATGCGGGAGCTCGATCGACCGTTGGATCCTCGATGTGTGGCCAGGATGAGGCCACGTCGCTAGCTGAATTCGCCCGCCTCTCGTTAGTTTCGGGATAAATCTCGACCGCACGATCGTCAATCGACCGTCCTCGAGAGGCCACGTCGACCCGCCTTTTCGATCAGATACAGTTCGATCCAGACCGTTGGATGAGAATGCAACGGTCTTCATTAAGCCGCATCGCCCGAACTTAGCTGCAGCGCGGAGAGCTCGATCAACCGTTGGATCGTGCGGTCGATGGTGTAGATTTGTCCACGTCGCCCTATACGAGCTGCGCTCGTGAACCGTCAGATGAAGGCGGGAATGGGCGGATCGTTGACACGTGTCAGCGAGTGATTGGTCAGCGGCCGTATAATCGTATTTCTTTGCGTATTTCTCCAATTAATTGGTATTCTGCATTCAAAAATTCACAGTAATTTGCACAGGTCTCAGAAAAATACAAATAAATAGTCGTTGGAATCGTGAGATCGAGACGAAGCTAGGAAAAATATAAAAAGTGCAGAAATACTTCATTAATTACTGTTTTGTGCTCAAATAGAGTGTTTTCTCTAATAAATAAATGTGTAGAAAATACGTATGAATTAGAGAACAATGTAGCATCACATGAGCACAAAATAGGGCTAAATGGCGGGTTAAATATGTAATATTGAACCCGAATCACACCCCCCAACTAACCCGAATCAAGGATCACCTAATCACATCTCAAATGAGACAAAGAGTACACCATGTCCACAATGGACAACACATCTCCAATGAGACAATGATACACCTCTTCAATAAGAGAATACTGTAGGATCTGAAACTATAGGAAGAAAACACTAGAGGGGGGTGAATAGTGCTTTATAAAGATAATAAGGAAATTGCGCCCAATTAAATATCCTGTATGCAACCTTAGTGCGGAAATAGAAAGAGAGCAACAATCACAGAAAAGCAAACACAAATAGAGGATATACCCTGGTTCGGATTCACCGAGTCTCCCCGACTCATTTGAATCCTACTGCAGCAACCCACTAGAAAACCCGCTAGTGATTAGTGACCCGCTAGTGATTAGTGATCCGCTAATACACACTTACCAAAACCTGACAAGTGAAAACCCAATACACTTCCTTCCACTTCCCACAACCAGGGAATTGACTACTCTCACAACCGAGAGAAAATTTCTTAAGTATCAAGAGAAAATTAGAACCGAAATATGAAACAATTTCCACAACCTATGCCTTGAATAATACTCTTTAGAATGAGGCAATGAGGCGTGTGTGATGTGTCTAGTTTTCTGGGACCTTAGGGATATTAAAAAGACGTCCGACCTAAGTCGGACGGACGACGAAATCAATATGCAACAAAAAATCATCTTAAAACATTTTCAAGAAAGCCCTAAAGAAATAAACCTAGCAAGAATCTCTAATATCCCAGGGTTGGGTCCGATCAACCCCTAAAGATAGATCTATCTAACAATAATTATAAATTCATGTAAATAAACCACATATCTTTCACTTTGTTTCTGCAGAATAAGAAGCGCCGTTTTCAGCAATGTTTCTTTATCTCCGAAGCGATGCTCTGCGCCGCTTCTCCCGAGCCGAACCACATCCCGAACCGAACCGCGTTACGAGGCGAGCAACATCCTTGTCGCCAAGCCAACCAAGTGCTATAGAAAGCTTCACCTTGAGTGGATCCTCCATCAAGATTTCGGATCCGATCCGAGCCCCTTCTAGCTTTGCTAGAGCCTGATCTGTACACGGAAAAATTAGGAAGAAGAGGGAATATTAATTTAAGCTTAGTTCCGAGCTTGCTCATGTTTAATAAAGCTACTCAGATCTGGAGCTTGGTGCGAGTTTCAAGGAAGGAGTTTGGCCCTTATTTATATAGGTGGCTGACCCCACCCCTTTCTCATTTACCGATGTGGGACTAAAGTTTTGGAGGAAAAAGTTAATTAAAGTTTGCCTTGCACGAAGGCCAATCTTTAGCTAATTTTTCCTCCCTCACCGTTGAGATTCGAGAATGATATCATCCATCATTACACAGAGGGTTGAATGGTAAACGCGTAGCAAAAAACGGCGTGCCATTCCGAGTCAGTTTGACCCCTCAAACGATCATCCAAAGATAGCCCAAAACCATGCATTTTCGCAAAACTCAGTCACCAAAATGTGCACACAACCCTAGCACCCGCGGGCCCCACATGCACGCCATATGGGCAGCGCACATACAGTGTGTGCACTGCCGCCTCGGTGCGCATTCACATGCAATGCGCATGCACGCGCATCGCCCGGGCGTGGGCCCGTGCAGCGCTCGGGAGTACGCTACACCCATACACGGGCCATCCCGTGTCTAACACATGCACTTGCTCCTGTTATCAGGTCGGGCACGCTCGACTCCCAATGCCCTATTAGGGCCATTTTGGCTTATTTTGGCTCTGTCGTTCGCTTTTGGAGTCTATTTTGGACGCAGTTTGAACTGGGTTTAGACCGGGACGTTCCCGTCATCCAGGTACACATCTCATGTGTCCATTCTATATAAAATATGTTCATAAACACTTTAAGACATATTCAAAACCTCTTGCATCATATGCAACACATCCTAAATATTCTAAAGCTTATATCACAAACTATTTGTGACATAATAAATTCATATACATCTGATGTATTATCTCCCTAAAGACTTCCTAGTACTATACGAAGGTCTCACTCTGTGTAAGGCCCTACAGCCTGATGCTACTACAAGTGTGGCTCAAAACCCCAGATGGCAGTGACCACGAGCATCAGGTGCCGCCCCCGTTTCGGTATCATAATTATGTGGTTAACTCATCGACATGAGTATTATCGGAACCACCCTGACTATGTCCATGATGAATACCGTAGTTTTAGTCCCTTCGTCAAGACTATGTCGCATAGTCAATCCTAGGTTACAGTTAACTGTCAACCCCACTAGCTTGAACTTGGTTAGTTTCCATCGATCTATAGTCAATCAATGTTGGACTTCTTCCAACATACTTTGGCCAAAGTTTTCCCTAAAGACCGAACCAACTCATGCGACACTAACTCCCCATAAATGGGAGAGACGAGTCCTCTTTTGGTCATTACTATCCTTGCATGCTTCAAGAGTCACCCAACCGAAAACCTTTCAAGAGGCATTGACTCGAAGTAGGTTAGAGATCTAAGTGACACTGTTCACGTACATGTTCGTATAATGACGTCAAGTATAAGTACCAACTTGCTTATCATCACAGAGAGTTATCACTAACGGATTAGTTATGTTAACCACGTGATAATTCTTGTTGTGTTGTTCAGTGTACACATTCTCCAATGAGCACATGTGTCTGGTCTTCGACTTCGCCAAGTCGAACGACCATGAGATCATCGTCACTAGTACATGGTGCATACAAAGACACAAGGTCTATCCGATGTTTCGATATCATTTTCTTGAAACATCTACGACCACGAACGATTTTAGACTTTATGCTACTTGTTACGACCTAAAGGTCGTAGGAGTCCGGTTCCTCCACAGAACCACTAATATACCTTACTGGCTCGTCCATTTCGAACGGACAGCCGACCCGACGCCGGGGCGCCCCCCACCCGCGCTCAACCGCTCTCGCTCGGTCCGCCGGGAGCAGCTAGCCCGGGGTACGCCCGGGCAGCACATCCTCGGATGTTGACAGAGGCACATCAGTTCCCCCTCCCTACCGGCGATCCATGATCCCCACCCAAAAATGTGCACGGCCGGGCCGAACACCCCGCGATAAGGTCGGCCCGACGGCCCCATGCGAACCCAGCCGTGGGGAAACGCACCGCCGTGTCCTTGACTCATCACACACGACAAACAACCTAATATAAGGACGCGACTGACACTAACGCCGCCCGATCATCTGACAAAGCACCCCCTGGCCGATGCGCCCCCTGACACTTAATGCTTTCGGCCCTGACACCCTGACAAAAGCACCCTTGGCCGTTGCACCATCTGAAAAAAGCGTGGCAGACACTCCTGTTCGTGACATCCTCGTCCGAAGCTTCCGCTGACAGCCGGGCCAGCCCAGCATGTCGAGTCAGCACGCCAGGTCAGCCCCACCTAACCGCCTCCCATCAGGTATAAATACCCCCTCACTTCTTACGGTGAGGGGGTTGGAAAATTCAATCTCAATCTCATTATCCACACACGAGAACAAAGGTCGTCCATATCTTTGTTCTCCCACACATAGCTCGTCACATACGGTCGGTGCATCCACAGTCCGACCTGCGTGCCTAGCCCCCGCTTTAAGTCCAATTACTGACTTAGGCATCGGAGAGGCTAAGGGTTGGACCCCAACCTGGCCTTTTTGACGAGTTGCTCATTGCGCAGGATCGCTCGTCCCCTGGCTTCTGTCCGCCTTCGGCTCCCGCAATCCGACCTTCCTCAACCGTATCATGTGGGATTCGACTCCGTGGTCCACTCCAGCGACAAGCTTAGCCTCATCACCCCCCTAATCACTTGTCAAATAGCCTACCCAAATCCTCTCAACAACATAACCACTGTGCCCTTGGTTCCCCCTAATACAAATTCATTGTAGGCGAGTTCCACCCCGCAACAATTGGCACCGTCTATGGGAACCGAAGGGTCACACCCATGTTAGACCCCATACCGATCGCCCAGAACCCTGACCACGGCAAGGATCCCATAGGTCAAGAGCCTCCCTCTCAACCAATCACTCCAGTGACTGACCCCCCTCCAGGGATAGAGGCCGAGACAGCCCAGGCCTCGGCCCGTGCGATCCGAAAAAGCTTCGAGGCCTTCACTAAGGCGATGGGGGCTGCACAGCAACAGGGACGGAGGCACCTCCCGGCCCCTCGGAGCCCCTGAATGTGAGACGTAATCTCCACCCTCAGTTCGAGGAGGAGGGGGGAGGCCAGGGGCTCGCCAAGGAGATTGCGGCCCAGCGGAAGCTCTTGGAGGAGGAAATGGAGGTCGCGCTGTTGCGGAGGCACCGGGAGGAGACGGCCACTGCGCAAAGGCATTTGGACGAAGCGGCTGAGACCGCCCGACGGGCCTACCTGGACGAAGAAACCGCCTGACACCAGCTCCGCTTCATCACCGCGGAACGCGAAAGGCTCCGGAGGGAGAACGAAGACAACCGGGAGATCCCGGAGGTGTCGGCGATGGGCCGGTGGCACCTTGACGGGCACGGCCTGCTGTTGGCCAAATCTCTACCATGGGGGGGAGTCCACCTCGTCAGAGCTACTCCCCCAATCGTCTGAACGAGGAAGCCGTTTGTTGACAACTTCGCTTCCTCACCGCCGAGCGCAAAAGGCTCCTGAGGGAGAATCAGGAGCGGAGGGAGATCCGGGAGGAGGCGGCCAGAGGGCAGTGGCAATGGGAGGACCGTAGCCCGCCACCCGTCGAATCCTCTACCCATGGAAGGAGTCCCCCCCGGGCGACCGCTTCGCTATTCCCCGGGGCGAGAAGACCGTCGGCAGCCAAGGCGCGACCGAAGCTGGACCCCGGAATGGCGAAGAGGGCACGCGCCCGAGCGCTCTGCCTACCCGAAGGAAGCCATGCCGCTGGCACGTATCATGTGGATGGACATGAAGAGTTTTATCTGGCAGTCCGTTATATGTCGCTTCGGGATACCCCGCTCTATATTCACGGATAACGGAAGGCAGTTCGATTGCAAAGGCTTCCGCGACTTCTGTTCGGGCTGGGGGATCAAGCTCCATTTCACGTCGGTTGCCCACCCGCAGTGCAATGAAATGGCGGAGGCCGCGAACAAATGCATCTTGAGTCCCATGAAGAAGAAGGTAGACGTCGCCCTCGGGGCATGGGTCGACGAGCTGCCCAGAATCCTCTGGTCCTACCGCACCACCCACAAGGCCTCGACCGGAGAAAGCCCATTCATGCTGGCGTACGGATCGGAGGCAGTCGTTCCCGTGGAAATCGGAGAAGAGACGCTCCGGCTAAAACTCTTCGACGAGGATATCAATGGAGAGGGGCTCAGCCTCAGTCTCGAACTGGTGGACGAGGTAAGGGACCGAGCCCTGACAAACCTCATCAGGCACAGCCAGAGGATGGCACGACATTACGACTCCCGGGTGAAGAAGCAGACCTTCAGGATCAGCGACCTGTTCTTCAGAGACGCCACCTTCAGACCCGAGACCGCCCGCCGAGGGAAGCTGGCCGCCAAATGGGAGTGGCCCTACAAGGTCATCGATATCATTGGACCAGCCACGTACATCTTGGCAACCCCGGATGGAAGCGAGCTAGCCCACCCTTGAAATGCGAATCACCTGCTAAAGTTTTACCAATGATTGTGAGTTTTTTTTATAAAAAAATCTACATTTACGCTCTTTCCCAAACTTCGTTGTTTCCACATGAGTGTTTCAGTCTGAACCCTCAAGACCTCTGGGACAGGGCCAACCCTCGCCACCCAAACCAGAGAAGGGCACGGGCCGAGCTACACGCTCGCTCCCCCCCTCAAGACCTCTGGGGCAGGGCCAACCCTCGTCACCCAAACCAGAGAATGGCACGGGCCGAGCTACGCGCTCGCTCCCCCCCTCAAGATCTCTGGGGCAGGGCCAACCCTCGCCACCCAAACCAGAGAAGGGCACGGGCCGTGCTATGCGCTCGCTTCCCCCTCAAGACCTCTGGGGCAGGGCCAACCCTCGCCACCCAAACCAGAGAAGGGCACGGGCTGAGCTACGCGCTCGCTCCCCCCTCAAGACCTCTGGGGCAGGGCCAACCCTTGCCACCCAAACCAGAGAAGGGCACGGACCAAGCTACGCACTCGCTCCCCCCCTCAAGACCTCTGGGGCAGGGCCAACCCTCGCCACCCAAACCAGAGAAGGGCACGGGCCGAGCTACGCGCTCGCTCCCCCCCTCAAGACCTCTGGGGCAGGGCCAACCCTCGCCACCCAAACCATAGAAGGGCACGGGCAGAGCTACGCGCTCTCTCCCCCCTCAAGACCTCTGGGGCAGGGCCAACCCTCGCCACCCAAACCAGAGAAGGGCACGGGCCGAGCTACGCGCTCGCTCTCCCCCTCAAGACCTCTGGGGTAGGGCCAACCCTCGCCACCCAAACCAGAGAAGGGTACGGGCTGAGCTACGTGCTCGCTTCCCCCTCAAGACCTCTTGGGCAGGGCCAACCCTCGCCACCCAAACCAGAGAAGGGCACGGGCCGAGCTACGCGCTCGCTCCCCCATCAAGACCTCTGGGGTAGGGCCAACCCTCGCCACCCAAACCAGAGAAGGGCACGGGTCAAGCTACGCGCTCGCTCCCCCCTCAAGACCTCTGGGGCAGGGCCAACCCTCGCCACCCAAACCAGAGAAGGGCACGGGCCGAGCTACGCGCTCGCTCTCCCCCTCAAGACCTCTGGGGTAGGGCCAACCCTCGCCACCCAAACCAGAGAAGGGTACGGGCTGAGCTACGTGCTCGCTTCCCCCTCAAGACCTCTTGGGCAGGGCCAACCCTCGCCACCCAAACCAAAGAAGGGCACGGGCCGAGCTATGCGCTCGCTCCCCCCTCAAGACCTCTGGGCCAGGGCCAACCTTTGCCACCCAAACCAGAGAAGGGCACGGGCCGAGCTACGCGCTCGCTCCCCCCCTCAAGACCTCTGGGGCAGGGCCAACCCTCGCCACCCAAACCAGAGAAGGGCACGGGCCGAGCTACGCGCTCGCTCCCCATCAAGACCTCTGGGGCAGGGCCAACCCTCGCCACCCAAACCAGAGAAGGGCACGGGTCAAGCTACGCGCTCGCTCCCCCCTCAAGACCTCTGGGGCAGGGCCAACCCTCGCCACCCAAACCAGAGAAGGGCACGGGCCGAGCTACGTGCTCGCTCTCCCCCTCAAGACCTCTGGGGTAGGGCCAACCCTCGCCACCCAAACCAGAGAAGGGTACGGGCTGAGCTACGTGCTCGCTTCCCCCTCAAGACCTCTTGGGCAGGGCCAACCCTCGCCACCCAAACCAGAGAAGGGCACGGGCCGAGCTACGCGCTCGCTCCCCCATCAAGACCTCTGGGGTAGGGCCAACCCTCGCCATCCAAACCAGAGAAGGGCGCGGGCCGAGCTATGTGCTCGCTCCCCCCTCAAGACCTCTAGGGCAGGGCCAACCCTCGCCACCCAAACCAGAGAAGGGCACGGGCCGAGCTACGCGCTCTCTCCCCCCTCAAGACCTCTGGGGCAGGGCCAACCCTCACCACCCAAACCAGAGAAGGGCACGGGCCAAGATACACGCTCGATCCCCCCTCAAGACCTCTGGGACATGGCCAACCCTCGCCATCCAAACCAGAGAAGGGCACGGGCCGAGCTATGAGCTCGCTCCCCCCTCAAGACCTCTAGGGTAGGGCCAACCCTCGCCACCCAACCCAGAGAAGGGCACGGGCTGAGCTACGCGCTCACTCCCCCATCAAGACCTCTGGGGCATGGTCAACCCTCGCCACCCAACCAGAGAAGGGCACGGGCCGAGCTACACGCTCGCTCCCCCCCTCAAGACCTCTGGGGCAGGGCCAACCCTCACCACCCAAACCAGAGAAGGGCACGAGCCGAGATACGTGATCACTCCTTATTTTACACCTTTTTCCCACATGTTTGCATGCCATTTAGATCGCCCAAATCATGTTTTTCACGATATATCGACGATATTGCGATGCTTTTCACGATTTGTTGTTTTTGTCGCATTTCAGGTGATTTGGAGCGATTTGGAGTGATCTCGAGATACGCCTACTCCAGAGTGTCACCAACGACCTCCCCGAGGGGTATTTTACTGTTGGAGAGGAGCGGAAGAAGAAAGAACGTCGCATGAGCGACGAGGAGGCCAAAACAAGCTGTTTGGGCATTTTTGGTGTCCCACTCGGCCGAGTGAAGGAGTCGCTCGGCCGACCAGCGAGACACCGCTCGGCCGACCAGATCGGATACGCTCCATACGTGCACTCGACCGAGCGACGGAAGCCACATCGGCCGAGTGACGAGATCCCGTCCGCCCGAGTGGCACCCAGACGACGCATGTCAAAAATCGCCAACTTACTGTTTTTCGTCTGCCTGAGCTTCAGAAGACCCACTCGGCCGAGTGGCAATTGTCGACCGCCCGAGTACCAAGAAGCCATCGGCCGAGTGACGACAACTCACTCGGCCGAGCGACTCCCGAAGTGAAGACCCCTGAAGGCCCCGACTTACTGGAAATTTACAGGGTTTCTCACTCGACCGAGCGACTTTTGTCACTCGGCCGAGTGCGACGCACTGCCTGTAGTGAAAATTGCGGATTTCAGGCTGCGCAGGGGTATTTTGGTCACAGTTTTTGGACGATTTTGGGGGGTATTTAACCCCTGTTTTTACCCTAGTTTTGAGAGCTTTTTCTCTTAGATTTTTGCAGCTTTTTAGATTAACTTTTAGCTTTATTCTTGTGATTGGAGAGGAGACAAAAGTTGGTTTTTGTTGAATTATTTTGAAGAACTCCATTGGTTTGCCTCTCTCTTCTCTAAAAATTCTATTTTTATTGCATATCTCAATATTGTGATGAATTCTCTTATTGATTTCATTGATTATCTGTGTTTGTGCTATGAATTGTGAGTAGTCTCCACGTCTTGGGGCGTGGGGATGAACCCTACAAGCCCAATTTCAGATTTGTGATGAATTGGTAGAAATTTTGCTAGAATTGCTCTTAGGGATTAGATTGGGATCAATTTACTATGGATGGCTAGGTATTCATATCGATTGGGATTTGCAAGAGATTGGATCCCAATTCGATAGGAAACCCTAGAAATCCGAATTGGGTTGGAATCGAATTTCCGTAGTATCGGTTTGCAAGAGATTGGACCGATACTAGGGTTTTCGGTTGCAATTCCGAGCCAATACCCGTTTGCAAGAGATTAGACGGGTAGGAACTATCCCAACCTAGGTCGCGGCCCGAGTTTGCACGAGAGTGGGCTCGGGGCGCGATTGAACGATGATGTTGATCCTAATGCTAGCTTCCCTAGGCTAGGGTTTGCAAGAGATTGGACCCGAACCTAGGATAGCTATAGACCGGCAACAGCGCGAGAGCGTGAGCTAGGTTCTACATTCAGTTGCAACTAGTTCATCCAAATTTTATCCTAGCAACTTTGATACCAATGAACCACATTGACGGGATACGGTGAGTAGCGGGGATTCCCCATTCCCTAGACGTTCTTTGTTTGATTTGATATTTCCGTATTTTGTCTGACGATTGTGACAGGATCGCCAAAGGCAAATTTCTCTCTTCTTAATAGCCAGGTTGATTGGAGCAAGCACTTTCATTCGTCCTCCCTGTGTTCGATAACCCGCTCGCCACTATACCGTGCGCTTGCGGTAAAACTACAACCGTTCTTTGGGTTACATTCCGGAGCGATCAAGTTTTTGGCGCCGTTGCCGGGGAGGCAATTGCGTTTGATCTTACCACCCTAGCTATTTCTTTCTTTTTATTTTATTTCTTTATTTTTACCTAACCCTTCCATTGTGCTAATCGCTTCTTTGAAACTTTGTTCTCCGGTGCATGTACACGAGATCCACTGCGGACCCTGAAGGTATATTATTTGATCCCGAGATCGAACGTACCGCGCGGAGAATTAGAGCGGAGAGGAGACAAGATCGGGAAGGGAGGTTTATGACCAACTCGGAAACTGCGGACCAATTAGCGGCAAGAATGGCGAGGATAATTTCTATTCGCGATAGGCTCCGGCCTAAGACCTCTTCTACGACCTCATCCATTGCCATGCCGGAGTTGGCGGTCGACAAGAACTTTGAGTTGAAGATTGGATTAGTGGTTCTGATGCAGCAGGATCCATTTCATGGGAATGCCCATGAAAATCCCCACTACCACATCCAATTATTCTTGTCGAAGTGCGCCACATTTCAGATGCCGGGGGTCTCCATCGATGCCATCAGACTGCGTCTCTTCTCCTTCACACTAAAGGACAAGGCACTTTATTGGTTGAGGACGCAAGCTGAGGGAGTCTTCACCACTTGGGACGAGTTGGCGAGTGCATTCATTGACAAGTTCTATCCGCCCTCCAAGACGGTGAAGATCCGGAGCGCTCTTATGTCCTTCAAGCAAGGACCCCAAGAGACGCTCTATGAGGCTTGGGAGCGTTTTAAAGATCTGCAGCATCAATGCCCGCACCATAGCATTGAAGATTGGGAGCTAGTCCATAGCTTCTACAATGGTCTCCAACCGGGGACCAAACAAATTATTGATGCCACGACGAATGGTGCTATCTTATCAAAGACTCCCGAAGAAGCTACGGCCCTAATTGAGGAGATGGCCTCAACCAATCAACAATGGGGCGATGAGCGAGGAAACTCTACGTCCTCCTTGAAGCCAACTAGTATCTATGAGGCGAAGGCCGTAGCGGAGCTTACAAGCAAGTTTGATTCTCTCCACAAGGTAGTGGAGAGACTGGAGAAGTTTATCACGGAGCCCCAAGGAACCCCTTCCACCTCCGCACCAACGAACCAAATGTGTGATTGGCAAGACCAATCTCAAGCCATGTATTCGGGAGGAGAGCAAGGAGAAGGATCCTTGGAGCAAGTACAATACGTCGCGGGGAACCAAGGGTATTGGGCCAATCCGGCCACAAGAAATCATCCCGGATTCTCTTACGCCAACAATGAAGGAGCTTTGAACCCGCCACAACAACCACCTCAACAAGCTCGACCACCACCACCACCCCAACAACAACACTATCCGTCGAGGGGGCCTCCACAACAAAATTTCCAACCGAAGCAACAAGTTCCACCTTATAGGCCGCCCGGATACAACCAAGGGTGGAGAAATCAAAATCAAAACCCTCCACAAGCTCAACAACAATCCGACTTCGAAGCTAGAGTGGAGGCGTTTATGGTCGAGCAAAAGAAGGTCAATGCTACCTTGAAGGCGGGCCAAGACTCCCTTACAACCATTGTCGCTCAAATCTCGGAGCAATTGGCATTGCTCAATCGGAATACTCAACAATTACCGGCGCAACCCGAGCAAAACCCACGGGGCAACACCGGCCACATCAATGCCGTAGTTGCCGTCACTACTAGAGGCGGGAAGGACACCACCCCCGCCATGATTCCTACCAAGGAGCCCGTGGAGGAAAGTTTGGAGCCAATTGAGCCGGTAGTTGAAGTTGAGAAGGAGAAAGAGCCGCAAGAGAAGGAGAAATCTAGAGCGGAGCAATTGATTGAGGAGAGGCGCTTCATGCCACCGGTCCCATTACCCCAAAGGCTTGCTAGAGCGAAAATGGAGAAAAGGCTAGCAAAGTTTCTCGAGTATCTGAGAGGAGTTAGCCTCAACATTCCCTTCCTCGACGCCATCGTGGAAATCCCCACATATGCTAAATTTCTAAAGGATTTGATTTCGGGGGGGAAGAGGAAGGAAAAGATCATGCTAGCCGAGGAGGGCTCTTGGTTCACCAAGAGAGAAGGAGCCGGCCAAATTCAAAGATCCGGGGAGTTTTCGAATTCCTTGCACCTTGGGCGGTGTCCCTCTACAAAAGGCGTTGGTAGATTTAGGGGCTAGTGTGAGCCTCATGCCTCTCTCTATGTTCTTAAGGCTAAACACCGGGACGAAGTTGAAACCTACCGACATGCGGATACAATTGGCCGATGGGCGGATAACGAGGCAGGTAGGAATCGCCGAGGACATCCCGCTACAAGTCCCGGGGGGCATATGCTTGCCATGTGACTTCGTGATCATGGACGTTAAGGAGGAGGGAGATACGTCATTGATACTTGGACGCCCGTTCCTTGCCACCGCCGGTGTCATTGTCGACGTGCGGAAAGATACACTAACTTTGAACGTCGGTAACATCGAGGTGGAGCTTCACATTCCTAAGGCTATGAAACACATGCCTTACCACGAGGAGCTTGACTACATGGACCTCCTTGATGAGGTAATTGAGGAGACGATCCCCCACTCGATTGGCGCTCTATTCGATGAGGATTTCGAGGAAGGCCCGGATTTAGGCCGAGATGAGAAGATAGATGATTCCCCCGACCTCTCCGTTGAAAATGATGAAGGCGACACTGATGTCGCAAGGATTCGAGAGCACTGCAAGCTCTCGAAATTAAAGTCTCTGAAGAAAGCTCCGCCGATACGGAAATCGGTGTCACCGGTTAAGCGGATGATCGGAGCAAACGCTAGCTTGGGGGAGCCTCCCCCCAACACTATTCGAGACGAGAGACCACCGAGGGAGAACACGCCGCCGCAACTTCTGAATCCAAGCGTTCTCCCCGGAAAGTTTGATGGGTGCATCTCATATGCACCAAACATCCCGCATTAATTGAAAATCATAGGGGGTCGAGCTCACGACCTTAAACGAGCGCTTGTCGGGAGGCAACCCGACGGTTATTGCTTTATTTTCATTTTTCTTTTATTTTTGTTTTAGAAATTTTCAGTGTTTTGAGTCGTTCGCCCAAAAATCTTGTGATAACGGGTCCTATTTTTCCTGACAGGAGAGGAGAATGAGGTACCCATCATTAGGAGGATGCACAAGGCGACGCGGAGCGCCCCAGGAAGGCGCTCGATGCTTAGGAGGAAGATGAAATCGACTGGAGGAAGAAAGACGGAGTTTAGAGCCCAAACGAAGACAAACAGCAGAAAACAAGGCTCACTCGGCCGAGTATACTAGTCACTCGGCCGAGCACACAAGTTCATCCGGCCGAGCCGCTCACGAATGAGGGAAGTCTGCTATACCCAACTCTCTGTTTATTTTCCTGATTTCAGTATAACTGCTACTCGGCCGAGTATATATATTCACTCGGCCGAGTAAAACTGATACGCTCCTAGGGCGAGTCTTGCCGAGTAGCTTGAGCCACTCGGCCGAATGGACTTACTCCACTCGGCCGAGGGTGGCACGGCCACTCGGCCGAAGCGTAGCGGGGAGGGATTTTTAGTTAAACTTCACTCGGCCGAGCGACCTAGTCACTCGGCCGAGTCGTAACTTTTGTTATATAAAGGGCGGGGTCGGGCGCATTTTTCGAAACGTAAAATCCCGATCGCAGCGCCCCGACCCCTCAGCTCCCTCGCCCGAACCCTTCGCCCACTCGCCCGACCGTCGCCCCGCCGCCGCCGCTCGGCCAGCCACCGCCGGCCGCGCCCCGCCGCGCCTCGCCCGAGTCGCCGCCGGCGGCCACCACTCCGGCCACCTCCGGTTGTTCCTGGGAGCTTAGGGGAGCCCGGGGGAGCTTCCAGGGACTGATTCGGGCTACGTTGAGGAGTCGTCTTCGCACGCTTCCACATATTTGCACTCGCGGCGTGTCGTGGTACACTCTTTCCTTTACTTTACGCACGCCGCACTTTTCACGCTTTTCGGCGTGCGCTCGGGGCCCATATGCCGCCCCGGACACGGCCGCGGTCGAGGAGAGCTTCCGCCAAGCGGAAGCGGTCGGATGATGCCGGCCCCTCCCACGAGTTGGAGGAATCTCCTCCGCCTTCTCCACCACACCCCGTTCACCCTGCAGACCCCACACACCCCGCACAGCCTACAGAGCCCGCACAGCCCATACACCCTGCACAGCCGCTCCCTGCCGCTCCACAGCCACCACCTCCGGCTCCACTTATCAGGCCGCTGGGGATCACGTTCTGGAACGACGCACACCGCGTCGCTTTCGAGCGTATCTCCCAGCGCTCGATCGTACCCTCCAGGTTTGCACACCTTACCGACCTAGGACGCCTGGGGGTACTAGAGGGGATGCTCACGTTGTACGACAACGTGGGCTGGCGAGATTTCTTTCAGGTGTCGGCGGACACGTTTATCCGCCCGACACTTGAGGTACTTAGTTCGATCGCCCGGACCGACGAGGGATGCTCGTTTCGGTTTATGGACCGGGAGTGCCAGGTCACTCTCGGTATGATGAGAGCCTTCTTCTCGTGGCCTGATGTCCCCGGGGCCGATCGAGGTTACGCCCCCATCCATATCCCTACACCTTCCTTCGACGCCGGTGCCTTCTGGGCCCGGATTACGGGTCTTCACGCCGCCTTTGACCCTAGTAGGGCCAAGGCCTCAGCCATTGTCCATCCCTGCCTCCGTATAGCTCAGCGCCTTATGGCGACGACCTTTTTGGCCAGATATGAGCCGGGTACGATGTCCACACCAGAGCTCTACATGCTCTACGCGATGACACGGCCCAGAGCTCTATCTAGGGAGGGCGATGAGCTGGTCCCCGCCGTCGTGATTGATGTCACGGCTTGGTTTTTGGACCGCATCATTGTATCGGTGGGCGCTCGCTCACCGATATGCTGCGGCGGCCTGATCACCTTGCTCGCTCTTATGACCGGCGAGGACTTCCCTGATGACCTGCGACGAGCACCGGGCCCCACTTCTCTGTCGATTGATGTTATGGCCCGGATGAAGATGCTTCGTCCACATGGTGAGCGACACTGGGTCTGGCTGCACGGCCCTTACGGTGCCGATTACATGATTCTTCCGAGCCCAGCTCGGACTCAGATTGCACCGGCCCATGTGGACTGGCTCCCTGCGATGGATGTTCTGATCCCAGCCGCTTACGTGCTCGAGGCAGAGGAGGCCGAGCAGGCCCACGCTGCCCATGCTGCCCCCGCAGACCCTGTTGCACCTGCCGAGCCTGCTGCCCCTGTGGACCCCGTGGCCCCTCAGCCTATCCCTGATATTCCTGCCGCCCCCGACACCTCTGTCCACACTGCTGTCGGTGTCGGGAGTACCTTAGCTGAGCCCACTTCCACTGCTTCCACGCCTGTCACCACCACCACTGGCCCTCTGTCTGCCGAGCCCGTTTCCTCTGCCCCACCCGAGCGCCCGCCAACCATAGTTGAGTGCGGAGGGCCCTCTTTTGCCCCTGCCGTAGAGACAGTAGTCTCCACCTCTGTCTCCACCGCTGCTGTATTTTCCGAGAGTGTCGTGGCGTCTGTCCACACTTCTGTGCCACCGACCTCTCTGGCCGCCTCGCCGCCACTTTTGTATTCTTCTTTCGCTGCTGCTGCCTCCACTTCTCACCGTCCTGCCCAGCCTCGCACTGAGGCCAGGCCCCCACTTGCGAGTGCAGCTCCTTTTGTTCCCTTGCCTGCTGAGCCTGTCACCTACGCCACCAGAGTACGCCAGCCCCGACCTGCACAGCCCCGACCGGTGCGCCCCTCTGCACCACCTCCCCCTGACACTGTACTTCAGAGCATTCGTGCTCTCGAGGGGGTGGTGAGTGGCCTCAGAGGCGACCTTCGGACCTTGTCCGCCACCGTCACTGCGATGGCCGGCCGCTTTGACCTGCTCCCGCACATTCACTACTGTCTTACCCAGGTCCTGGAGCGTCTCCCACGCGTACCCCCTCCCACCCAGCAGGTTCCCACCCCCACTTCCACACACACTCAGCCTGCTACCACTTCCACACCCATACCCGCTCAGCAGCCTGCACCACCACCACCGCCACCTCCGCCTCAGGACGGAGACGACGCAACACCACCTTCTTAGGCACCCTTGATGCCATCGATTATTTTTGCCGTTATGCTGCCCGTTTCTGCTGGGTCCTGATGCTTTTTGACCCCCCCTCCCCTCACTTATTTTGGGATTCTCATTCTGATCGTATCTTTATATATCTTTTTTGGGAGAGCGGGAGAGTTTTTGGTGCCACACCTATATATATGTATCACTCCTTCATTTGCATGCATCATGTCCGCATCATATTTTTCGTTTCATTATTTTTCCTTTTTTTTTCCTTCCATCATGCATGCATCCTCACTTACCCCTCACATTACTTGTCTGTCGGTGTGCCACGCTTTGCACATTGAGGACACTGTGCCATTTAGCTTGGGGGAGTGAGTTCTCACGTTCTTTTTGATTTACCACCTTTATTTTTAGTTTTTCACGCCATTTTCCGCTTTTGCACTTATTTTCATCACTTTTCCTTTATTTTACCATGCATCACGTTTTTCTTATTTTTCTGTGTGTCGCATTGTAAATAGTTCCATTTCCCCCTTTTTCTTTATTTTCTTTTTCATCTCATGCCAGAGATGACTTTTCTATGATGATGATTACGTGGAGTTAGCTTCCTTTATATGCATGCTATATTTGTCATGTCTTAGACTTTATTTCTGATATCATATGCTATGACTTGCCTTGCATCTAGAGATAGTAACCCACACTTTTTCCACATGAAAATGGATGAAATTTTATTATTAGCTTAGTCTGAATATTCATACGTATGCTATCGCAGAAAACACACCACGATTCACGCATTGAATGCCTATATCTGGAGTACCGACTTCTTTTCCTATGTCACTTCTATATGCATGTTTGTACATTTCACTTCAGGATGATTGAATGATGTTAGCTATGATAAATCTGGATTAGTTAGCTTTTTGTGATCGAAACTGAGTAGATTAGATTACCCTGCTGAAGTTGTCGTGCATGTCTTATAGAGTGAACCGAGAGATATATTTATTTCTTTCTCCACAAATCTTGAACATCATTTCTCTACTTTTAAAATCATTGGTGAATCTCCCCTTAGCTATTCTATTATATGGCATTTCCCCCGCTATTAATTCCTAGCTCCAAATTTCCCGAATTCAAAAAAAAAAACAAAAGAAAAAAAAGAAAAAGAAAAAGAAAAGAGGAAAAATCCTCAATAAAAGATCCCATCTCACTTTCTTTCTTTCTTCTCTCTTTTCGTGTTCATTTTCATTACTTTTGGAGCTTTATAAAAATGAGGATGTGAATATTTTTTATGCCACCATGCTTATAGATAAGCTTGGGGGAGGGAATCCAATGATGTGTGAGAGAGTGACTACTTGACGTTGCACGACAACCTAGGCTAAGTAATATTTTATACTCGGTGAGATTATTTTTAGCTTTACGAAGTCCAGAAATCTAAGCCTAGCACTCATATCATGAAATCCACACTTTTCTATTCTCTCTATTCTATTGTGTGATACTCTTATACTCCTCATAGAAAGCATTCAATTGAAAAGTGTGTGATCTGCGATTTGTATACCGCTTTAGATGATTCAGACGATGTTAATTCTAAAATTATTCCGTTTTTCATGATTATATCGTTGTTCGTGGGTTTTCTATTTCTATTTGCACTATTATACTATGATATCAAAATAAAACTCTTTGACATGTATTTTTCATTCGGAGCATGCTATATGAGTAAGTGAAACCCACGTCCTGAGAAAATGATCTAGCAGCTTCCCTCTTCGCTTCTTTCTTTCTTCTTTATTTTTGTTTCGTTTTTCATTCTTATCCGTTTTTCATTTTTCATTTTTTGCCATTTTCGTTTTCCGAATCCACCGGGTTCACCTTTTACTTATCTTCCTCGAGGACGAGTAAGAGGTAAGCTTGGGGGATTTTGATCACTCCTTATTTTACACCTTTTTCCCGCATGTTTGCATGCCATTTAGATCGCCCAAATCATGTTTTTCACGATATATCGACGATATTGCGATGCTTTTCACGATTTGTTGTTTTTGTCGCATTTCAGGTGATTTGGAGCGATTTGGAGTGATCTCGAGATACGCCTACTCCAGAGTGTCACCGACGACCTCCCTGAGGGGTATCTGCTGTTGGAGAGGAGCGGAAGAAGAAAGAACGTCGCATGAGCGACGAGGAGGCCAAAACAAGCTGTTTGGGCATTTTTGGTGTCCCACTCGGCCGAGTGAAGGAGTCGCTCGGCCGACCAGCGAGACACCGCTCGGCCGACCAGATCGGATACGCTCCATACGTGCACTCAGCTGAGCGACGGAAGCCACATCGGCCGAGTGACGAGATCCCGTCCGCCCGAGTGGCACCCAGACGACACATGTCAAAAATCGCCAACTTACTGTTTTTCGTCTGCCTGAGCTTCAGAAGACCCACTCGGCCGAGTGGCAATTGCCGACCGCCCGAGTACCAAGAAGCCATCGGCCGAGTGACGACAACTCACTCGACCGAGCGACTCCCGAAGTGAAGACCCCTGAAGGCCCCGACTTACTGGAAATCTACAGGGTTTCTCACTCGGCCGAGCGACTTTTGTCACTCGGCCGAGTGCGACGCGCTGCCTGTAGCGAAAATTGCGGATTTCAGGCTGTGCAGGGGTATTTTGGTCACAGTTTTTGGACGATTTTGGGGGGTATTGAACCCCTGTTTTTACCCGAGTTTTGAGAGATTTTTCTCTTATATTTTTGCAGCTTTTTAGATTAACTTTTAGCTTTATTCTTGTGATTAGAGAGGAGACAAAAGTTGGTTTTTGTTGAATTATTTTGAAGAACTCCATTGGTTTACCTCTCTCTTCTCTAAAAATTCTATTTTTATTGCATATCTCAATATTGTGATGAATTCTCTTATTAATTTCATTGATTATCTTTGTGTTTGTGCTATGAATTGTGAGTAGTCTCCACGTCTTGGGGCGTGGGGATGAACCCTACAAGCCCAATTTCAGATTTGTGATGAATTGGTAGAAATTTTGCTAGAATTGCTATTAGGGATTAGATTGGGATCAATTTACTACGGATGGCTAGGTATTCATATCGATTGGGATTTGCAAGAGATTGGATCCCAATTCGATAGGAAACCCTAGAAATCCGAATTGGGTTGGAATCGAATTTCCGTAGTATCGGTTTGCAAGAGATTGGACCGATACTAGGGTTTTCGGTTGCAATTCCGAGCCAATACCCGTTTGCAAGAGATTGGACGGGTAGGAACTATCCTAACCTAGGTCGCGGCCCGAGTTTGCACGAGAGTGGGCTCAGGGCGCGATTGAACGATGATGTTGATCCTAATGCTAGCTTCCCTAGGCTAGGGTTTGCAAGAGATTGGACCCGAACCTAGGATAGCTATAGACCGGCAACAGCGCGAGAGCGTGAGCTAGGTTCTACATTCAGTTGCAACTAGTTCATCCAAATTTTATCCTAGCAACTTTGATACCAATGAACCACATTGACGGGATACGATGAGTAGCGGGGATTCCCCATTCCCTAGACGTTCTTTGTTTGATTTGATATTTCCGTATTTTGTCTGACGATTGTGACAGGATCGCCAAAGGAAAATTTCTCTCTTCTTAATAGCCAGGTTGATTGGAGCAAGCAATTTCATTCATCCTCCCTGTGTTCGATAACCCGCTCGCCGCTATACCGTGCGCTTGCGGTAAAACTACAACCGTTCTTTGGGTTACATTTCGGAGCGATCACTACGCGCTCGCTCCCCCCTCAAGACCTCTGGGGGCAGGGCCAACACTCGACACCCAAACCAGAGAAGGGCACGGGCCGAGCTACGTGCTCGCTCCCCCCTCAAGACCTCTGGGGCAGGGCCAACCCTCGCCACCCAAACCAGAGAAGGGCACGGGCCGAGCTATGCGCTCGCTCCCCCCTCAAGACCTCTGGGGCAGGGCCAACCCTCGCCACCCAAACCATAGAAGGGCACGGGCCGAGCTACGTGCTCGCTCCCCCCTCAAGACCTCTGGGGGCAGGGCCAACCCTCGCCACCCAAACCAGAGAGGGGCACGGGCCGAGCTACGCGCTCGCTCCCCCCCTTATGACCTCTGGGGCTGGGCCAACCCTCGCCACCCAAACCAGAGAAGGGCATGGGCCGAGCTATGCGCTCGCTCTCCCTCAAGACCTCTGAGGCGGGGCCAACCCTCGTCGCCCAAACCAGAGAAGGACACGGGCCAAGCTACTCGCTCGCTCCCCCCTCCAGACCTCTGGGGCAGGGCCACCCCTCGCCACCCAAACCAGGGAACGACATGGGCCTAGCCATATAGCCACATCCATGCCCCGGTGACCCGTGATCCTAGAAAACTCATACCTTAGGAAGAGGACAATGGCACGTAAACCGGGGCAGACCGGGCACCAGGTCCCGATAAGGCAGCCTCCCGATGCGACTCGACGAAACGAAAGGACGCTCGGGAAATACGCCATCAATAATGATACGCCCAAAAAGAAACTAGGGTTGACGATTCGCCACAAGCACCACCAGGCAAAAGCGGTTTCCAAAGGGCATGATTCCGAGGAGCCCATTAATAATGCCAGCTCATCGCAGTAATTAGGGGGGAAACCGTCAACAAAATCCCCCTATAAAGACGCCCCTCACCCTTCCGAAAGAGAGAGAGACAAGGATTTGGAAAATATGAGAAACCGGCCCTGGCACCTTCCACCAATGGGGACAAGGGCCGAGACGCCTCGCCCAAGCAAAAAGGGAAGCCACCTGCCACCAATGGATCCTGCCTCCCCGATCGGCGATCGCTCCCACGCCACGACCCCCGATAGGCTATTCCTCTTACAAACGGATCGCCAATAGGCTATTCCCCTTACACAAGAGGAACCCCACCTTCCACCCCTCCGTCTGCTCTAAACCAGATGAGACGGGGGAAGGTAGGCATCTGTTCCCCACCGATCCCCACCGGCAGGAAAGGCAAAATCCCCTTCATGCTTGCAAGTCTGCAGCCACGTGCTTCCTATCGACCCACCTGCTCACCTTCGACCTTCTCCTCGAACCCAAACCGCGAGGCGTGGAGGGATATGACAAGGTAATGAAGGGGAGGGAGGGCCACCTGACGGACAGGAGTTCGCTCACCCGGACGAAGGTCGCAGCAAGACAGCTTCCCTAGTGAATCCACCCAGCCGAAGAGACCTTGCAACCCTTCAGCACGGAGGGCGCTCGTCGGGACGCCACGAGCAACTGAAGATAAAGAGGCCCGCCCCGTAGATGGTAATCCTCCCATCTTGGTGTAGTTTACAGTAGGAGGGAACAACTCCACAGACCACTTTCGGATCGGGTCGTACTCACCCAACTACCGAAGACCTCGCCAACACCTCATGTACGAACCAAAGTGGAATTCCTGTAAATTTAAATGAAAAAGATTATCCCAATCGAACTCACAATAACTACCCGAGCATGCTCTAACTTGAAACGATCCCCCTACCAATTGCGGGGCGAGCTCACAAAATTGGGCCACCCCTCATGGCGGGGAAAGGAGGGGCCGAGCGCCGCACTCCTCCGCCTGGAATAACTCGGAATGCCCCCAAAGAAAAGATGGAACGATCACCAGGAATTACATACATGCAGTTCAAACCCTCCTATACTAGGAAGGGCCGACGCTTCAAAACGAGACCCCTATCAAACTAAACTCGACGTTACCTTTCAACAAAGGGGAGGGGGTGAGCTAAGACCTGTTTTGTTGGGCCACTTCCGCCCGAGGCAAAATCCGCTCGATGCGGAAACCGAGGGGTCAACCGCACTATCGATAGCCCCTACCCGTGCAACGGAGCCCGACACGCTCCGAATTCCCCCCTCCGTGTCATCATAATGGTCGCGCCAAGCCAAAACAGCTTCACACCCGGGTCCAAGAAGAACCCCGCCATCTTCACGGTGGCCGGGGTCGTTAGGCTTTGCCTACGCGGGAGCGGACTACTACAACGATCCCCCATCCTGACAAGCCAGGATAGGGCGGCATGCCTCATCCCACCCCGACCCGGTGATCCCCCGTCCCGCCCAAAGCTGACGCATCGACCATCAACATCCCCTTCTCCCCAGACCTGGCGTTCTCGGACAAGGGAATGTTGGTGGCAATAATCGTACCAATGCAAGAAGACAAATTAGAGAACACCTACAATACAACATGGCATCGATCGGCTTCCCAGGGGCGACACGCTTACCTCGGTAACGGCTACCCGGTTCGAACCACGCAGTGACCAGCTACCCGGGGCCAGCTAACCAACCCGCATCAAGATCTCCCCGCCTCGTTAGGCCCGTGATCCTGAAAAACTCGAACCTTGAGAAGAGGACAAGGGCACATAAACCAGGGTGGACCGGGCGCAAACCAGGAACCGCTGAACAATGCCCGCCGGATAAACTTCGGGTCCCGATAAAGCAGCCCCCCGATGCGACTCAATGAAACGAAAGGACGCACGGGAAATACGCCATCAATAACAACACGCCCCCCGAGAGGCCAGGGCTGACGAACCGCGTCAGGCGTCGCCTGGCAAAAGCGGTTCCCAAAGAACATGATTCCGAGAAGCCCATTAATAATGCCAGCTCATCGCAGTAATTAGGGGGGAAACCATCGGCAGAATCCCTCTATAAATATTCCCCACACCCCTTCGGAGTGTAGGGGAAAGAAAAAATATATAAGAATGAATCACAACCCTTCACACCTAGCATGAAAAAGCACAGGACGCCCCATCCAACTACGGAGGAGGCCGATGGCCACCGACGGATCGCACTTCCTCTACCAGTGATCGCTTCCACTCGATGACCACTGATAGGGTACTCCCCTTACAAGAGGATCGCCAATAGGGTATTCTCCTTACACACGGGGAGCCTCACATGCTGGCCTTTCCCCTGCTCTAAACCAGATGAAGCAGCCGGTTCGGAAGACTCGCAGCGGGCCGCCATACCTTAATCAGCATCCGCGCCACCCCGATCCCCACCAGATGCGAGGGTGGAAGCCCCCGCCGGGTCTCCTAACGACCCACCTGCCCGCCCTCGACCTTCCACTCGAGGCCGGCCCGCCGGACATCCCCCCCGGGAGGGCGACGCCTCCACCTCCACCTCGTCCGCCGCCTCCTCCGGGGTTCCCCTTAGATGTAAGGGATCCCCGAAAAGGCCGAGCAACCATCCTGCACGCCAAAGGCAAGACGGAATACGACAAAGCAAGGGAGGGGAAGGGGGTCTGCCCGACAAACGGAGGATCGATCATCCTGACGTGGGTCACAGTAAGGCTGCATCCCCGATGAATCCAAACGGCGAGTCATGGCGCGTCAGCTCGCCCCCGGGCGATCAAGACCAGTATCCTGCCCCCAAACCCCCGCGGATAGAAAGGTAGAAGGAGTGCAGCAGTCAGCGGAAAAGAAGGAAGGCCGCCCCCGTAAACGGGGGCCCTCTCATCCCAACGCCGCGGGTGATAAGTTAAAACAACCTCTCGACCCGACCACGGGTTGCGTCACACCTATTGTTGTAAATGTCGTCGAGATCTCTTATAAGGGCCAATGAAAAAGACTCTTCCATGCGGACTCCTCACCATAAGCCCAAGCGCACTATGGCTAGGCATTTCACCAAACAAAGGACGGCTAGAATAAGGCAAAAATAGCACTCACACACGTTCAGTAGACACATCATAACGAGAACCAAGGCCATCCCGATAAAACTGGGTTCCCCAAGGTCTGACCCGGCCGCCACATGCAACTGCACATCGTTGAGCGGTAATGCCCCTCCGCAAACCGCCGGGTCATTCCTCCTCGCTTCGCCCCCACACGGATCGAGATCCCACGATCCTGTGACAGCAGGCAATACTCCGCGAGAGCCATGCCACCACTCCTGAGCGTGGACCAAAGTCCGAACCACCGGTTCGGAGGGAAGTAGCATTACGTCATCCGAGCCGAGCAGGGCTCCCACCTCGTGCTCGAATGCTGGTGGCAATTGTTACGACCTAAAGGTCATGGGAGTCCGGCTCCTCCCCAGAACCACTAATATACCTCACTGGCTCGTCCCTTTCGAATGGACAGCCGACCCGACGCCGGGGCGCCCCCCGCCTGCGCTCAACCACTCTCACTCGGTCCGCCGGGAGCAGCGCGCCCGGGGTACGCCCGGGCAGTGCAGCCTCGGATGTTGACAGAGGCACATCCATTCCCCCTCCTTACTGGAGATCCATGATCCCCACCCGAAAATGTGCGCGGCCGGGCCGAACACCCCGCGATCAGGTCGGCCCGATGGCCCCACGCGAACCCAGCCATGGGGAAACGCACCACCGGGTCCTTGACATATCACACACGACAAACAACCTAGTATAAGGACGCGACTGACACTAACGCCGCCCGACCATCTGACAAAGCACCCCCTGGCCGCTGCGCCCCCTGACACTTAATGCTTTCAGCCCTGCCACCCTGACAAAAGCACCCCTGGCCGTTGTGCCATCTGACAAAAGCGTGGCAGACACTCCTGTTCCTGACATCCTCGTCCGAACCTTTCGCTGACAGCCGGGCCAGCCCAGCATGTCGAGTCAGCACGCCAGGTCAGCCCCACCTAACCGCCTCCCATTAGGTATAAATACCCCCTCACTTCTTATGGTGAGGGGGTTGGAAAATTCAATCTCAATCTCATTATCCACACACGAGAACAAATGTCGTCCATATCTTTGTTCTCCCACACATAGCTCGTCACATACGGTCGGTGCATCCATAGTCCGACCTGCGTGCCTAGCCCACGCTTTAAGTCCAATTACTGACTTAGGCATCAGAGAGGCTAAGGGTTGGACCCCAACCCGGCCTTTCTGACGAGTTGCTCATTGCGCAGGATCGCTCTTCCCCTGGCTTGTGTCTGCCTTCGGCTCCCGCAGTCCAACCTTCCTCAACCGTATCCTGTGGGATTCGACTCTGTGGTCTGCTCCAGCGACAAGCTTAGCCTCATCACCTCCCTAATCACTTATCAAATAGCCTACCCAAATCCTCTCAACAACATAACCACTGTGCCCTTGGTTCCCCCAATACAAATTCATTGTACGCGAGTTCCACCCCGCAACACTACTAATGGTCAAACAACTCTCCATGATCGAGATCCTCATCTCGATACTTGTTTAACCTCGCATCAAGTCCCAGGACTTTACATAAGTTCTAATGTTGACTACATTATTATTAACTCAGGTAAATTTTTACCAAACAGCTTACTGTTATTTTGAACAAGACATTTGTACACGTATACATAGATATATTACCTCGAGGGCATACCCATCTCCCAACATCTCCCACTAACACTCAGGACCATTTATCTCGGTATCTCATACCGTTTTTACACATAAGTCTCTCTAGACTTTATATGGTAGAACCTTCGTGAGTGAATCTGCTAAACCGCTTTTAGTATAGACTTAAGGAATTTCTATGTTCATGTTAGCGCGTGGGAATCCTAGCGCGTGGGAACGGCAGGATGAGATATCGGGAGTTATCGTTGCGAGCGTAGTGCTCCCGGAGTCGGTCGATGGACATTCCCATGTCCATTAACACCGGCCGACTCCGGGAGCACTAAGCTCGCAACGATAACTCCTGAAATCTCATCCTGCGTTCCCATGCGCTAGGATTCAATGTCAACGCTAAGGGCGTGAGCTGTGACTAGGGAGTCAACCGCCAAGTTTATTCCCCTTGGCCCGACGGTCAAAAGCGGTCTTTTTCCCGGCGATGAAAATGAAATGCCCCGCGTAACCATCTAAATTCCTAATCCCTATCGAATTCCTAGTCCTATGGACGCATTAGGGAGAACCCATGAAGGGAATTCCACCAAAATCCCAGATTTGGGATCTACTCACAAATCATAGCTAAAAAGCAATCTAAATGAAAATCAATGGTAGAAATCATGATCAAGCAATTGAAATGAGATAGTAACAATGCTATTAAGATAATATCAAAGTTTGAAAGCAATCAGAAGACTTACAAAATGCAATAAAATTCCAGCCGTCACCGTACAAGAAAAAGTCAGAAAAACAACAGATCCCATTTTCTGAAACCTAGGGCAACTATTTATATAAATCGACGTCACCCGATCGGTTGAAGCATCAACCGATCGGGTGAACTGCTTGGCGTTCCAACAGCGGGCTTCAGAAGTTCAACCGCTCACTTGGTCTGACCGGTTGGCATCTCCGGGTCGTCGCTTGGAGAGATACAGCATCAGGTGAACCGATCGGCTAAGTATTCAACCGATCGGTTGGAATTACGCCCAAAAGACAGAGAGTACTGTCGAATTCACACGGTCAGCGAACCGGTCGGTTGAGCTCTCCGGGTCATCGTTTGGAAAATTCGGCTACAGATGAACCAATCGGGTGAGTTCTCACCTGATCGGTTGGAATTCAGCTTCAAATGGCCGAGAGCTCTGTTGTATTCAAACGGTCAACGAACCGGTTGGTTGAGCTGCACTTCACTTCAGCCTTCGTCCGGGTCGGATACGCATGCATCAACCGATCGGCTGGCTGTGTCTAACCGATCGATTGAGAGCTGAAATATAGCAATCTTCATCGTTTGACCCTCTGGATCGCGCGTGACTCCTCCCGTTGCTCCGGGGGCTCATGATATCTTCATTATATGTCCCCAACACTGGCAATCTCCTGCATATACACAAAAACACAGAGAAGTGAAAGAAAACTAAAAATCACAAGAAAATGGGTACGGGACGACGGAAAACAACAGAAAAGTACAAAGAAGACGTGCGTGAATATATAAAATATAAACACACGTCAAAATCCCCCAAGCTGAACCATTCCTCGTCATCGAGAAAGACGAGTGAGAGTATGAGCTCGGAGGGAGAAAATAGAGAGAGGGAGAGAGGGAGAGAAATCAAAATCCTAAATCGCCCGTCAGGGCCAACAAAATCAAACACGCCATACCAAGCAAGCAAGCGACAAATCACAACACTAAACCTAGTAACACGAGTCCAAACAAGTGTCGTGGGCCCACGTGGTGAAGCGCAAGTGAGTGTGGTCGTGTGCTAGCAGACGGTATCACTATCTATATTTTACAATAAGCTCCATATACACAAATCCAAGGAAAGACCCAAATATCGATTCGATTTGAAATAAGCGGTGAATAATAGCTCAAGCTTGCATGAGAAGAGTATAAGAATAGAAGCGTATCATGCATCGGGGACTCCATAGCTAGGGACTTGGAAATCACCACACTATCGCCTAGATAACCGCTAGAAATGTCCTATTCCAAGTGTTTTCGAAAACGATGGAGGTTGAGATGATGTGAAGTAGAACACTCGGTGCAAATTCTCGCCTTCCCTTTATTCTCGGTAGGTAGGAAAATATTCACACTGGAATTTTTTTTGGGGTTTTGGGTATTTGTATTTTTTTTTGGATTTTTGGCTATACATATTTTTTTCTTTCTTTTCTCTTTTCTTTTCTTTTTTTGGGTTTTTCTTTTCTCTCTTTTTTTGGATTTTTGGATTTTGGGATATATACATGTGTACTCTCCCAAGTGGGAGAATGATACACGACAAGTGGATTTGCACCAAGTAAAATAAAAAAAGAAATCGGATTCTAAACACTTGGGCAAAGGAGATTTTTCTTGCTAATCAGAGCGTATGTTAAATGGGTTATCCTAATCCTATTTGTGGAATCCCGACACATGCGAATTGAAGTATACGATATAAATATATTCCATGCATATATAAGCAGACAGGAGAAGCAAATACCGCATATTCAAATCGAAGCATGATAATCTAGGGGTCATCCCAGGACAGGTATATAAATCAACGTCACAAAGTAGAAGCACACCATAAGCTAGTCACGACACACGACTCACATAAAAGCAAAGTGGACCCACGAAGCATGAAATACAAGAGGACTCGGATTCCTAGGGTTAGTGAATGTGATAATCGTGGCTATGCTAGGTGTGTGTGTGATTCTGTGGCAATTCATCATATGGGGTCATCTCTATGAGAGAGAGGACAAAAGAAGAGAAGAAAAAGAAAAACACGATGAAAACGACTTAAAAACGAAGAAAAAGACACAAATGACGCATGAAGTGCGACTCCCCCAATCTGAAACTTGCATTGCCCTCAATGCAATAGAAGTAAATACGGGAGGGCAATGAAAATGGGGGGAATACGCACCGACACAAAAAGAGTGAAAAACAAGAAAATCACACATACGAAAATAGGAAAAATAAAGAAAAAGAAACACACAAATAAGAACACCTATAAACAGACACACCACAAAGACATCACACGACATCACACATAAAAAACGATTTCTCCCAAGCTGAAACTTGACAATGCTAGCAATAAGATATAATCATGATAATGCAGAAATATGCTAGGGGGAAATCAATCTGAGCTGCTGGCGGTAGAATGGTAGGGAGAGGGTGAGGAGGGTGGCGAATAATGGAGAAAAGAATCTTCTTAGGAAGAAGGAGAGGGTTACCGACAGGAGTAGGAGGGGCAATGGGCTGGATCACCGGTGGATCAAAATTTAGTGGTGGATCAAGGTGGATAATGATCGCACCGGGTGAACCGACATACGGGTACCAATCTTAAGGATCCATTGGTGGAAAATGTACGAGAGTGGCATACCAAGGATCCGGGTAGAACTCCCATGGTAGATGTGAAATGCGAATGGGGAGTCTCTCAGGGGATGAGGGATGGAGGATGTCAAATGGAGTGTAGGAAGGACTATACAGGTAGACTGCACACTCCTCACCAAAAGGAGTGAGCATGCCGATGTCGATCAAGTAGTCACGATCGATACGGCTATGTCCCGGTAAAATCGGGAGGTGGGGCGGCAGCCTCAAAACACAACTGACAATAAGGGTGATCATCCCACCACAGCAGATAGATCCAGAAGTTACGCGGCTAACAGATAAGATCTAGTGGATGATCCAATGAGCGGTGTTTATGGGCATAGGGATATGTCCATGAATCCTGTCGTGGGACATGGCATAAAGAAAGAAGAGCTCATCCCTAGACACCGTGGAGACATCCACGCGGGTGAAAATGGTGTTGGCAAGGAAGCAATGGGTAAAGCGGTAGCATGGATGTATGATGTATGAGGCAAGAGCTACCGATGGGAAGGTGGCATAGCAGGTGAACCGTTGCCAAACACCATCGTCCCGAAAGTAAGAAAAGATATCAAACCGATCATGAGTTGAACATTCAACATGACGATCGGGGTGTGGGAAATTGAGAATATTGTTAAGCTCGGTAAAGCTCATAGAAAAATCGCAATTGAAGGCACGGAAGGTGAAACCACAATCGGACACTTCGAGAGAACTGAGGAACTCGAGTGTGAGATTCATGTGTGTGTGCATGGGTACGCAGAAGGAAATCGCAACAAATGAAGTGAAAGAGTGTGCTGACACCCTTAAAGAGTCTAAAAGATTTGAGAGTGGGGGAATCAGCGAAAAGAGTAGGTCGCATTGGGCGATGAAGAAGGGCTTGCAAACAATCAGATTGATTTTCAGAAGAAGGGTTGATGCCAAGGAAAGAAGGGGAAAAAGGGCCGTATAGGGGATGTCTGCGTGACGATGAGGCAATCTCCTTTCCGTTCCTAGACATGGTGACGACGTGGGGGAAGAATGATAAAGTGGGATATGGTGTCTATGAAGATGATGAAGCAGATGAAGTATGTAAACACAAATTCAAGACATTGCATATAATGATAGAAATATAAAGAGTGGAAAGAGGTTACCCGATAATGATGCAAGTCCAATCTCCCGAAAGATTCCATGTCGTATGAGGGAGCAATCTGGGGAGCTGCACTCGCTGATCCGTCAAGGAGGAAATTTTAGAAAAATGGGGGCTAGGGTTAGGGTTTCGGTGATTTGCAGGTGGATACGGTCTATGGGAACGGTATTGATGGTGGGGGAGTATGGGAAAAGGATGGGGGTGTGATCTCAGGGGTGGAGGAATTTATGAGGGAGATCAATTTGGAAGGTGGAAGGAGGGAACGTGCGAATCTGAAATTTGGGAATCGGGTGAATGAGTTTGGGTTGGGGGGATATGTATAAAAGCGTCGGTGAACCGATCGGGTGAGGGTTCACCCGATCGGTTGGGTAAATTTCCAAAATTCCTTGTCGGTCACCAGCTACAGGTGAACCGATCGGGTGAGTTTTCACCCGATCGGTTGACCGCTTCCTAAATTTCCCGAGAGCACTGTGCTTTTCACCCAGACAGCCACCCGATCTCAGATTCAGTGCAACCGATCGGTTGATTTAATCTCAAGAATTCCCGAGGGCTCTTCAGTGTCACCCGATCTTCCACCCGGTCAGCCTCATATGCCACCCGATCGGTTTGCTGTTGCGCTGACACAAGCCATCTTCAGACACGGTTCAACCGATCGGTTGATTCATCACCCGATCGGTTGGAGATGATTTCCTGCACAATTTCAAAGATTGACCTAAGTTTCCCAACGGAGACCCCCATTGCTGAATTTATTCACTAAAAATTAGAAAAATAATCCTAAAAATAACGAAGAAGGTTTAGAACATGGGTTGCCTCCCATGAAGCGCTATTGTTTAAAGTCGTTTGCTCGACTCCTCATTTAGTGATCAATTCGGATCCGGAGGGGTTGAAGACGGGCCATCGGTCGTTGAGATTCCGACTGGAGAGGTTGCTGGTTCATCAACTGCATAATGTTTTAGACGCTGCCCATTGACTTTGAACGGCTCATCTCTTCCCATTATCTCAATAGCTCCGTGCAGGAAGACCTTGGTGACGCGGAAGGGTCCCGACCACCTCGACTTGAGCTTTCCAGGAAAAAGCCTCAGCCTCGAGTTGAATAGGAGAACTAAGTCTCCCTCCTTGAATTTCTTCTTCAGGATGCGCTTATCGTGCCACCGCTTCAACTTTTCCTTGTAGATCCGGGCATTTTCATAAGCATTGAGCCGGATCTCGTCAAGCTCGTTTAGTTATAGCTGTCGGTGGCCTCCAACCTCCTTGGCGTCAAAATTCAGATTCTTGATTGCCCAAAACGCTTTGTGCTCCAATTCCACGGGTAGATGGCATGCCTTCCCGTAGACAAGCCGTTAAGGGGTTGTGCCTATCGGAGTCTTGAATTCCGTCCTGTAAGCCTAGAGTGCGTCAGAAAGTTTCGTTGACCAATCCTTCCTAGAGTTGGCCACTGTCTTCTCCAGTATGCTCTTGATCTCTCTGTTAGAAACTTCCATTTGATCGTTTGTCTGCGGGTGATAGGCACGTCCGATTCGGTGTTGCACCCCGTACTTCTTCAAGAGAGCTTCGAATTTCTTCTCTATAAAGTGGCTCCCTCCGTCACTGATTAAAACTCGAGGCACGCCCAACCGCAGGAAAATGTTGTTTTTAAATAATTTGGCGACTACCCGGGAATCATTAGTGGGGCTGGTTATCACTTCTACCAACTTGGACACATAATTTACGGCCACCAAGATATACTGATTTCCAGAGGACGAGGGGAACGGTCCCATGAAGTCGACTCCCCACACGTCGAAGATCTCGACCACTAAAATGTAGTGCTGAGGCATTTCGTTCCTCTTGGAGATGTTTCCCGTCCTCTGGCACTTGTCGCAAGCTTAGAAATAAGCGTAGGTGTCCTTAAAGAGGGTCGGCCAATAGAATCCACTCTGGAGGATCTTCGTCGTGGTCTTATAAGCGCTCGCATGTCCTCCACATTGCTGATCATGGTAATGGGAAATTATAGAGGTCGCCTCAGTTTCGGGAATGCACCTTCGTATCACCCCATCGTTACAGGTCTTGTACAAGTAAGGGTCGTCCCAATAAAATTTCCGGACCTCGTGAAAGAATTTCTTCTTCTGCTGATAGCTCACGTTGTGGGGGACGATGGCACATGTCAGATAATTGGCGATGTCGGTGTACCATGGAGTCCAAGCGAAAGAGATGGAGAAGAGATGCTCGTTAGGGAGCGAGTCGTCAACGGGAGTAGCATCTGGATCGAGAGTGGTCATTCTGGACAAGTGGTCGGCAACGACATTCTCCGCCCCCTTCTTGTCTTTGATCTCCAAGTCGAATTCCTGGAGGAGGAGAATCCACCTTATGAGCTGCGGCTTAGCCTCCTTCTTGCTCAAAAGGTATTTGAGAGCCGCGTGATCCGTGTGCCCGATTACCTTGGCACCAACAAGGTACTACCGGAACTTTTCCATGGCATAGATGACAGCTAGCAATTCTTTCTCCGTGGTCGTATAATTCCTTTGGGCTACGTCGATGGTCTTGCTCGTATAGTATATAACATGTAGGTTTTTATCCCTCCTCTGCCCCAAGACGGCTCCAACTGCATAATTGCTAGCATCGCACATTAACTCGAAAGGTAGATTCCAGTCAGGCGGCTGAATCACAGGTGCGAAAATGAGGGCTTGCTTCAAAAGGCGGAAGGCTTCCATGCACTTGTCGTCGAAGACGAAAGGTGCATCCTTCACAAGGAGTTGAGTCAAGGGTCTGGAAATCTTGGAGAAGTCCTTTATGAAGCGGCGGTAGAATCCCGCGTGCCCTAAAAAAATCACGGACTCCCCGAAGATTAAGTGGAGGCGGAAGTTTTTCGATCACCTCTACTTTTGCCTTGTCTACCTCGATCCCCCTTGAATAAATGACGTGTCTCAATACAACTACTTCTTGGACCATAAAATGGCAATTTTTCCATTCAGAACTAGACCCTTATCTTGACACCTCTCCAGGACCTTAGTCAGATTACGGAGGCATGAGTCAAACTCTGTTCCGTAGACGGAGAAATTGTCCATGAAAACCTCCATTATATCCTGGGAGTAATCAGAGAAGATTGCGGACATTAATCTTTGGAATGTAGCTGGGGCGTTGCAAAGCCCAAACGGCATTCTCATGTAAGCATATGTCCCAAATGGACAGGTAAAAGTTGTCTTCTCCTGGTCATCATTATGGATGGGGATTTGAAGAAAGCCGGAGTATCCATCCATGAAGCAGAAGTAGTTATGCTTTGTCAGCCTCTCGAGCATATGATCAATGAAAGGAAGAGGATAGTGATCCTTCCTTGTGGCCTTGTTCAGCTTCCGGTAGTCGATGCACATCCGATACCACGTGACGGTCCTCGTGGGTATGAGCTCATTTTTCTCATTACGAATTACATTCATTCCTCCTTTCTTGGGTTCAACATACACCGGGATAACCCAGCGACTGTCGGAGATAGGGTATATGCTCCCAGCATGGAGGAGTCTAACAATCTCCTTCTTGACCACCTCCATCATGATGGGATTCAGTCTTCGTTTTGGCTCAATTGAGGAGGCTTGCTCATCTTCAAGCAGTATCCTACGTGAGCAAAGCCCCAAGCTCACTCCCTTCAAATCTTCGATTGCATACCCGAAAACACTCTTAAACCTTTTTAAAACACCAAGTAGTTTGGTCATCTGGTCTTCAGGCAACGAGGAGTTCACTATGACTGGCAGCGTCGAATCCTCCCCCAAATATTCATACTTCAGTCCCGGAGGTAACTCTTTCACTCAACCTCTTGGGGTCCCGATATATAATTCTCAAGCTGAGCATCCTCTAGTGAAAGGACTTCTTCCTGGGTCTTTTGGAATCCAGCATCCGAAACTTCACTTCCACCCGTGGTTTCGCAAGGCGAAGCCTCGCAAGGCAAAGAGGGGATAACGGAGGAAGGCTCTGGGTCTTTCTCAGGTACATGATAATGATCTGGGTAGAAGGCTTCAACATGAAAACAGGTCTCAATAGTCGGTAGTTCTTCACCATTGCTTTCAGCTTCCTCATTGTACCAAGATACATGGGGCTCTATAGATGTCTGCAAGGGATAGATTGATTCCTATTCAACGTACTTGATAAACTCCGTCTGATAGTCCTCCGGACAAAACTCCTCATAGGTGCATAATTCTTCCCCACTGAATTCGGGACTGGGCATGTCAATAAGCATGGCTTCATCAGGAGGAAGGAATGCATTTCTCTCTTGATTTTCTACAGCAATTGACAGAAATGATAGGATGCTCGAGGCGCTTAAAGATTCTGTCAGACTCTGGGCCAAACAGCTGACGTGGTGTGAATGTTTCCAGATATCGACCGAGATGGCACACAACATCCTTGTTGTAGAGTCGAAAACCTGTAAGAAAAGTTGAGAGGGAGAACTGCACGGATAGAGAGCACGTGGGTTGTATGAATGGAGAGATGAGGAGTAGCGACGGCGGTATGGCGACACAGTTTACTAATTTTATACAACAAATATATACAATATGTCCAAGAAAAATGAAAAAGTGTAGAATGCGAAAATATTCGCGAGGTAGGGATGTGAACTAGACTCAAGGGTTCATTGGGTGCTAAAATAACAAGCACGTTGCCTCCCCGGCAACGGCGCCATAAAGCTTGACGTCCCCTAAGTTTTGAGCATATAAGTGCAATAGGATTGGGGATACCAGATTTAAATATTTATACCGCAAGCACACGGTGTTGTAGTGTGGCTTGGGGGTCGAACACAGAGAGGCATGGTTGTGCTTGTGTAAAAGAGGAATCGGTTCACCCTACAGGTGAGCTAGCCCGAACGATCGATAGTTTGTCACAGAATATAGATACGAAGGATAAACGATATAAAGGGAAACCTAGGACTTTGGTTTCCACCCTATCATGTGCTCTCACTAATACGACCGACGGATAGGAGTACGATTGGATTTAGGGTTTAGTGGTGAGACGTTGCCTCTAAAAGTGATACGTAGTGTCCCATGGGCCCGATATTCCTGTCGGTGCCCAGGATGATACGCTAAGACTACCTGGGTTCGGTCGGTGGACATTCCCATGTCCATTAACACCGGCCGACTCCGGGAGCACTAAGCTCGCAACGATAACTCCCGACATCTCATCCTGTCGTTCCCACGCGCTAGGATTCAATGTCAACGCTAAGGGCGTGAGCTGTGGCTAAGGAGTCAACCGCCAAGTTTATTCCTCCTCGACCCGACGGTCAAAGGCGGTCTTTTTCCCACCGATGAAAATGAAACGCCACGTGTAACCATCTAAATTCCTAATCCCTATCGAATTCCTAGTCCTATGGACGCATTAGGGAGAACCCACGAAGGGGTTTCCATCAAAATCCCAGATTTGGGAACTACTCACAAATCATAGCTAAAAAGCAATCTAAATGAAAATCAACAGTAGAAATCATGATCAAGCAATTGAAATGAGATAGTAGCAATGCTATTAAGATAATATCAAAGGTTGAAAGCAATCAGAAGACTTACAAAATGCAATAAAATTCCATCCGTCACCGAACAAGAAAAAGTCAGAAAAACAACAGCTCCCGTTTTCTGAAACCTAGGGCAACTATTTATACAAATCGACGTCACCCGATCGGTTGAAGCATCAACCGATCAGGTGAGCTGCTTGGTGTTTTAGCAGTGGGCTTCAGAAGTTCAACCGCTCACTTGGTCCGACCGGTTGGCATCTCTGGGTCGTCGCTTGGAGAGATGCAGCATCAGGTGAACCAATCGGTTGAGTATTCAACCGATCGGTTGGAATTACGCCCAAAAAGACAGAGAGTTCTGTCGACTTCACACGGTCAGCGAACCGGTTGGTTGAGCTCTCCGGGTCATTGTTTGGAAAATTTGGCTACAGATGAATCGATCGGGTGAGTTCTCACCCGATCGGTTGGAATTCAGCTTCAAATGGCCGAGAGCTCTGTTGGATTCAAACGGTCGACGAATCGGTCGGTTGAGCTGCACTTCACTTCAGCCTTCGTCTGGGATACGCATGCATCAATCGATCGGTTGGCTATGTCCAACCGATCGGTTGAGAGCTGAAATATAGCAATCTTCATCGTTTGACCCTCTGGATCCCGCGTGACTCCTCCTGTTGCTTCGGGGGCTCATGATATCTTCATTATACGTCCCCAACACTGGCAATCTCCTGTATATACACAAAAACACAGAGAAGTAAAAGAAAACTAAAAATCACAAGAAAATGGGTACGGGACGACGAAAAACAACAAAAAAGCACAAAGAAGACGTGCGTGAATATATAAAATATAAACACACGTCAACCACACATTTGAATCTCATCCAAATAATTACCTTGGTCTTTTGGAATCCAAAACCTTTGACTTGCCTGGATCTCATCCAGCTCATCGTCTTCACTTGAGACTTAACACAATATCCCTTATGTATCTTACGAGAATAATCACTGGTCATCTGCATGGTTCATATCATAAAAGTGTCAAACTATTTGATCACTTTGTCAAAACATATGTTCTGCCTACTTGATGCTTCGCATGCATTTTATTCGCTTCCATTGACCTTAAAAACTCTCTGACCGATTCACATAAGTTCGTTCTTCCAAATCATATTTAGAAAAACAGACTTTACATGCATGCTCTAGTTTTCATGGTCATCTTGAGGATTGATATCGAGTTTGATCTGAATAGATCTGTACACAGCTATTGGCAAGAAAGTATCATCATAATCTATTTGTAGGGGTTTTGATGGTAACCCTTCTCAACCAGCATAATTTATACTTCACTATTTTCCATCTACACTAATCTTCTGTCTTGAAGATTTACTTGCATCCAAAAGGAACACTTCCCTTGGGCACGTCCTCTAAGGTCCATACCTTATTTAAGTGCAAGGACCTTTTTCGTATTTCATCAAACTATTTTCAGAGGCCCTACTCCGAATGGCATCCTGGAAGTTAACTGGGCCATTATCAACTATGATGTTTTACTCGACTTCTTCGTCTCATGAGGCTCGAGTAATCCTTTAACTTCCTAACGATTGATTTGTGGAATATCAAGTTGATAAGGTCCTCACAGAACCTCATCAAGAACTTAGGCATTATCACCTGGGGCTTAACCTAGAAGGAGGATTATGACTCAAAGTCACTTGCCATGTATCGCACCATGTCTAACAAAGTGCGATTCATGCTCTTCAACACACCGATGTGTTAAGAACTTGACCTGAGAGAAAATCTCATTTTCTTTTGATTACGAAAGAATTACATAGCTAAGTATTCGCCTCTTCGATCTGATCGAAATAGTTGAAATACTTTTGTCATTGTGTTCTCTATTTTAACAGACTTGTGTTTCATCAAGATCACGTGTCGTAATTAAATAAGAATGGCATATCTAGGCTAATTTGGACTTGGGTCTGGGTACATCCATATGTACGAGACCACGAGTTCTCCAACTCATTCTCCAACTGTCTTACAGAAGACGTTATGGCCATCATACCTTTGAGACAAGACTTACAAGTGTCTTTCGACTCATAATACGAGAGGTCAAGAGCCCTCTCTTTATGTGACTTGTTAAGTCTGTTTTCTTCGGTACGGCCTAGTCTATTTTTCCATAGATAAGTTTTCTATAACTTTTGCATTCATGTATTACCTCTTAATATAATATCGTTATACAGATTACTCATTACTTCAGAAGCAAGGTGACGACATCGCCAAAATGTGTTAGACATCCTCTATGGTCTATTCATTTTGTATAACGATTATCCTGAAACTGTGACATCAAATATGTCACATTTTCAGTTCCCCCTACTTTTACCTTTACTAATGATAGATAAAACTTTCTTTCTCAGTTTACTTTCATGAGTGCCTTCTTCTTTTCTAAATCTCATTTAGATATTATAAGTCCCAACACAAATAATAGCTGTGCAAGCATCTCATGTATCCAAACACTTGAGCTTTACAATCTTGAGTGTGCTCAACAAGTTGCTCGTCTCAAGATCCAGTTGGGATACATAGTCTTGCACCGCTCATGAATTCATCTTCGAGCCAAACAGTTTGCACGAAGTTCTACACCTTGCGGATTGAATTGTGTTGGGTCTAGGGCTTCAAGGAAGTCATTGTCCTTGAGCCAATGTTAAGAAGGACACTTTAATGTCAGTGAGAACATAGTTTAGTCTATCAATTAGAATTTGAGTTAATATTCCTTAACCAACCATTTTGACCAGTTAACTTATTCTCTTAGGATATTATGATTTGGATTCCATTGGTAAATATAGAACTACCCTACTTTAGCATATGTTCAATTTTAAATATAGATAGAATGGATTTTATCTAACTATTCCTCACACTATTTTGGCGATCATTTTAGCCATAATAATGAACGATTTAAATGAATTAAATTTAGTGGGAAAGGGATCCAACCACCCTGAGCATCACAACCTTGAGTGTGCTCAACAAATTTCTTGACTCTGCGATTGGTAGATGACTCTTCATCAATCATATCATATATGATTTCCTTATTGGTTTTTACCCTTAGCCACTTATGATCATGATTGTGTGCATCCAAACCACAATGACTATTCTAGTCGGACCCTTTTTTTGTGTCTAGCCTAACTTACGCCAGCGCTTGGTGTGTGGGCACGATGTGACAGGTTGGATTAAGTCTAGACTACATCTCATTTAATAAGAAGTTGGTTTCCATAAGGTAGTTATGCCATAGCTTGAGTGTGCTCAACAACTGCAACATAGAACCTATAGTTGCCAACCTCTAAAATTAGGAGGACTATGATTAATCTTGAAGAAGATTTTAAACGTAATTGAATAGATGTGATCGATGGTTTCACATAATAACAATTCGTATCCTTGCGGTCCAGAGGAACACATCCAGAGATTTGGCTAGGCCAAGATCACTATTCTCAGTAGAGCCAGGGTGATCCACAACACTAGTAAAAAAACACTTGACCAGATCATGATCCATGAATGATACTAACTATTCATATGTGTGACATCGACTTGAAATGGCTTCATTAAAACTAATTAATCCTATCAGCTAGTTGAATCCCAAAATTCGAAATTATTAGGATTGGTTAATAACTTTTATTGATGTCCTTATCAACTATAAGGATTTTTCGGGTGCTATCCTAATCACGTATTAGGAATTTAAAATTCAAGTTGCAACAATTTAAATCATAGCCCTTTTTCAGAATTATTATTAGAACAATTAAAATTAATAATTATGGGAGAGAGCTACCCTAATCAAGTATTAGGAGTTTAATTTGTTGCAACAATTTTAAATCATAGCATGTCCATCAAAAATTACCTTTTAATGGCTATCCTAAAAGTTTTTCTTGTATTATCACATAATCGACAAGAAATAATATAACCATTAAAAATATCAACTAAACATTTTAACATGATAACAGATCAACTAAAATTATCTCATAAAATTAGATGAACTTAAAAGATTTATCTCATAAATTTAAGTTACATAAATAATTATCATATAATTATCAAGATCTAAAAGTTTAAAATTATCACATGATTTTTAAAATTAGATCTAATTTTCAAAAAAAAAATTTCGAAAATGAAAACATCACATGGAACGACAATAACTATTATTAAAAAACCACCTTCTCATGTAGAAACAAGCTGCATCCTATGCACTTTATAATTGCAAAAACATAGATCATGGTAGACATGCTCTGAGACCACTGTAGGGGTTGTTGGGTCCTTAGGGCTATAAAAACGACGTCCGGCCTAAGTCGAACAGAAAACGAAATCAAATATGCAGCGAAAAATCATATGAAAACATTTTCAAGAAAGCCCTAAAGAAATAACCCTAGCCAGAATCTTCTACTATCCCAGGGTTGTGTCTGACCAACCCCTAAAGATAGATCTATCTAACAACAATTATAAACTCATGTAAATAAAATACGTACCTTTCACTTCGTTTTCACAGAATACGAAGCGTTGTTTTCAGCAACATTTCTTTATCTCAGAAGTGATGCCTCGCGCCGCTTCTCCCGAGCCAAACCGCGTCCTGAGCCGAACCGCATCCCAAACCTAACCGTATCCCATGGCAAGCAACACCCTTGTTACCGAGCCAACCATGCACCAAAGAAAGTTTCACCTTGAGTGGATCCTCCATCAAGATTTCGGATCCGATCCGAGCTCCTTTGTAGCTTTGCTAGAGCCCGATCAGGAGCAAGGAAGAATTAGGGAGAAGAGGGAATATTAATTAAAGCTTAGATCCGAGCTTGCTCACGTTTAATGGAGCTATGCAGATCTGGAGCTTGGTGCAAGTTTCAAGGAAGGGGGTTGGCCCTTATTTATATAGGCGGCTGACTCCTCCCCTATCTCATTTACCGATGTGGGACTAAAGTTTTGGAGGAAAAAGTTAATTAAAGTTTTCCTTCCACGAAGGCCAATATTTAGTAAATTTTTCCTCCCTCATCGTTGAGCTTCGATAATGATGTCATACATAGTTGCGAAGATGGTTGAATGGTAAACACGTAGGAAAAAACGACGCGCCATTCTGAGCCAGTTTGACCCTCAAACGATCGTCCAAAGATAGCCCACAACCATGCATTTTCGCAAAACTCAGCCGCCAAATGTGCACACAACCCTAGCACCTGTGTGCCCCACCTACGTGCCAGGCAGACAACGCATGTACAGCATGCATGTGCTGCCACCTCAGTGCATGTGCACGTGCAAAGCATGGGGACGTGATGTGCCAGTGCCGGGCCAGGGCACGGGCACATGCTGCGCCTGGGCATGTGATGCGCCCGGGCATGGGTGCATGCGCTGTTGGGAGATGGGTATGCCCTCAAGGCAATTTATCTCTGTGTACGTGTACAAACATCTTGTTCAAAATAACAGTAAGCTGTTTGGTAAGAATTTACCTAACTTAATAATAATGTAGTCGAAATTAGAACTTAGGTTAAGTCTTAATACTTAATGCGAGGTTAAACAAGTATCGAAATGAGGATCTCGATCATGGAGAATTGTTTGACTGTTAGTAGCATAAGTCTAAAATTGTTCGTGGTCGTAGATGTTTCGAAAAAAGATATCAACCCATCGGATAGACCATTGAGTCTTTATCTTCACCATCAAGTGGTGACGATGATCTCATGGTCGTTTGACTTGGCGAAATCAAAGACGAGACACAGGTGCTCATTGGAGAATGAGTTCACTGAACGACCCAACGAGAATTATCACATTGTTAACATAACAAATCTATCAGTGATAACTCTCATTGATGATAGGCTAGTTGGTCCTTACGACTTGAGCTCATTGTATGAACCTGTATTTGAATGGTGTCTCTTAGATCTCTGACCTAGCTTCGAGGCAAGGCCTGTGGAAAAGTTTTTGGTTGGGTGACACTTGAAGCGTTCGAGGCGAGTAATGACCAAGAAAGAATTCGTCTCTCCCATTATGGGGAGTTAGTATCTCACGTGTTAGTTTAGTCTTTTGTGAAAAACTTTGGCCAAAGTATGTTGGAAGAAGTCCAACATTATTTGACTAAAGGCCGATGGAGAGTAACCAAGTTCATGTTATTAGGGTTGACAGTTTGACCTTACCATAGGCTTGTCTAGGTGACATAATTTTGATGAGGGGACTAAAACTGCGGTATTCATCACGGACACAGTCAGGGTGGTCCCGACAATACTCATGTCAATGAGTTAACCATATAATTATGATACCGAATCAGGGACGGCATCTGCTCCTCGTAGTCACTGCCGTCTGGGGTTTCGAACCCCATCTGTAGTAGGGCCAGGCTGTAGGCTCTCACATAGAGTGAGACCTTCGTCAAGTAATAGGTAGAATTAAGGGAGATGATGCATTGGATGCAAGGGAATTAATTCGTCACAAAATGTTTGCAACAAAAGCTTTAAAACATGCATATAATGAAAAATAGAATTAAATATGTTGTAAAATGTTTACGAGCAAAGTTTACCTGGATGACGGGATCGATCCGGTCTAAACGCAGGTTCAAACGGCGTCCAAAACAAACTCCAAACTCGAATGTTAAAGCCTAAATAGCAATAAAGGCCCATTGAAGGGCATTGCGGGTCGGGCCGTAGGCGCAACCCACGCCCTCTCAGGTGGGCACTGTAGAGGAATATGCCCTCAGATCATTTGTATTTGATGCAAATGAAAATTTAAGCCTAGATGGGGACTAATTTGCATATGATGCAAATGAGATTAAATGTGTCTTAAATTGTTTAAGACTATATTTAATTAAATAAACGCGTTGAAAAGGTTACCTAGATGACGGGATCGTCCCGCTCTAAACGCAGGTTCAAACCGCGTCAAAAACGGAGTCCAAATGCACAAGTTATAGCCAAAACAAGTCAGCCCAAACTGTTGGGCTGAAACCAGCGAAAATAGAGGCCCACCAAGCCCGAATTTTCTGGTTAGGGTTTTTTGAAACCTGGGATTTTCTTGACGGCTACGTTTCTAAGAGAAGCATGACTTTTGGCTAACTTTGGACAATTGTTTGAAGGGTCAAACGGACTCGGATTGACGAGCCGTTTTTTCCTACGCGTTCACCGTTGAACACCCTTCGAATTGATAGGTTGTATCAATCATGAAGCTCAACGGTGAGTGAGTTAAAATTCACGGAAGTTTGCACTTTGTGAAGTGAAAACTAACTTGATTTTGATTAACTCAAATTAATAGTCCCACATCGGATTTTGAGAAAGGTGAGTAGTCAGCCGCCTATATAAATAGGGGTCTGCTCTCCTCCTCAAAACTCGTCCCAAGCTCTAGATCTCAGCGGCTCTCGTAAATGTTGGAGCACGCTCGGATCTAAGCTAAATTAATATTTCTCCTCTCCCTATAAATTTCTGCCTTGCTCCTGAGGGCTCTAGCAAAGCCACAAAGGAGTTCGGATTCAGATCCGAAATCTAGGCGGAGGTTTCACTCGCGTGAAACTTTCTTCGGCGCGTGGTTGGCTCGGCGACATGGGATTGATCGCCTCGGGATGCGGAGCGGTTCGAGGAGCAGTTCAGGGAGCGGTTCAAGGAGCGGCTCGGCGTGGGACGGGAGCAGCTCGGAAGACGGTGCGGAACATCTCGCCTGCCCCAGGGCTGAGATTCCGGGTATGTGTTTAAGTTTTTCATTTAATTATTCGCAGTAGTTAGATCCCTCTTGGGGTGGTCAGATCCACCCCAAGTTGGCAGAGATCCTGGCTAATAGGGTCTGGTTCCTTAGGGTTGCATGTTAATTAGATTAACATAAAAATTTTCCGCTGCATTTCTGTCTATGTTCCGTCCGACTTAGGACGGGACTAGAGTTTTTGTGCCCTAAGGGTCCCAGAAAACCCTGCATTGGTATCAGAGCCATCTCTGTATGCTGATCTAGGACTGCGAATTTATTATTTGAATGCTTTTACAGAAAAATGTTTTCTTTAAATTTATGCGATAAATTTAAATTTTTTTTGTTTAAAAATTTTATATGATAAAATTTAAACATGAAAATTTTTAAAATGGAATTTTTAAATTTATGTGATAAATTTTAAAATTGTTTTAAAGCTTTAAAACTTTATGCGATAAGTTTAAAATGTTGTTTAAAATTTTATGTGATAAATTTTAAACATGGAATTTTTTAAATGATGTTTTAAATTTATAAGATAATTTTAAAAACTGATTTTAAAAGTTTAAAATTTTTATGCAATAAATATTTTAAAGAAGCATGCAAATGTTATGATTTTTAAACAAGCTTTTACTTTATGAGATAAAATAAAATGTTTTAAAAATCGTATTTTTAAATTTAAATGTTAAATTTAAGTATGCATGCTAAAATTGTTTATGCGATAAACTTTAGTCTATTTAATTGTTAAATAGTTGTACATTTTTTATGCGATAAAATTAGTGTAAATTTTAATGGCTATGTCTTCTTGTCCCTTATTTGATAACACAAGACAACCCTTTAGGTTAGCCATTAAAAATGATTAAAATTTATTTACTTGAATTTTAATGACATGCTATGTTTTAATAAAATATTAACAACCCTTTAAGACCTAATTCCTGATTAGTGTAGTCCTTTTAATGATTTCTTAATTCTAATTGTTATTATTAATTCTCATTAAAGGACTTCGCTTTTAGCGTTGGTTAATAATTTTATTAAAATCCTAATAACGATTAGGATAGCACGTTAACCTTATAGTTGATAAGGACTTAATAAAAGTTATTAAACAAATCCTAAAATTTTGAATTTAAGGATGCAACTAGTTGATAGGATTAATTAGTTGTTAATAAAAGTTGTTTAGTCTATGGCACACATACAAAAATGACAAGCTTCATTCAATGGACCATGATCCAGTCAATGTGCTTGGCTAAGAGTTCTGGGTCAACCCTTGCTAGTACAAGGGGCAGTGATCCTGGCTTAGTCAATTCCCTGGCTGTGTTCAGCTGGACCGCAATGTCGCGAATCATGATTGTATGACACCCTGGACTATATCTAGTCAATGCGTTATAAATCTTATTAAAGATTAATTCGTATCCCTCCTTGATTTTGGAGCTTGGTAACTCAAAGAAGACAATTATAGTTGTTGAGTCTCCTCAAGCTGTGACTTGTTTTTCTTTAAGGAACAAACTCCAACATACATGTGATGTAGTCTAGACTTGACCCAAATCGATGCGTCGGGTCTCCTCGAGTATCGATCTAAGTCAAATCTGGACACGAAATCAAGGGTCTGACTAGACAAGTCATTATGATTTGTTGAGTCTCCTCAAGATCATAAGTGACTCTGGGTAAAAATCGATAGGGAATCACATGTGATGTGATTGACCAAGAGTTAGTCTACCAGTCATGGAACCAATCAACTTGTTGAGTCTCCTCAAGGTTGTGAGGTTCGGGATGATTGGATCCCTCTTTCACTAATTTTTAAATTCGATTAAATCGTTCGTTATTAAGCTTTAAAACGATCGTAAAAATAGTGGGAGGATATAGATAGATGAAAGCCAATCTACCTATATCTAATATTGAACATATGCAAAAACTAGGGCAAGACTATGTTTACCGAAGGAATCAAAATATAATTTTTTTAATGGAATTAGTTAATTGGTCAAATAGGTTGATTAATTGAATATCAAGTTAAATTCTAATTGATAAGATTAAACTATACTCTCGTTGACATTAAAATGACCTTCAAAAGAACAGACTTAAGAAATATGATTTCATAAGTTCTGGGTCCAACAAATAAATTCACGCAATATGTCACTCGTCTCTATATGAGGCAGCTTGAACATATAGGATATTCGAAGTATGTTTCTCCCTACAACTTGTCGAGCTACCCTCAAGGTTGTATGGACAAACAATTCCGATCCGCAAAGTTCGAGAATTCGATCAAACCGTTTGAGTCGAATACGAGTGCATGAGCGGTGCAAGACTATGTATCCCAACCGGATCTTGAGACAAGCAACTTCTTGAGCTGAACTCGAGATTGCAAAGCTCAAGCGTTTGGATACATAAGATGCTTGCATAGCTATTTATGTTGGGTTAATCAATATCTAAATGTGATTTAGAAAAGGAAGAAGGCACTCCGGAAAGTCAATTGAGAAAGTTAGTTTAATTTATCATTAGTAAAGGCATAAGTAGGAGGAAATGAAAATGTGATATATTTTGATGTCACGATTTCAGAATAAATAGTTATACAAAAACGTCTAACACATTTTTTGACGAATGTCGTCACCTTGCTTCGGAAGCAATGTTTTGTGTTAAGTAATTTGTAATAACTATATATATATATTAAATGTTAATATATAAATACACAAGATAGTAGCAAACTTATATGGTAAAATAGACTAGGCCATGTCGAGAGACTAAGCTTCACAAGTCACATAAAGAGGGGTCTGACCTCTGGTATTATGAAGTCTACGGACACTTGTGAATCTTATCCTCTCAGATATAATGGCTGAAAACCATCTGTAAGACAGTGGAAGAATGAGTTGTCGAACTCAGTCTCGTACATACTGATGTACCCGAGTCTATTTTAACCAAAATAAGTTATTCGTATATTTTATTAAGACACGTGTTCTTGATGAAACACAAGTCTGATAAAATAAAGAACGAAAAGTAGAAAGTATTTAAACTGATTCGATTAGATCGAATGGTCAAATACTTAGCTACATAAAATCTTGTGTAATTAAAAGAAAATGTGATTTTCTCTCAGGTCAAGTCTGTTAACACATCCGTGTGTTAAAATGTATGAATCACACTTAGTGAGACTTGGTGCGATACATAGTAAGTGACTCTGAGTTAAGTCCTCTCTCGGGGTTAAGTCCCAGATCGTAATGCCTAGGTTTTGATAATGTCCTATGAGGACATTGTCAATAAGATATTCATTAAATCGATCATTAAAGAAGTTGTATAATTACTCGAATTTCGTGAGACGAATTGTCGAGTTAGACATCATAACTGATGATGACTTAGTCAACCTCCGGGATGAAATTCGGAGTAGTAACTCCGATTTAAAACTTGATGCAATCAGAATAGGTCCGTGTGCGTAAATAAATTTGAGAATTTAGTTTACGTACCCAAGGAAAATGTTTCCTCACTTTCTGCAAGTAAATCTTTAAGTTGAAAGATTGGTGCAGAAAGAGAATAGTAATGTACAATCTTGTTGATCGAAAACGGTTTTCTTCCTAATTTCTTTAAAACGGATTAGTTGAAATCGTCTCGCCAACAGATGTGTACAGATCTACTCAGACCAAAACCGATGTAAAACGCTCATGTTGACCATGAAAATTGGAGCATTCACTTATAAGTTCGTTTTTTCTAAATATGATTTAGACGGACCAACTTATATGAATTAGCCAGAGAGTTTTCAAGGTCAGTGGGAGCGTATAAATTACATGCAAGGCATCCAAGAGATGGAACATATATTTTGATTAAGTAATCAAAGAGTTTGATACTTTATCAGAAATAGATATGAGCCATTTGAAATGACCATTAACAAATTTAAATTATTATCGTAATGTACGATGAACTGGATAAGATCCAGGGAAATAAATATTATGGATTCCGACAGACCTAGTGAATTATTTGAATGAGATTCAAATGGTTGGTCTAATATGAACATAGAAACTCCCTAAGTCTATAGTGTAGACGGTTTTAGCAGATCCACTCACGAAGGCTCTACCACATGAAGTCGGGAAAACTTATGTGTAAAAACGGTATTAGATACCGAGATAAATGGGCCTGAGTGCAAGTGGGAGATGTTGAGAGATGATACCCTCGAGGCAATCTATCTCTGTGTGTGAATAGCACAAACCTCTTGTTCGAAATAACAGTAAGCTGTTTGGTAATAATTTATCTAAAGTTATGTTATAATGTAGTTAACATTAGATATTAACTTAGGTAAAGTCCTGAGACTTTATACGAGGTCAAACAGGTATCGAGATGAGTATCTCGATCATGGAGAAATGTTTGGCCGTCTGTAGCATAAGTCTAAAAGGGTTCGTGGTCGTAGATGTTTCGAGACAAGGATATCGAAACATCAGATAGACCATTGTGTCTTAGTCTTCACCGTTTAGCGGTAGCGATGATCTCATGATCGCTTGACTTGGCGAAGTCAAAGACGAGACACAGGTGCTCATTAGAGAATGAGTTCACTGAACGATCCACAAGAGTTATCATATGCTTATATTGACCAATCTGTCAATGATAAACTCTTAGTGATGATAGGCTAGTTGGTCTTTTGACTTGAGGTCATTTTGACACACCTATGCGTGAATGGTGCCACTTAGATCAACTGACCTAGCTTCGAGGCAAGGCCTGTCGAAAGGTCTTTGATTGGGTGACACTTGAAGCGTATGAGGAGAGTAATGACCAAGAGAGGATTCGTCTTTCCCGGTCAATGGGAGTTAGTGTCGTAGGGTTAGTTCGATCTTTAGTAAAAACTCTGGCCAGAGTATGTTGGAAGAAGTCCAACATTTTTGACTAAAAGATCGATAGAAACTAACCGGAGTCAAGTTATTGGGGTTGACAGTTTGACCGTACCCTAGACTTGATCTACACGACATAGTTTAGACGAAGAGACTATAACTGCGGAATTCATCACGGAAACAGTCAGGGTGGTCCCGACAATACTCATGTCAATGAGTTAACCACATAATGATGATTCCTGAAGCAGGGACGGCAGCCACTGCTCGTGGTCACTGTCGTATAGGGCTTCGAGCCCAACCTGTTGTAAGGGTCAGGCTGTAGGGTCTCACACAGAGTGCGATCTTCGTCTAGTAATAGGTAGAAATTAGTTAGGGAGAATAATTTGCATTTGATGCAAGGGATAAAATATTGCAAAAGATGTTTGCAATCATCTCCTGCATTCGGGATAAATGATCCTGAGTGCAAGTGGGAGATGTAGAGGAATATGCCCTCAGATCATTTGTATTTGATGCAAATGAAAATTTAAGCCTAGATGGGGACTAATTTACATATGATGCAAATGAGATTAAATGTGTCTTAAATTGTTTAAGACTATATTTAATTAAATAAACGCGTTGAAAAGGTTACCTAGATGACGGGATCGTCCCGCTCTAAACGCAGGTTCAAACCGCGACAAAAACGGAGTCCAAATGCACAAGTTATAGCCAAAACAAGTCAGCCCAAACTGTTGGGCTAAAACCAGCGAAAATAGAGGCCCACCAAGCCCGAATTTTCTGGTTAGGGTTTTTTGAAACCTGGGATTTTCTTGACGGCTACGTTTCTAAGAGAAGCATGACTTTTGGCTAACTTTGGACAATTGTTTGAAGGGTCAAACGGACTCGGATTGACGAGCCGTTTTTTCTTACGCGTTCACCGTTGAACACCCTTCGAATTGATAGGTTGTATCAATCATGAAGCTCAACGGTGAGTGAGTTAAAATTCACGGAAGTTTGCACTTTGTGAAGTGAAAACTAACTTGATTTTGATTAACTCAAATTAATAGTCCCACATCAGATTTTGAGAAAGGTGAGTAGTCAGCCGCCTATATAAATAGGGGTCTGCTCTCCTCCTCAAAACTCGTCCCAAGCTCTAGATCTCAGCGGCTCTCGTAAATGTTGGAGCACGCTCGGATCTAAGCTAAATTAATATTTCTCCTCTCCCTATAAATTTCTGCCTTGCTCCTGAGGGCTCTAGCAAAGCCGCAAAGGAGTTTGGATTCAGATCCGAAATCTAGGCGGAGGTTTCACTCGCGTGAAACTTTCTTCGGCGCGTGGTTGGCTCGGCGACATGGGATTGATCGCCTCGGGATGCGGAGCGGTTCGAGGAGCAGTTCAGGGAGCGGTTCAAGGAGCGGCTCGGCGTGGGACGGGAGCAGCTCGGAAGACGGTGCGGAACATCTCGCCTGCCCCAGGGCTGAGATTCCGGGTATGTGTTTAAGTTTTTCATTTAATTATTCGCAGTAGTTAGATCCCTCTTGGGGTGGTCAGATCCACCCCAAGTTGGCAGAGATCCTGGCTAATAGGGTCTGGTTCCTTAGGGTTGCATGTTAATTAGATTAACATAAAAATTTTCCGCTGCATTTCTGTCTATGTTCCGTCCGACTTAGGACGGGACTAGAGTTTTTGTGCCCTAAGGGTCCCAGAAAACCCTGCAGGCACGTGCCCGCCCGAGCGGGCAGGCACCTGCGACCGCCATGCACCCACGGGCGCCCAGGCCCGCTAGCAACGGGCGAAGACCGTCGGCTTTGTGCGGGCAGGGCCCGCCCGACGTACCTACTGGGCACGTGCCTTGTACGTGCCAGCTGCGACTGTGCGTGTGGTCCCACGCGATGGGCCCCACGTATGGGGTTTCAAACCCTAGCTGGTTTTGGCGGCTGTAGTTTGCAAACTGTGATATTTGGGCAACTTTAGAGACTCGTTTGAGGGGTCAAACGAACTCGGAATGGAGTGTCATTTCTTCCTACGCATTCACTGTTCAACCCTCTTCGTAACGATGTATGACATCGTTCTTGGAGCTCAACGGTGAGGGAGAGAAAATTCGTCAAAGTTTGGCCTTCGAGTAAGGCAAACTAAATTGATTTTTCTTCTCCAAATAGTTTAGTCCCACATCGGTAAATGAGAAAGGGGATGAGTCAGCCACCTATATAAATCGGGGACAACCCACCTCCTTGAAACTCGCACCAAGCTCCAGATCTGAGTAGCTCCATTAAACGTGAGCAAGCATGGTTCTGAGCTTAAAGAAAATATTCCCTCTTTCTCCCTAATTCTTCCTTGCTCCTGATCGGGCTCTAGAAAAGCTACGAAGGAGCTCGGATCGGATTCGAAGACTTGATGGAGGATCCACTCAAGGTGAAACTTTCTTTGGTGCGTGGTTAGCTCGGTGATAATGGTGTTGCTCGCCTTGGAATGTGGTTCGGCTCGGGACACGGTTCAGCTCGGGACGTGGGTCGGCTCATGAGAAGCGGCTCAAGGATCGTTTCGGATATAAAGAAATGATGCTGAAAGCGACACTTCATATTCTGCAGAAACGAAGTGAAAGGTATGTAGTTTAATTCATGTGTTTATAGTTGCAACTGTTAGATAGATCTATCTTTAGGGGTTGGTCGGACCCAACCTCGGGATAGTAGAGACTTTGGCTGGGGTTTAATCTTTAGGGCTTAACTTAAAACTGTTTTAAGTTGTTTTTATGCTGCATATTTGATCTCGTCGTTCGTCCGACTTAGGCCGGACATCGATTTTAGAGCCTTAAGGACCCACAAAGCCTTTCACATGCTGTGCCTATATACGGGCCGTGCTTATGTCTAATACAAGCGTGGGCTACTGTAATCGGGTCGGGTGCACCCGATCCGCTAAGGTCACATGCCTGACCAGCAATCCCCTATTAGGGCCTTTTTGGCTTGTTTTGGCTCTATCTTTCCCATTTGGAGTTCGTTTGGGACGCCGTTTGAAACTGGTTTTAGACCGAGACATTCCACTCATTAGGTACACATATCATGTGTCTATTCTATATAAAATATGTTCGTAAACACTTTACGATATATTCAAAACATATTGCATCATATGCAATATTCCCACATCCTAAATATTCTAAAGCTTATATCGCAAACTATTTGCGACACAATAAATTCACATACATCCGATGTATTATCTCCCTAAAGACTTCCTATTACTAGACGAAGGTCTCACTCTGTGTGAGACCCTACAACCTGACCCTACTACAGGTGGGGCTCGAAACCCCAAACGGCAGTGACCACGAGCAGCAAGTGATGCCCCTATTTCGGTATCATAATTATGTGGTTAACTCATCGACATAAATATTGTCAGGACCACCCTGACTGTGTCTGTGATGAATACCGTAGTTTTAGTCCCTTCTTCAAAACTATGTCACCTAGACAAGCCTAGGGTAAGGTCAACTGTCAACCCCACTAACTTGAACTTGGTTAGTCTCCATCGGTCTTTAGTCAATCAATGTTAGACTTCTTCCAACATACTTTGGCAAAAGTTTTCTCTAAAGATTGAGCCAACTCATGAGACACTAACTCCCCATAAACAGGAGAGAAAAATCCTCTCTTGGTCATTACTCTCCTCACATGCTTCAAGTGTCATCCAACCAAAAACCTTTCAACAGGCCTTGCCTCGAAGCTATGTTAGAGATCTAAGTGACACCGTTCACGTACAGGTTCGTACAATGACCTAGAGTCTAAGGACCAACTTGCCTATCATCGCAGAGAGTTATTGATTCGGAGTGAATATTGCATTTTAACCCCCATTTAGCCCTATTTTGTGCTCATATAATACTTAATTGGTCTCTATTACGTTCGTATTTTGTATATCATTATTTATTAGAGCAAACCATTGATTTGTGCACAAAGTATGAATTTTAGTGAGTATTTCTGCCTTTTTATATTTTTCATGACTTGGTCTCGATCTCACGATTCCAACGACTATTTATTTGTATTTTTCTGAGATCTGTGCTAATTACTGTGTATTTTTGAATGCAGAATACCTATAAAATAAAGAAATACGCACGAATCTTGGTGCATTGTGTGGCAGCTATCCAGCGGCTCTCGCTCTAATCCAACGGTCTCAGCGAGGTGCAGCAGTGTTCAACTCTCGACCGTTCGATCGCGATCGAACGGCCGAAGTTTCATTTCATCACGTAGAGGAGCGCATCGAAAGGGCGGGCGACGTGGAGCGTTTTGCACCGTTGATCTTGGATCCTACGGACGAGAATTCCCCCGCTTCGATCCGAATCACAGCGCGCGATGCATATATAGCGGGGCGACGTGGCATCTTCTGGACGGTTGAATCTCGATCGAACGGTGTACATCTCGCCTGCTCGAACGCGGATCGCAGCGGATAATCGAGAGACGTGGCACATTGTGAAGCGCCCGATCGTGATCTAACAGCGGAGAGCGCTCCCGCATTTGAGATGAAGTGAATGACAAGGATCACAATCTCGACCGTTCGCTGTTCGATCCGACGGTCAGGAGGGAATACGAGCAGCGCTCGGAGATTGTAAGCAGAGGCGGGCGTGGATGCGAGAAGATCTGCTAAGAAGGACACGTGTCGGAAGCACGGGAGATCCCGCTTGGATCAACGGCTTCCGTTTGTGCCGCTCGAGATGAAGCGGGTTTGGCCGATAATGGATGCGGTTTTTAACCCGTTAACAAACTTAAACCCGCAATGCCTCTATATAACGTATTTCTAGGGTTTTTGAGCGTATTTTGGCGTATTGGAGGCTCTAGGAGCTGTATTTCGCCACCAAATTTGGAGGCCCTGAGGACAGAGGCTAGATATATTATCTGAAGGAGATTTGGGGCTATTTGGAGAGGATTGGTGATATTTTTCTTATCTTTAGCCTTGTAGTTTGCGTATTTGGCTTAGAATTGAAGTATTCCTCATGTATTTTGATGTTTCTATGATGTACTTGTCTATGAATACTGATTATAATCTATCCATGCGTGATTAATCTTCATATGTGTTGGTGTTGATGTAGTTAGGATGCTGTAATCATTGATTTTGCTATCTTTTCGCCCTATTTTCATTGTATAATCGTGTATTGCATCGATTTCTACGTATAATCTAATTAAGCATGTTAATCGGAGACGCGTGCATACTTAATTGAATATGATCTGAGTAAGACTTATTCGTGATACGATCCGAGAGGACGTATCGTGTCCCGAGAGGGCACTTGTGCGTACTTTCTTTATGAAATCGACGATATATGTGATTACATTTTGGCACTCTTGTTTATGCGTTTTATCGCCATACCTTACGACGTTCCCATGCACTAGCTAGATGAGACGTTGAGTTATAGAAAAGATATCTATAATCATTGATTGCACACACCCTAATGAAATCAATACCAATACATACTCTCCATATTAGTACCCCATTTCGAATTCACCGTAGTTATCGTAGGATTTTCTTTTCTTGTTTTAAACTCTTGATACTCTTGATTATACCTGATAGGTGGTTGGTTATCATCGTATTATTACTCTTTACAAACTGAAATTCGTGGTTTTGCAGGTCAGTTGTCCCGTGGATACGATACCTGGACTCACCAGGATTATTACTTGTATGATCTCCTGCGCTTGGGAGTAACGCTCACATCATTTGAGACGAGGTAAGTTTTTGGCACTGTTGCCGGGGATAACAGTACTTGTAAGCTACGATTTCAGTTCGTTTGGAGGAACATTCGGTGAGATCCTTCCATCTTATAGTTTAGGATTTTTTTATTAGTTGTTATCTTTTGTTTTCTCTTTATAAAAAAAATTTCAAAAAAATGGAGGATGTGGAATCGATGGAGGATTTGGAGTTTATGGAACACATGAATTTTTATCACACACACATTGAGTATGATGCAGAGTACGATATTGCACACAAACATATGAAGGAGAAGCTCAAGATTGTTGGTTTTAATCAGACTGATTGTGAAACTTTCTTTTAGGCCTGGAAGAGGTTCACAGACATAATATCGTGCTATCCACAGCATGGGTATACAAAGAAAGAACTTATGGATCCCTTCCTAGGTGGACTACGACCACAGCTGCAGGAATTCTTGGGAGTCATGACGCCGACAGAGGCGTGAAATTACATGGAGTCTTTACAAGAGAATGAAGAAATCATGAAAGAGACTTCAGAGTGCGATTCAACGGAGCCTTCAAGCCTTGATCAAGGGGGAGCAAAGCGTAGACGTACCTTTGCAACACTTGAAAGAGGAAGTTCAATTGCTCATTCAGACACATGAGGCTACATCCCATCAATTCCAAGAAAACTTCCTTGCTCGGAGTCGGCAGATTCAGAAATCCATTGAAAATCTTACTCTGATTGCCACTTGCTTAGAAGAAAGTAATGCCTTTGAAATTCAATTTCCAGAATCTAATGTGAGTTTATCTTCTATTGCAGGTATACCGAGCGAGCCATGCCACGATGAAGTCATAAATGAAAACATTGACATGGCAGGAAGTGTGTGTAAAAGAGAGGACGAGATAGCAATTTTGGATGAACAGGAGGAGGAGACAGCTAGGGACACGTGTTTAGAGATCATCGCTATTGAGCCCGAACCATTCTCTCCCCCAGTTTTTTCCCAAAATCATTTACCCCTCTCTCCAATGACTGAGCATCATACCGAGAGTAGTGCATATCCTTCAGGGAGTAGTCGTCAAAATGCTTTAATTTATTTCACCTATTTTGATGACTACATATGGAATATGTTTGTTGAAAGGAATTTTAAACTAATTTGGACTGACATAACTCATCTCTTGCAGGACATTGGTAAACAGCTTATAGAGATGCTTGGAGTTGTGTTGCTGGGGGTCCAATTTAGCTTTTGGAGAAAGGATACTTGCCGAGGAGCGCAAGGAGCAAATTGAACAACTTCCTCCACCATTAAAGATTCGTGATCCGCCATTTGACCACGGTGTGTTCTTTCCAGTAGTGTAGATTTTTATATGCTTTCTAGGATGCTTGCTTTGAATAAACTCGTACCCCTTTCGACATTGAGGACAATGTCCATCTTTAGTTGGGGTGTGTGTATGAGACCTTAGGATTTTTTTTTTCAAAAACAAGGCAAAAGAAAAGAACAAATCACCAATCTCATCTTTTAAAACTCCTTCACACTCCAAATGCGGATGATTATGCATTAATTGAGTTCTAAAATTTGTTTATGGCTTGAGTTAATTATTTTTCCGTCATGGATGTACTCGTTAATATGCTATTCATGAAAATTTTCAATTGCCATGATTAATATCTCGAACTAGTTTGAATTTATTTCATGCAAGCTATGGTGATGAAAAAGCTTAAGTATACACGATTTATTAGAATAGTCTTCAAGTTGAAGAGGAATTTGACAATTGTTACTAATGTTTATGTTCATATTTATGGGTGTTGAGTTGCTTACAAAGAAAAAAGAGAGAAAGAAATGAAGAAACAAAAAAAATGAAATGTGAAAGTGTGTCACTAAATAAATAACTTGGTTGGCTCGAGTAGTACAGTCCGAGGGGTCATTTTTGGCCTAATGCCCTATTATCGTCTGATTTGGGAGACATTGACCGGAACATCACTCATTTGATGGAGCGATCCAAGTTATACATTTCCCGCAAATGTTGCTTGATGTGTGTTATGCGGAACTAAAAAAGGAAAGAAAAAGAAATGGTGAATAATCTAAGCAACCTCAATACCCATGAATTGAACGATTTTTGTGAGACGCCAATTCCTTGGAAACAAGAAAACCAGTACAAAAGGACGTGTTATACTTGTTAGGGTTTCTATCATAGTACACCTAACTTATACGCAGCAGAAAATAGAAACCTACCAAGAGATCCGTGCGATTCTAATTAATTCGAATAGATTACTAACCTTTCTGTCGATCTGAATCTGTCAGACTGTAGGTGCTGCGACGATCTGAATCTGTCGGACTATAGGTGTTGTTCTACGAACGAGCACCCTCAATCGGTATCCACACGCGAACGTCACAAACAGGACTTGCGAGGGTGCTAGCTCCTTTGCCGCAACTAGGGTTTCTCTCGCTATTTTTTTCCTCAAAAACGGAGGAGATAGATTGAAAAACGTAAAACTGAAAATCGTGATTCTATATCTTATATAGAATCATATGTTAACCCATTAACAACATTCAGTTACGTGACGCTATCTTAGGATAAGAATCCCACGTTAACACATTAACGTATTTCAGTTAAGCGACGATATCTTAGGGATAATATCTTAACGAGATACGATATCTGACGGTTAAGATATTTCACCTTATCACGAATTTCAAATCATATTCGAAATCATGTTTAAACCATATCCTATCCAATTCGTTCTTTGTGTGCGACCCAATAGGCTCATATTAAATTGGCAGTGGGCCTAATCTCATTAGAAGCCCACAAGTCATAATTGGTCTCTAGCAAGACATTTTGACTACCCAATTAATATGAATATCGTTAGTCCGATATTAACCTAACCAATAGGACATGTCATAATCCTTTTGTCACACGATATCTTATTTGAACATAAGTCATGGGTAGTGTCATACTTATATATTGTTCAAACATTTAATTTCTCGCTTTCTAAGTAGACTGATAAAATCAAATGACATTCATTTGAGCACGGCCATGCATTTCTCAGTCCTACTTATCGAGGGGCCCATTAGATATCTCTCATAGGAGAGGGACAAATTCCATCTTGTTCATTCACTTTCCTCTGAATAATTCACATCATATTCGATCATAACCTTTATGATTATCTGATTAAAGATAACGTTTGATTATGTCAAAATATGATGTTCCTTATGTAGGAAACTGTGATGAGCTCAGGTCTAAGGATTCAATGACATAACTATTATGAGATCATTTATGACACTAATCCATGTAATGATCTCATAGCGAGTCTATCCAGTACATGTTCTCCAACAAGTACCTATAAGTTTGATTTGTATCACCATACATATAATTATCTCATTATTATCTACCAAACTCATACTAATCTTAATTCTTCATTAAACCTTTAATGATGAATGACTAGGGATTATTAGAATAGCATAAAACAACTATTCAACCATTATTATAAAGAAACATGCAAGCAATATAATAATAACAATAATAATAGAAACAAATGAAAATGACATAACATAAAGGTCCAATTATTTGGCCTAGGGCACAACCACTAACAATACTTTCGCTTGCGCAAAACGATGTGTGCATGTTATTTATTCAAATTAAATTAGAGAAAATATCATGTGATTGATTTTATTTATGAATTGTGTATATTGATGGTCGAAGATCATGTTGGAAAACGTACTATTGAGCCATGCTATAAGCGATTGATAGAATTTAGTGTTTTATTAATCATTCGTATTCATCGCTCTTTTTGCTAGGGACTAGCAAATCGCTAGTTGGGGGGTGTGATTCGGAGTGAATATTGCATTTTTAACCCCCATTTAGCCCTATTTTGTGCTCACATAATACTTAATTGGTCTCTATTACGTTCGTATTTTGTATATCATTATTTATTAGAGCAAACCATTAATTTGTGCACAAAGTATGAATTTTAGTGAGTATTTCTACCCTTTTATATTTTTCATGGCTTGGTCTCGATCTCACGATTCCAATGACTATTTATTTGTATTTTTTGAGATCTGTGCTAATTACTGTGTATTTTTGAATGCAGAATACCTATAAAATAAAGAAATACGCACGAATCTTGGCGCATTGCATGGCAGCTATCCAGCGGCTCTCGCTCTAATCCAACGGTCTCAGCGAGGTGCAGCAGCGTTCAACTCTCGACCGTTCGATCGCGATCGAACGGCCGACGTTTCATTTCATCACGCAGAGGCGCGCATCGAAAGGGCGGGCGACGTGGAGCATTTTGCGCCGTTGATCTTGTATCCTACGGACAAGAATTCCCCCGCTTCGATCCGAATCACAGCGCGTGATGCATATATAGCGGGGCGACGTGGCATCTTCTGGATGGTTGAATCTCGATCGAACGGGGTACATCTCACCCGCTCGAACGCGGATCGCAGTGGATAATCGAGAGACGTGGCACATTGTGAAGCGCCCGATCATGATCTAACGGCGGAGAGCGCTCCCGCGTTTGAGATGAAGCGAACGACAAGGATCACAATCTCGACCATTCTCTATTCGATCCGATGGTCAGGAGGGAATACGAGCAGCGCTCGGAGATTGTAAGCGGAGGCGGGCGCGGATGCGAGAAGATCCGCTAAGAAGGACACGTGTCGGAAGCACGGGAGATCCCGCTTGGATCAACGGCTTTCATTTGCGCCACTCGAGATGAAGCGGGTTTGGGCGATAATGGATGCGATTTTGAACCCGTTAACAAACTTAAACCCACAATGCCTCTATATAACGTATTTCTAGGGGTTTTGAGCGTATTCTGGCGTATTGGAGGCTTTAGGAGCCGTATTTCGCCACCAAATTTGGAGGCCCGGGGGACAGAGGCTAGATATATTATCTGAAGGAGATTTGGGACTATTTGGAGAGGATTGATGATATTTTTCCTATCTTTAGCCTTGTATTTTGCGTATTTGGCTTAGAATTGAAGTATTTCTCATGTATTTTGATGTTTTTATGATGTATTTGTCTATGCATACTGATTATAATCTATACATGCGTGATTAATCTTCATATGTGTTAGTGTTGATGCAGTTAGGGTGCCGTAATCATTGATTTTGCTATCTTTTCGCCCTATTTTCATTGTATAATCGCGTATTTCATCGATTTCTATGTATAATCTAATTAAGCATGTTAATCGGAGACGTGTGCATACTTAATTGAATATGATCTGAGTAAGACTTATTCGTGATACGATCCGAGAGGACGTATCGTGACCCTAGAGGGCACTTGTGCATACTTTCTTTATGAAATCGACGATATATGTGATTACATTTTGGCACTCTTGTTTATGCGTTTTATCGCCATACCTTCCGACGTTCCCATGCACTAGCCGGATGAGACGTTGAGTTATAGAAAAGATATCTATAATCATTGATTGCACACACCCTAACGAAATCAATACCAATACATACTCTCCATATTAGTACCCCATTTCGAATTCACCGTAGTTATCGTAGGATTTGCTTTTCTTGTTTTAAACTCTTGATACTCTTAATTATACCTGATAGGTGGTTGGTTATCATCGTATTATTACTCTTTACAAACTGAATTCGTGGTTTTGCAGGTCAGTTGTCCCGTGGATACGATACCTGGACTCACCAGGATTATTACTTGTACGATCTCCTGCGCTTGGGAGTAACGCTCACATCATTTGAGACGAGGCAGTTATCACTGACAAATTAGTTATGTTAACCATGTGATAATTCTTGTTGGGTCGTTCAGTGAACTCATTCTCCAATGAGCACATGTGTCTCATCTCTGATTTCGCCAAGTCGAACGACCATGAGATCATCGTCACCACTTGATGGTGAAGACAAAGACACAATGGTCTATCCGATGTTTTGATATCCTTTTTTCGAAATATCTACAACCACGAACAATTTTAGACTTATGCTACTAACGGTCAAATAATTCTCCATGATCGAGATCATCATTTCGATACTTGTTTAACCTCGCATTAAGTCTTAGGACTTTACCTAAGTTCTAATGTCGACTACATTATTATTAACTTAGGTAAACTCTTAGGAAATGAGTATAGTAATAATGATAACAAAGATGTAAGAATGGATCAGATGAGCACAATTAAGAATGTCAGAGAATATAATCCAAACAACAATCAATAACAAGAAATTAACAAAACAATATCAATAACAATGAGAGGAAGAGAATATGAAACTCATCTCATTCATTCCTTCAATGGTTTTTCAATCCATTTAAAAAACAAAGAGAGAAAGCCCCAAAAATCATCCTTTAAAATTAATACTACTCCTAAATACTCAATGAAACGGGAAGACATGAATAAAATGGCCTAAAGACTTGGCCCCCAAAAATAGCGATGCCCCTCCACTTAAATACCAACCCTAGAAAGTTAGGTTTTCGCTCCAGACCAGCTTTCAAACGACCGCGTGGTTGAACCACGTGGCCGCGTCGATCTGCTGTCGCCGCTGCTGCTTGGGTGATAGTGGGAATGACACGGTAGTATGATTAAACTTCATACGACTGTGTGGTCGCTTTGATGCTGCTTTCAATGATACGGCCGTATGGTCCTGGTCTTTACGGTTGTATGGATGGTCTTGCACCTCCTTTGAGATGACACGGCTGTATGAACAAATTCATACAGCAGTTTAGTGATTCTTTGGCTGCACTTCTCCAGCTCCAGCCTTTCATGCTCCAGCTCCATGCGAGCACCAGCTGCATGCCTTCTTCTTCCTCAATAAACTCCAACTCCAATCCTTCAGGCTTACTACTCCTTAAAACTTCAACTTCAAGTGCACCAGCTACACAACAATGCCTCCATCTCCACTCAATGCTTCAGAATCCATCCACAAAATACTCCACTCCACTCAATGCTTCAGACTTTCAACTCCAGCTCCATCTTCCAAGCTCACATCTTCATCCCCAGAAAACTTCCCAGCAAGCTCATCTCAACCTCCACAACACTCCAATTCTCCATAACACAATACCAAAGCACAAATCCATGAAATCAGGTCCCCATGCAGCATCCAAGCACCAAAAGCTCAAATTCTTGCCATAATCTCATGAATTCAACTGAAAAGCACCAGGAAGACCAAAAGCGTAAAAAGGAACAAAAGTGATAAAAATGGCATGGAAAACGAGGCGAAGTGGAATAAAACGTGAATGAAATGAACGTGAAAACTATATATAAGAACAACCTATCAAAATCTCTCAAGCTAAACTCTTCCTCGTCCTCGAGACAGACGAAGAAAGAGTAAAGGATGGGGTATGTAATCAAGCATGCACATGATGATACGAGTTTCGAGAAATTTATAAAATCGAGCATATATACGTGGACAAATAGGAAATTCAAACTCATGAAAATCTAGAACGCCAACTCCTCTCTATCTGTAGGAATATAATCCTAGGACGTGGTTTTTAACTCGAATCGTCAAATAATATACTACGCCATGATCAAGCTCAAAACGTAGGATAATTCCTCTAACCCGTCCTTAGGCCAAAAACAAAGGGATCAAAGCTATACAAGGGTCGAAAAAAAGTACATCTGAGATAATGGGTCATTAGTCCATCAAAGAAGTGGCTCTCACAACACCTCAACTTTTCAAGACTTGTAATATCAACAATCTATTCATGCTCCCAAATCTTTGTCTTTTCTTTCTTTTTTCGTTTGGATTCTAATTGGTTCATGTAAGAAACATTGGGTCGATGACTCCCAGGTCAGACGACCTTAGGGCATCAGGCCAAGAAGGACCCCTCAGACCTACTAGCTCAACCCAATTGTAATCCTTATTTTCACGCACTCTCACAAGCGAGACCTTTTGACGCGAGGCCCCGATGGTTTCTATCGTGGGGATCCGGTTACTCAGTTCTGCTGGGAGAACGGTGCATGCTTTATTCTTTTTCTCATATATACATATTTTTGAAGTGGAAAGCATGGATATGCAAGGTGATGTCACTCCTTAGTACTCGTTAATTTGTTGTTATCCAAATTTCGATGGGTTATAAATCATTATACTCAACTATCAATTCTACGGTCCATGCATGAAGTTGATCTCTAAGGGACCTAGGTCGGTTTTGAGTACTCCAATCCTAGAGAATATGAGAGTAGTCATAACGAGCATATTACATGGGATCTAAGACTAAAGACATGTCCTAGTCTTATAATCAAACCGATATCGAGGAAATCGAATGTAAAAAATAGAAAATGAAATCCTATTTGGAAACCACGCATATATAGCTCGATTTCAGAAAATTCTCGAAATATGTATATACAAATGATGCATGGATAATGCATGATGCATGATGCGATGCAAATATTTTTGGATTTTTGATTTTTTTTGTATGCTTATAGAAGGAAAATTTGATCCATGAACATGTAATAAAAGATGGTGAAATATGATGTATGATGTATGATGTATGTAAAAGAAAGCAAAGATAAAGTAAAACACGATATATACAAATGGATATAAACACAGAAGTGGAGGTGGATATGGAAAACAAAAATAAAAAGTAAAAATTGTAAACGCTACTCTCCCAAGTTAAAATCTACAGTGTCCTCAATGCAAGATAATCGATGAAGTATGATGATGTAAAAAGTGTGGGGGGAGTGAAAAAGGTGGTGGTCTCCCCCAACCTAGCGTGAAGCTAGAGGGAAGGTTCGGTGGGTGCAGAGGAAGGTGTGGGGGAACTAGAAGTGCCAACTTTATGGGGTGGTGGTGGTGGCGGCGGCGGGGTAGCAGCAGTGGTGGTGGGAAAAAGTGCCGATGGATGTCAGAGACATAAGATAGGATCCAGTTCTACGTCTCCTGAAAGGTATCCATACGGCCATGTAATCCCCGAATCATCTCCTCTAGAATAAGAAGACATGTGTGATCATCAAGAGGAGGAGGGGGGCCAGATGGTCTAGAGCCATCAGTGATAAGTGGAATCTGTGTGGTGATGGGCTCCGCGGAGGTCACGTGAATAATGGTGGTGTGGGGGGGTGGAAGTGGATGGCTGAGGCTGAGGTTGAGGCTGAGGCTGAGGCTGCTGGGGCTGTGCAGTGATAAGAAAGATAGGATCAGCTGGAAATGTCCACTGTGTAAGCCTGGTGACCTCTGTGCACAAGGAGTTAGGTAAGGTAGTATATGGAGCACACTCTGGCCCATAAAGCCAACCGATCTGACCTCTCAAGTTTACCTTAATCATATGCATATGGGCCAAAACTAAGAGATCCAAAGAGGTAGGGCCAAGGATGGGGTCAATACTGCCATCCAAATCAATGGAGAAGGGAGGATGGTAGGCTATAAGTGTGATGAGACTGCCATAATAAATCTTTTCCATGGAGGACATGGCAATTCTCATAAGTCTATATGCTAACCATGATCATGCATGGAAAAACCTTTTCGTGGCCCGGTATGCTACACCAGCCTCCGTGGTGTGGTAGACCATAGGCTGGGTCATGGCCCATAAAAAGAGGAGCTCAGGTCGTGTGACCGTCCTAGTCTCTTCCTTGCAGAAGAGTGTGCTCGGTAGGATGTGGTGGGCAAGGCGTAAAGATGGGTGAATGATGCAAGACACCTTTCCTGCCGTGCGAAGGGAAGGGACTCAACCCAGTAATCAATTTTCAAAATGGGAGGCTCTAAAGGAAGATGGGTGAGTGCTACTACGATGGGTGATGGCATCTGCCGTGGTGGCAGGCCAATGGAAAATAGAGTTCAGGTCGTCAAAGGAGAGGGTATAATCAGTATCAAAGATCCTGAACTCTATACTGGAACCCTTGATCTTCAGGGAGCTGAGAAACTCAAGTGTGAGTCACGGATAGGTCGGGGCTGGGAAACCGAGGAAATCTTACCACCATATATTGGTATATAGGCATCTAACACCCTCAGCGGATCCTAAAGTGTCGAGAGCAGGAATGCTCGCAAACTTCGTGGTGAGCAAGGTTCGTCAAGATAGGGTGGCAAAACGGTCTCTCTGGGCCTCAGAAGTGAATGCGATCCCCAAAGTGTCTATCTGTGGAGGGGTCACATGGGGTGGTGATTGAGTCTGTGTAAACGTGGAAGGTTGTTCTGAAGTGCGCTGCCGTGAAGATCTCCCTAGTTGGGAGTCGTGGGGTGGTAGGCATGGGTGTTTCATGCGGGGAGGCATGATGTGTGCGTAGTGTGAATGTGAGAGTGTGGGGGGGGGTGAAAATGAGTGTATGGGAGTGTATGAAGTGTGTTTGTGTAGGGAATGTGTGAAGGTGTGTATGTCCAATGAAGTGAAGCGCAATGAAGGTGTGTGAGTGAGTGTGTGAAGTGAAGTGTGAAGGTGGAGGTGAAGGTGATTTGTATGTGCAGTGGGTGAGTGTGGGTATGTGCAAGGTTGTGAAGTAGTGATGAAGTATATGTGCAGGGAAAATGCGATGGTGTGGTGAAGATGAGTGTATGCAGATGAAAAATGTGTTTGTATGTAGAGTGTGTATGTGCAGTGGCAGGTCTAGGTGAGTGAATGATACGTGATGGAGTGAAAAATGTGTGAAGTGTAAATGAGTGAAGGGTATGTGTAGGTGTGTGGTGAAATGTTAAGGGCAGTGTCTATGGTGATGGTGGCACGGTAGTGACAACCCAATAAGACCTAAAATATGCAGCGACAATGAGAAATATTGTTATCAAAGGTAGGGAAATACTTTACCCAAGGAGCTTCGCTAATGTCGCTGCGAATCCAAGCAAGCTAAGCTACGATCACTCTCTCTAGTTGCCAATCCCTTTGTTCCAAGCCCCAGCCCTTCGATTGCGTCGACGAGCTTGCAAGAACCCATCTGCAATTGGTAGATTAGGGTTGGGGAAAGTGTAATTAGGGTTTTGCAGAGGAAGGGGGAGTCATCGATGATGGTGGAGGGGAGAGATGATGTGATGGAGGTGATGCTTGGGAGAGAGGATCGCCAGAAAAAGGGGTTGAAGTCGAGGAGCTGGGAAGGAGATTACTGGAGTGGGGGTCTCTTTGTCGAGGAGCAAAGGAGAAACGGTTCGAAAGTATGATGTTTGTTCGACCGTATGTAAGGGGGGCCCTATTAATAGGGGAGAAGTGGGGCGAGCGACATGGCCGTATGAAATTAATTCATACGGTCATGTGAAATCGATTTGAGAAAGGGGGCTGCAAAGTTAATGACGCGGTCAGTTGGAAAAATTCCAAGTAGTTGCGTGAAAGTTGATTTTGAGGGAAATTGATGCGGTCGACCGTGTAAATCCTCCGAAACCCCCGCTTTCTCCAATTGATTTCTCGAGAGATACGCGGCCATTTGGATTAATCCAAACGTTTGCGAGGATTTGATTCAAAGCGAGGAGGGGCTGATGCTTTGGTACGACCGTATGGTTTGAAACTATACAGCCGCATGGATTTAACTTGCTCCCCCTTGGCCCACTTGCTCCCCATCATTGCTCCTCTAGCCTATTGCTTCCATCCTTAGCCCCTTGCTCCTCTCAAGCTGCTGCACTTGGCCCTCTTCATTACTCCTGCTACTCCCCTGATCATTAGCCTGATGCTCCTCTTTAAGCTGCATCTCAAAAAGAAATCCAAGTGTTAAGCTCAAAATTAGATGTAGATTTCAAGAATTTGAAAACTCTGAGCTTAAGGCCTGGCAAGTTTTGGATTTTAGGAGCTAATGGAGTTAATAGAGTTCGAGTGCTTTGGATTTAGGGGTTCAAAAATTATTGGGGCACGCCAAAGGAAGAGGGACTCAATTATTCATATGGGGAAGTTAAAAACTATAGAACTTAAGAAAATCCTAATATAATCACGCTCCTCTCGCTAATGAGAAGGAGACGAGGTTATTGGGATCCTAGAAAAACATAAAATTTTCAACACTACTTGGGTGAGTACACCTGTTTTCAAAAGATAGATCCAACACTTTAATTGGAGTAGGAAGCTGCTCAAATTGCTTCTTTTTGTGGCTCCACCAATGTCGTGGTGCCGCGAATACCAACGGACCCTAGCAATGCTCCCCCCAGCTTCTCTCGAGGACATCCACATATGTCCAGTAAAAGAAAAGGAGCATCAGTCCGTGGTGACAAAGTTTTTTCCAAATTAAATGTATTCCAGAGGTAATCGCCAAAAATTAATGAAATGCATGGAATGGGGTGACGAAAACTCCTTGGAAATATGATGTAATCTCTCGACAACAACACGATTGTCGCTTCGCTAATCCCATATACATTCTCCTCAGGTACAACCATGGACCAACACACCTCCGTTGGATGCAAATCTGTATCCTGCGAGGGGTATGTTAGGTCAATACCATCTGAATCAAAAGAGTTATGAAATGAAATGGATGATTCAGAAGTAGAGTTTAAAACACTTCCCTGAACGGGAGCAATAAGATCTGGTGGGTGTGATGTCTCTGGTGGAGTGGGGGTGTACTGTGGAGGTGATGATGGAGTGATCTCACTCTCATCCTCCTCGTCAATGTGGACATCCTCCACAGTTTCCTCGATGCTCTCATGTGGTACGAAGTGGGGGATGCAATCAAAAGGGAAGAGTGACTTTGGTTCCTCGATGCTTGAGATCCTGCTTTCGTCCAAGTACACCTCACTCCCGTCTTTCGCGGTAGAGTAGTGGTGAATGGCGTTCCCCGCAATTCGTACAAAGGTCCCATCATCCATATCATCATCTTCCGTGAGGTTGATGACACTCTGGTGTGGTCCTTGCTTGCTACCAACCTCTCCAAATAAAATCGTGTCCACCCATGGACCAAGGCGTGACTCATTATCCATATGAGGTACATTGTCTGGAGTGTGGTGATGGATGTGGGTCTCGGTGGTGGTATCTGCATGTGAAAATAAACTGATATCAAAAATTTTCAAATTCGAATCATATGGGTTACCCTTCATCGATACGTGAGATGCTGCTACAATCTCCATATACTCCTATGCATCCTCAGGCAGCATGTCAAAAAGTTGTCCTCCGTTATCTTCATCATGGATTCCTACAAATCAAAGTGCAGCCCTCCACTGGAGAGGCAAATGAGCTTATGCGTGCTTTTTTCATGCTTCGAAAATCCATGTACCATTTTGACAATTCTCCCCCAAGCTTGCCAAAGCGTATCTTCAGCGAGTTGGGTGAAAGTGTAAATTTTAATCTCGTGGTGTGTGGAGTTGCCTCGCCTGAATCTCGATGGTGGAGGTGGCTTCTCCATCAAGATTATCACGTCCTGACGATGTTTGTAGAAGTATCGAATCCCTACCAAGCAAATGTGACTGCCCTTGTGATATGACCAATTGGTTCATATTTTGGGTAAGCTCATAAAGTCGAGCTTGGGTATTGGTTTGGGTCTCGAGCCATTGAGCTTCGACTCGGAGTTGGTCTTCTAAAAGCAACTTTATATGGGATTTTTGTGGTGGTGGTGGAGGGTTAAGGTAGGAGGGTTCATGAGATAGGTTGTGGGTATATGATGGTGGGTTGTAGGGGTTTGTATGATTTTGGCATTGGGTAAATACATGCCCCCGCATCCCACATCTTATACAAAGCGCTGCAACCTGTGGAATATGATTGTAACCTCCTATCTAAGCATCTCGTGAGAATAAATCGCTAAAGCTCTCCACATAGGATCCATCGAGCATCCACATAGTCTCTAAATAGCATCTGAAATATGAAAAATGAAGCTATGACAAGCGCGTCAGTGGTACAAGAGAATTGCAAACAAATTGATGCCGATGGTTGGAAAAACTTCGTTTATTAAAAATTTTATAATTTTTATGAATAAAATGTAGTCTAGCAAACCATAATCTAACTAATATCAATCAAATTGCACCTCCCCAGCTACGGCACCAAAAACTTGTTATCGTCTTACAATTTATAACCGCAAGCGCACGTCGTCGTCGTAGCGCTTAACAGGTCGTCCACATGGAGGCAGATTGATCGAGTACTAGCTTGATTTCGGGTTGTGCACTAGCTACGTTAATCAAATCGAGATGGATACATTGTATACTGGGTTATAACGAAGAGTATGATATAGAGATGCGAAAATGAGTAGAGTAACAATGATAACAAAGATGTAAGAATGGGTCAGATGAGCACAATTAAGAATGACAGAGAATATAATCCAAACAAAATCAATAACAAGAAATTAACAAAACAATATCAATAACAATGAGAGGAAGAGAATAGGAAACTCATCTCATTCATTCCTTCAATGGGTTGTCAATCCATTTACAAAACCAAGAGAGAAAGCCCCAAAAATTATCCTCTAAAATTAATACTACTCCTAAATACTCAATGAAATAGTAAAACGTGAAGAAAATGTCCTAAAAGACTTGGCCCCCAAAAATAGCGACGCCCCTCCACTTAAATATCAACCCTAGAAAGTCAGGTTTTTGCTCTAGACCTGCTTTCAAACGACCACGTGGTTGAGCCACGCGGCTTCGTCGATCTGCTGCCGCCGCTGCTGCTTGGGTGATAGGGGGAATGACACGGCTGTATGATTAAATTTCATACGACCATGTGGTCGCTTTGATGCTGCTTTTAATGATATGGTCGTATGGTCCTGGTCCATACGGTTGTATGGACGGTCTTGCACCTCCCTTGAGATGACACGGCCGTATGAACAAATTCATACAGCAATGTAGTGATTCTTTGGATGCACTTCTCCAGCTCCAGACTTTCATGCTCCAGCTCCATGCGGGCACCAGCTGCATGCATTCTTCCTCCTCAATAAACTCCAACTGCAATCATTCAGGCTCACTACTCCTTAAAACTTCAACTTCAAGTGCACCAGCTACACAACAATGCCTCCATCTACACTTAATGCTTCAGAATCCATCCACAAAATACTCCACTCCACTCAATGCTTCAGACTTTCAACTCTAGCTCCATCTCCCAAGCTCACATCTGCATCCCCCAGAAACTTCACAACAAGCTCATCTCCACCTCCACAACACTCCAATTCTTCACAACACAATACCAAAGCACAAATCCATGAAATCAGATCCCCATGCAGCATCCAAGCACCAAAAGCTCAAATTCCAGCACTTTAGCTCCATAATCTCATGAATTCGCCTGAAAAGCACCAGGAGACCAAAAGCGTAAAAGGAACAAAAGCAATAAAAATGTCACGGAAAACGAGGCGAAGTGGAATAAAACGTGAATGAAATGAACGTGAAAACTATATATACGAACAACCTATCAAAATCTCCCAAGCTAAACTCGTCCTCGTCCTCGGGGAAGACGAAGAAAGAGTAAAGGATGGGGTATGCAATCAAGCATGCACATGATTATATGCATTCACAACATCATTCATTGTGTTTTATATCTTATCATCCATATGCTATGTTTTCATGCCTTTTTGAATTTATTTTAATTGTTGAGCTGTAAAGCTCATCATTCATTAAGATAACAAGGAGGAGGGTAAAAAAAGAGTAAGTGATGAAAATGGAATAAAAATAGTGATTGAAGGCAGATGGAAAGTCTTTTTAGGAGAGTTTGGCCATGTCTACCTCAAATAAGAGAGGGATGGTTCTTCCCCTACAATTAGGCTAGAGATTTAGAGAAAATCTCTCCCACCCCATTGCAGAGACAAACTTCCCAGACCTGTGAAAGAGGCACGTAACCGATTCAAATCTCTTGATAATTTAAATCTGTAACTTGGAGCAAACATTGTTCATGCATCACAAACTTCGGATCGCCACATAATAAATCTACACAACAAGCTCTTGCATTATAATTCGAAAATCATCTTGCTTGCCGTGAAAGAAAAGGTTTGAACGGCAATATTGAAAATAAAATGTCACACGGCAAAGATCTAAGATTAGGTTGCTTCTGTAAACACTGGATCATTGATTATAGTTAAACGGGGTCGCATTCATCGTCTAAATCAATAACTTGACGATCACCGATACCAACTTTATTAAATTTGCGTTGCTAGGTATATCATAAGCCCAAAAGTACTGGCGCATATGGCAAATTGTGCAAGTTTATTTGTAATGGAGACAAAAATTTGTTACACGTAGGAGTACTTTTTCTTGAATGAATAGATTTCAGTACGAAAGATCACAAACCTCCATTCCACGCCCCCTCCTCTGACTACCATGCCACGCCCCCTCCTCCGCCCCTCTTCATCTTTCCCAGCCCCGTCCGCCACCCCCACCCACTCCTCCGCCCCATCCTCCGACCTCCCCAGCCCCTCCGACGCCCCCTCCTTCGACAACCCCGCACCCCCGCACCCCCTCCCCCCACTCTCCCTCCTCCCCCACCGCCCATTCCAAACCCTAAAAACCCATTGGTGTGGGCGGCGAAGTTGACTCCCCGCCTGTACTTCGACCTCTCCCCAAGGATTTAACTCTTTTGAAACCAAAAAGTACTTAATCGCACTTGGAGGTGGTGATCAAACCGTTACTATAATCAGTTCAGAGAAAAATATGTCCAAAGATAGCCTGTATAAAGCTATACAAAAATATAATTTTACGACAAAATAATAACTAGCTAAGATCAAAAACTAAAGTAATAAATCAAATAGATATCACCGTACCGTAGGTCACAAAATAATGGTCATGCTGGTGAAAACTATGCATTAATCCGAGCTCTGGAATGAAAGATATATATTGCACTTGTAAGTTTCTATGGCTGAAAGTGCAAATCTGAAATTGTTTGGGGCTCTGCTTCAAAATTCATGTTCTCGGCCAATAAAGTCCTAACAAGTTGCATGGAGGAACCAAGCTGTGCAGAGCTTGGCTGCTTGCATACGTAGAAAAGTCCAAGGAGAATCGAGCTGCAGGGCTCGGGTCTTATGCTTACGCTCGATGAAAAGTCCGATGAGAACCGAGCTATAGGGCTCGGGTCCTATGTTTGTGTCCAATGAGAATAGATCAGAAGTTTGAGCTTTGGCTGGCTCGGCTCACCGGTGTGCACCTGAGAAGAATAGATCGGAAGGCTGAGCGCTGGGTCTCGCCTTTTTTGCTTGCGCCCCAAGAGAAGTTGATCAGAAGATTAAGCAATGGGTCTCGGCTTAGCTCCTTTCACTTGAGAGAAGATACAGATGGAGGCTGGGTGGTTGGAGGTCTCGGTTATTTTTCTAATTGCGTATCCTACCTTTGGCTGTGAGTATGGGGTTTTTTTATAAGGTATCGAAACCCTAATCCTTTATGCACATGAACTCGTGTAGCCGACCCAATTTGCAATTCCTCAAGGAATTAAATTCTTCTTGATTTCTTTCTCCTTTTATGTATAGAACTTGGACTCATTAACTTGTCCATCAAACTTTGACTTTCTATAGGATTTTAACCAAGAAAAATTACCAAATTGTCCATATAATCTTCTTCTTGATTTTTGGCAATGATTTTGAAGCTTTTCTTTGGAGAAATTATTTTGATGGCCATTGGCCATGGAATTTGATCTTTTGATCATCTTATGGAAAATATGATAATATAGAAATTTCGAAATTGCCATTTGTTCAATCTAGACTTATTTTGATATGAAAATCACTTAACAAATGTATTAATAGTCATTTGACGTGTTTGTCATCGTCAAAATTAAAGTGTCACCTAGTTAATTGATTAACTAGGCTAACCATAGCTTTTAAGAATTCATTCTTGGCCAAGTTGATTTTAATCTCCTAGAGCTTCATCTCTTCTTAATTGAGATAGAATAAAGTTTGCCTTTGATCTCCAAGTGTTTTAATCTTCAATTTTTTTTTGAGATCGAAAATATTTTCTATAGCCACTTATATACACAACAAGCTTCATCTTCTTGGCTATAGGATCATTGTTCAACATCAAGAATAGTTTGTAAAATCATAGTGAAGAGAGGTGGTAATATTTTGTGTTACTTGGTTGTTGTATTTGGAGAAAGCATCAAGTGTGAGGTCCTTACTGGGTGAGATTTGGGTTGATGGAAATCCTTGCTAGAGGCAAGATATGTTGTATTGGTAAGCCATATTAGTGGAAGTGACATTGGTGCAGAAGCCATCAATTGTTGATGCAAGTTGATCTCAGGATCGAGGTTTGATAGTGGATGGGTTGGCCAAACCAGTGTAATTCTTACTTGTTTGTGATTGCATTATCTCTTGCTCTCTACTCTCTTTATTTGCATTGGTGCAAAAATATAATTTTACGACAAAATAATAACTAACTTAGTTCTAAAACTAAAGTAATAAATCAAATAGATATCACCGTACCGTAGGTCATAAAATAATGGTCATACTGGTGAAAACTATGCATTAATTGGAGCTCTGGAATGAAAGATATTGCACTTGTAAGTTTCTATGACTGAAAGTGCAAACCTGAAATTGTTTGGGGCTCTGCTTCAAAATTCATGTTCTCAGCCAATAAATTCCTAACACGTTGCCTGGAGGAACCAAGCTGTGCAGAGCTTGGCTACTTGCATACGTAGAAGAGTCCAAGGAGAACCGAGCTGCAGGGCTCGGGTCTTATGCTTACGCTCGATGAAAAGTCCGATGAGAACTTAGCTGTAGGGCTCGGGTCTTATGTTTGTGTCCAATGAAAAGAGATCAAAAGTCTGAGCTTTGGCTGGCTAGGCTCACCGGCATGCACCTGAGAAGAGTAGATCGGAAGGCTGAGCGCTGGGTCTCGCCTTTTTTGCTTGCGCCCGAGAGAAGTTGATCAGAAGGCTAAGCAATGGGTCTTGGCTTAGCTCCTTTCACTTACTTGAGAGAAGATACAGATGGAGGCTGGGTGGTTGGAGGTCTCAGCTATTTTTCTAATTATGTATCCTACCTTTGGCTGTGAGTATGGGGGTTTTTGTATATGGTGTCGAAACCCTAATCCATTATGCACATGAACTCGAGTAGCCGACTCAATTTGCAATTCTTCATGGAATTGAATTCTTCTTGATTTCTTTCTCCTTTTATGTATATAACTTGGACTCATTGACTTGTCCATCAAGCTTTGACTTTCTAGAGGATTTTGACCAAGAAAAAAATTACCAAATTGCCCATACCATCTTCTTCTTGATTTTTTGCCATGATTTTGAAGCTTTTCTTTGGAGAAATTATTTTGATGTCCTTTGGCCATGGAATTTGATCTTTTGAGCATCTTATGGAAAATATGATAATGTAGAAATTTTGAAACTACCCTTTGTTCAATCTAGCCTTGTTTTGATATGAAAATCACTTAACAAACGTATTAATAGTCATTTGACTTGTTTGTCATCATCAAAATTAAAGTGTCACCTAGTTAATTGACTAACTAGGCTAATCATAGCTTTTAAGCATTCATTCTTGACCAAGTTGATTTTAATCTCCTAGAGCTTCATCTCTACTTAATTAAGATAGAATAAAGTTTTTCTTTGATCTCTAAGTGTTTTAATCTTCAATTTTTTTGAGATCGAAAATATTTTCTATAGCCACTTATAACACAACAAGCTTCATCTTCTTGGCTATAGGATCATTGTTCAACATGAAGAATATTTTGTAAAATCCTATTGAAGAGAGGTGGTAATATTTTGTGTTACTTGGCTGTTGTATTTGGAGAAAAGCCTCAAGTGTGAGGTCCTCACTTGGTGAGATTTGGGTTGATGGAAATCCTTGCTAGAGGCAAGATATGCTGTATTGGTAAGCCATCTTAGTGGAGAAGGGACATTGGTGCAGAAGCCATCAATTGTTGATGCAAGTTGATCTCAGGATTGAGGTTTGATAGTGGATGCTAAAGTAGGCCCAGGGTTGGCCGAACCAGTGTAATTCTTACTTGTTTGTGATTGCATTATATTTTGCTCTCTACTCTCTTTATTTGCATTGTGATTGTTATTTCTGTTGTGCACTCTATATTTATTTGTAAGTAATTGAGTTATTGATTAAGTATCTAGTGTGGTAACACTCATAAAAGACCTAAGAATTTTAGAAGGATTAATTTTTAATTAGTGCTTATTATTTGATAACACTATTCAACCCCCTTCTAGTATTGGTTGCCATCTATAGGATTCCCATCACGTGGTATCAGAGCATTGGTTACTTATATGGTGTCAACAATTGAGATAAGCTCACTCATGAGATTTGATGGATCCAACTACTCATGTTGGAGAAAAAGCATGTTGGGCTACATTGAAGTTCTCAGTAACAATGCACGGAGTTTTTTGGAGTTTACTTACCTCAAACCTATGACACCCACATCTCAATGGACAAGCTGAGAAATTCACATGGCCATTCTACACTCCAAGGTAATGAGTACTTTGTTATGTAATGTTAATGATTTTATTTTTGAGAATGTTTCAGAGGCCACTACCGTGTATCAAATTTGGATCTTACTTAAAAAAGTATGGAGAGGATTCAATCAATGAACCATTGATATTTGAGGACTCGTGCTACACGTCTTACATACATAAACACGAGAGTGATTCAGACTCAGATGATTCGAACAAAGAAGAAGAAGAATGTCTTATGAGTCATCGGGTAAATTCTGAACCTGAATCTGACAACGATAACGATTTGGATGTTAGTGATGTAAGAAGAGCTTTTGAATTATTATATAAAGAGCAGGAGAAACTAAAGAATAAATATAAGAAGTTAGAAGAGAGTCGTAAATTATTAGTGATCATGACATGCTTAAAGTTAAATATGATGTTCTTCAACATGATCATGAATGCTTGAAGAATGAACATGCTATGTATGTCTCTACTTTGAATGATAGAGTAGATGTGCTTGCTAGTGATACTTGCACAAGTAAGTTTAAGCATGAAGAATTAGTTCTCAAGTTTGATGAGTTTAACAAAAATCCTAGTGCAAAATCCACTGCTCCACGCAAGCATGTTTCTACTATACATAATGCTATTAAGAATACTCATGTTGTTATATCTACACATGTTCAAACTAGAAAGAATCATGCCTTCATTTATGGTAGATATGCCAAGAATGATAGATTCAATGCTCAAAATGTTCCTAACAAACACTTTGAGAAACCACACATTGTGCACCATGCTAGAAAATATGTTAGAAAAACATGGTGATATGATATGGGTGTCTAAACATTTGAGTTTATGTGATAGAAATGCTTACATTGATAATGTTGATATGGGGTATGCATAAATTTCATGATTACCCATGTATGCATACTAGTAAAATAAATCCAAATCGGATTTGGGTTTCTAATGGTTGATTGATTATTTGAACCCACTCTTGTCGGGTATCTATGCTTTATTAATCATCTTGTTGATACCCTAGTTAGAGTTGTGCATTTGAATATATTTTTAAAAAAATTGTATGATTAGTTAAAATTGTTTTTGGTTGGTTGAGAATGTATGATTCACTTATAACTAGTCCCACTTATTTACAAGGGACCAATCTTTCAAATTTCGAGCATTTTATGTCTCTGTTAGACAACTAGTCGACTAGTGCTTAACCACTAGTCAACTAGATGATGCTAGTTCAGCACCCAGTTTTTGGGTTTGAGCCTATTTGTACAGTTCTTTTCATTTGTTTCGGGTCAACCCGCATTCCTAATGGGTCTATCACTTAAAGTGCCTCAACCCTAGCCTTTCTTTGAGGATCCTATGGTCCATATTCATCCATCTATTCAGCAAAAGATCAAAACCCTAGCCTAGCTCATCCTCTCTCACTTATTGGCTGACCCCACGTCTTCCTTCTTTGTCCAGCTAGTAAACCCATGCAGTGGTCTTCATAAGAGCTGATCCAAGCCATTTCTCCCATCAAGATTCAATCTTTACTGGTATAGTCTCTTATAATCGTGATTCTCTTCATTTTTAGCCTAGAATCATCTCATTCAATGATCATTTCATCTAGGAATCTTGCCAAAATGTAATAAGTAATCTTCCCAAGCATCATCATATCTAGAGACACATGCTTCATTTCATTTGTATCTCAAGGATTCCTTTTTTGAGGAAGAGCACTTGAAATACTTTAGGGATAAAATCATGTGTGAAAGATTTATCAAGTTTGAAGAGCTTGTGAGCTTTGTCATTCCTCAAACTTTCATGAGCTCTGATCGGTCCATATTTTAAACCTTTTTTCTGCATGTTTACATGCCATTTCGATTGCTCATATTGCGATTTTCACCATTATTCGATGATATTGCGTTACTTTTCACTATTTCTTGTTTTTATCGGATTTCGGGAAATATAGAGCAATTGGGAGCGAATTTGAGATCAAAGGATTTGCACGCGCTTAGGAGTGTCACCCACGGCTCATTCGAGGACTTATCAGCGATAGAGGATGAGCAGAAGAAGAAGGAAATCAATAGGAGCGACGAGGAGGCGAGAAGAAGAAGAAATGAGCTCAACAGCACACCACTCGACCGAGTAGACCACCCACTCGGCCGAGCAAGAAGCCCTACTCGGTCGAACGGAACGGATATGCACACGATGTTTTTAGCGTATACTCGGCCGAGCAAAGGAAGACCACTCGGCCGAGTGAGAAAGCCCACTCGCCCGAATGCTACAGAGATTTCGACCAGAGAAGAGGCCAACTTACTGGAATTTAGAGAAGCCTCACTCGGCCGAGTGACAAAGCCCACTCGACCGAGTGAAGAAGCCCACTCGCCCGAGTGTTACAGGGTTTTTCTACTGAGATCTAAGCAGACTCTCTGGAATTTTTGGAGAACCGCAGAAGACCCTACTCGGCCGAGTAGAGAAGCCCACTCGGCCGAGTGAAGAATCCCACTCGGCCGAGTGATGCCAAAGACACGAGCGCCCAGATTTTCAGACAGCCTCCTACTATTTTAAAATCTTCTATCATTCTAGCAATCAAAGTATTTTTCTTATATTTTTTATGGATAGTAGACTTCATGACGGTTCCAACGCCATCAAGAACGTGCCAATCGGAGGTCAGATGAAATCTGGAGAATTTATGCAAGTTCCAACACCGCCAAGAACAAACCCACTCGGCCGAGTCATATTCCCACTCGGCCCGAGTGACTGCGGGCCCAGATTTTAAGTTGCGGCCAAGCTGATTTAGGGCACGAATTTGAGAGGGTTTTGAAGGGTTATTTGCTCGGGTTTTGGGAGGCTATATAAGAGGTTTGTAGCCGTCATTAGAGGGGGTTCCCATTATGTTTTCTTACAGATTATTTTAGAGGTTAGGCCATGCCCTAGGTCCCCTCTTGGATCTAAAAGCTTGTAATTGGATTGGAATTCTTCATCAAAGCTAAGTATCTTTGTTCTTATTATTTGAATCTTTGATTTGATACCTTTATATATGCAAGCAATGTTTTTTATCGATTTCTCCATCGTTATTAACATGCTTGAGTAGATTTGATGTTCTAGGACATGTGGATGAACCCTATAGATCTAATTTCAGATTTGTGATGAATGAATTTCTAAGTTGTTAGAATTGCTAGGAGGTTAGGTTGTGATTGATTTATTGCGAATATCTAGGAATTTCCATCAATTGGGGTTTGCAAGAGATTGGATCCCAATTGATGGGAAGACCTAGATATTCGATTTAGGTTTATAATCGAGATTCTCTAGATTTGGTTTACAAGAGATTGGACCAAAGCTAGAATTTTTATTATAAATCTATACCCATATTTGTTTGCAAGAGATTGGACGAATACGAACTATCACAACCTAGATCGTAACTCGAGTTTGCACGAGAGTGGGCTCGAGAAGCGATTGGACAATGATGTCGATTTTTATGCTAGTGGCTTAGGTTAGGGTTTGCACAAGAGTGGGCTCTAATCTAGGTTGCTATAGACCGGCAATAGCACGAGAGCGTGAGCTTGGTTCTATATTCAGTTACGACTAGTTCACCTCAATGCAAGTCTAGTAATATTGATATTCACGACTCACAGAGATGTATGACGATCCGTAGTGGGGATTTCCTAGCCCTAGACACTTTTATTATATTGTATTTGAATCGTTATTTGACCGACTTCTTTATCACCGACACCGACATCCACCACCATTTCCATTATATCATTCCATAACCATCTCCACCAATAAAACCTTCGTAATCGAGCCAACCTAGGATAGATTGGAGCCAACACCATCTCCTCGTGTTCGATACCCGCTTGCCACTTGACCGTGCGCTTGCGGTACAACTACAATCGTTCTCCGGGTGTATATCTGGGGCCGATCAAGCTCTCATCTTAATGATGTGTTCACATATAATAATCATTTCCATTGTTATCGAGGTTAGTGTTACTCTTTTACACACATCTAGAAAGAGTTAGTAAACACAAGCTTAAGTGTTTTGTTAAAGGAATTGAGATTAAGCTAACTCCAGGAAAGATTGGTAGAATCTTTAATGTTTCATCCAAGGCATACCCTTGAATGAAATGTCTTATGATGACCGCAACATTCTTTATATAATTTTTATAAATCATCAACCTATTACCTCCGGTATGTTGTTGAGTTCTTTTCACCGAGAAGCTAGAATCATTTCTCGTACATTATCTTTCAATCTTATCCAAAAATTAGGTAGATATAACTTTGTTTCTATAGTCACAGCCAAGTGCTTCTATGCACTCTTTGGTCAGATTAAGATTAACTGGGCTGAAATCTTCTTCCACAATCTTTTGAAGACCACTTATCATTCTATCTATCATGGTTGTCTTCTCACTAGGATTTTTGTGCACTTTAATGTCCCACTTGATTCTAAGACTGATATTCTTCTTTTGAGTGTCCCTATTGATAGTGATGTTATCTCTAGAATGCATCTTGATGATGAACCCCATCCTGAATCCAATCTACCTCCTCCTGATGCATCCACTTCCATTGATCTCACTTCTGATGACAAGTTAGATCTTATTATTCTGCAAGTGGCATAGACACGAGTTAATGAGAATCAAGAGAGGCTTAGACAGTATATTAACAAGGAGTAGAGAGTCCACATTAACTACCAAGGCACTATAACCCTTAGACCAATCAAGTTTTAACCCTCAAAAGGCCCCAAAGTTCAGTTGAAGAGGAAAACAAAGCCTCAACTTTCGGAATAAGCCACCTTTCCATTTACCTGAAGGCCCGCGTATCATCGCTCTCAATGTTGCTATTGCAGTGGATGCTCCATTTGTATTAAATTTAATTCTCCCTTCGGGCGGTGGTTCCCATGAAACATACATCAATGATTTGGTTTGAAGGGAGCTCGAAGGGGGGTTCTTTCGTGCCTTCATGAACAAGCAACATAGGCACTAAGCCTATAACAGAGACAATAATTGGATTAACCTGGATTTCGTGGGGTTCAAAAATAGCATGATTGCAGTCTTCATATTACTTCCACGTTGTTATACCCCATCCCATGTGAATGTCTGGTTTACCTTTGGAGAAGTGTTTATTTAATTATCTTTTTACAACGAGAATTGCTATATGCATGACCGGTTTTGCTCTGCGCACGACCGGTCAAACTTTTCGAGAACTAACGAAACTGTCATTTTCAAAAAAACCCCAAAATACTCCCGTCAATACTTACTGCGCACAACAAGAAAAAAATTTTGTCTGTTGTGCGCGATGAGCAATTTTGCCTCTGTTGAGCAAAATTGCTCACCGCGCACAACATAAATTTGGCATGTTGTGTGCGGTGAGCTTGAAATAATCATGTTTATGAGTAGAGACTTCAATTACTTAATTTTGATGTTAAAATAATATTAACATTAATCATGTTACTTTCAACTACAAAATTACTTAATTACTTAATTTTTGTTGAAATTCTGGATATGAACATGATTGATATTAATATCAATCATGCTAATTCTGGTTGTCAATTTCAACATTAATTCTGTGGAATTAACATTAACTAAAAAAGCTTAGTGATTACAACAAATTATCATGCTTATGAGAAGAGACTTCAATTACATAAACAATCATAAATCACTTACTTAATTTTGATTGAAATAATCATGTTTATGATTTTTGTTCAACAAAGACAAAATTGATCAGCGCGCACAACAGAAAAAAATGACAAAAAATTTGCATGTTGTGCACGATGGGCAATTTTGCCTCCCTGAAACAAAATTATTCACCGCGCACAACAAGCAAATTTTTTGCATGTTGTGCGCTTTGAACAATTTTGGTCTGTGCATCAGTTTTTACATATGTTTCTAAAGTTTTTAAAGATGTATTCTTCTTTTTGCAAGCCCATACAAGATTAAACATTTTCCATGCAAGATCCATATTATTCTTGACAGATTTTTGTTTCGTGGTGTTTTCTCACCACTGGATGGTAGTTCGGAGGTCCACGGGTCGTCGTTGTCATGAGAGACAGGAAGGCCCTCGGGGTCGATCGACTGAGTGTTCTATTGTGCGAGAATGCTCGGAATCGAGCGACGATGCACCGAAGGGTAGCTTCGACAGGGAGAAGGCGACCTCCGGGATCGGTTGACCAAGCAAGCCCTTGATGCGTGGTGCGCTCGGGAACGACCGACGAGACACCGAAGGGAAGCTTCGGTGAGATGACGACTCCTTCGATCTACAAAATGAAGAACTCGTTAGGGGGGTCGGACCTTGGTTCCGAACAAGTCCCCTCTAATGCCTAAGTCAGCACTTGTCTGAAGGATGCTCGGTGGAATCAGACTTGGTTCACGGAGAGACCAAGTGCGAGTTCTCGGGTCAAGATGTGGAGGAGAAATGTAAGGTGGAGGAAGGTCTAAGGAGATGGAATACCCGAGTGTTAGATATCCAGGATTTGGTCCTTTCGTCTTCCGTCATTCGGGCTTCTTGTAGGAGTCCCGCCTGTCAACGCCTTTATAGCATTTTACCGTTCCTTCCTCCGTGCCCATCCTCATTAATGGTCCATTAAATGGCTATCAAGGCGGGCTTGATGGTAGCTTGAACGGCGATCAAGGTGGGCTCAATCCGAGGAGGGATTTCCTCACTCACATGAAGTCAACAGCCCTTTGGACTGTGGTCTTGGGCCGAGATGTCCTGATCCGCTCATGTGGCCCTTGGGCTTGAGCCTGTGGCAGTCCTGGGCCGAACAGTCTGCATGCTTCTCTTCAGCCCATTCGAGGAGTTGTATCAATTGCCCCCATCGCTTGGGCCGTTCGGTTGTGGCGGTTCGGTCCGAGGGATGTGACACGTGTGGATTTGATTGGCGCGTCAGTCGAGGCGACACATTAAATGAAAATAATCATGGCGATTATATGTCGAGAATTCTCTCCCTTGAGTGCGGGATTCAGAGAGTCGCCTCCTCAGGGATGTTGACACGTGCCCTCTATTGGGCGGTTTGAATTTGAAGTCGCCACCCGTATAAAATGGCAGGGTTTAGTGGGGTGTCTTCTTCGCGCTTCTTGGTCTTGCTCTTGTTCTTCCCCACCGTTGGAGAATTCCATTGCTTGTCTTGCCTTCGGCGTCCTCTCCTCAGTTCTTGCTAGGTAACTCCTTCTCTTATCTTCGTTCCTATTTAGATTGATGGAGAGGGTGTTAAGGATTGGGGATGCGTTTAGAGCCGGTGATCCCATCGCAGCGGTTGGAGCTCCCCTGATTCCTGAGTCCAATGATGCGCCCGCGCCTCCCACAAAAGGAAAAGGTTTACTATTTGATGATTTGATTCGACGGAGGGGTCCATCTGAGGCAGATGGATCTTGCATCCTTATCGTGATTCTCGACATGGACTCTTTCATCTCTCGTTTCGTGGTTGAGAAGATCATGAAGGAATGTTTCTCTTATCCGTATGGGGTTCGGGTCCCTTTCTTGACGAAAGGATCTTCTTTCTTGGAGCCCGCGAGGTTGGGGTGTATACCGAGATGTTTGGCTGGGGCCCAAATTTCCTCTTCATCCCTTCATTATCTAGGTCTTGACCTCCTTACAGGCATCTCTGTGCCAGCTGACCCTGTAATCGATCCCTTCTTTAGTCGGATTTGTCGTGATCTACCAATTGCATGGGTTAGCACCGACCTTGCCGCTCTTCTTCTATTTCCATCGGGTTCGGCTCATTTTCTTGGGGACATGGCTTCACATCGATGCTTGAAGGGGGAGGGAATTCCTGTTAGATTTTCCCCGCTAGGTCGCTGATTGGAAGAATGACTTTGTTTTCGTCACTTTTCCTGGGAATGCCGAAATATTCACTTCTTGGGGAGGCCTGGGTACCTACGAGTTGGTGTTGACTCTTTCTAAGGCCAGCCGAGCTACGGTCGACTTTCTAATGCCCTTGCCTAGGGAGGAGAGATCGATCTGGGCCATGTTCCTTCTTATGAGCGTCTTGTGGTCCCATGGTAAAGGCAATTGTTAGATTTTGCTCGTCTCCTTAGCTTACACCGATTCTCCTATTTTCTGTAGGATGGCCAGTCAGGAGTTCAAGCACCACTTCGACGTATATCAACTCATTCATCGGGGCTTCCAGAGCTCTTCAAGAGATTCCTCCAGTCATGCGCCATGCCGCTCGGAGGAAGAGATGCAACGGGTGACCGAGCCACCGATCGGGACATTAAGATCAGTGGATGCTCGTCTGATTCTGGCTTTGGCTGTCATGAGCCCTTCCCCATTCGTGGGAGGTCCGATCGATATTCCCGATGACCCGGTCCCCGCAGCAGGGGAATCGGCCAGTTCCGAGGGGGGTTCCTCTAAGCCTGAGCCGGTCGGGGGCCGCCATAAGAAGAGAGAGCACTCTCACTCGGGTTTCGAAATGCTCGAGAAGAGGATGAAAGGAAGAGGCACTAACATGGAGGCTCAGGAGCCGTCATCTATCCTCAGGGGGAGTTATCAGGCACCTGAGGAGGTTCACCATCTCAGCCGAGTTGAACGGACTCATGTCGATCCGGCTTGGGTATTGTCGGTGCTTGAGCCTGTCCCCGAGACACCGTTTGGATAATCAGTCTTTTCGGAATGCGGCATAGTCGTTTTCTTGGTGCATAACTCTGTACTTCCGAAGGATCGCTTCCTCTTAGAAAAAGTCGATCCCGAGAACCTGGAAAACTGCATGGTATGGTAGAGCTAGAAGGCTGTTCTCCTTCCTCCTTTTTTGTCTCCCAGCAGTTTCGAATGTCCTTGATGCATTTGTCTTGCAGATGTCCTCGATGTCTATCATGATGCGACGACACTCAACACAGATGGCCAGGGGCAAGGGAGTCCTCGAACGAGAACGGTTGAGGGCGGTTGCGGCTACGATAGCAACTGAGGGGCCTGCGAGGAGTTGCGGTCTATGCTCCTCAAGGTTGCCATGCTGACGTCAGAGGTCGGGAGGTTGAAGGAGGCATTGATGGTCATCAACACCTCTCAGGCGGCGGCTGAAGAGTTTGCAGAGGAGGCTAGGGAGGCATTGTTCCTCATCCGAGAAGAGAATAGGAAGGAAAGAGATGAGCTGTGGCTGAGATTGCTTCCTTGAGATTGGCGGTCCCCGAGCGGCTAGTTGCCAAAGTCACGAGGGGCTATAAGGAGATCCTGGCCCCACAGATCGCGAACTCCTTCCTGGAGGGATTTCGGGAGGATTTGGCCCCGCAGATCGCAGATTCCTTTTTGGAGGGGTTCTAGACGTATGAGGAGTGGGGCAGGCAGATACTTCCTCATTCTTCGGCCAATCCCAACCAGCCAGTCGGGACAGGGGACGCGGGAGAGGCTGAACCAGTTGGAGAGACCTCCATCGAGGCTGCCGCCCCACAGGCAACGTAGATCGTCTTTTGCTTTCCCCTACATCCTATAAAAAATGCTAAATAATTTTAAGAATTTTGATCTGAATGGAATTTCTCCTTTTTGCAGTAGTTGTGTTTTTGTTCCCTTGTTGTGTGTTGTGTGTTGCCCTTGCTTTGGTTGCCCCCTTCCGTGGCTCGGGTGGAGGTTGGTTGGTGGCTTGAGCTGAGGGAAGCATTTCTTTGAGAGGGTATTAGCAGATCGGGACCAAGAGTGTGGTTGGTCCGCTTCGGGGTTCGTCCTCGGCCTTACGGTTGATCATTTGGTCGGCCTGCTCAGGGAGTTGCCCCAGCCTTACAGTCGATCGGATGATCGGCTTCCTGGGGGAGTTGCCACCAGCCTTATGGTCGATTAGATGGTCGACCTGCTAGGGGAGTTGCCCCAGCCTTATGGTCGATCCGATGATCGGCCTGCTGGGAGAGTTTCCCCCCGCCTTACGATCGATCGAATGGTCAACCTACTGAGGGAGTTGCCCCCAGCCTTATAGCCGATGGTTGACCGGCCTGCTGAGGGAGTTGTCCCCAGCCTTACAGCTGATCAGATGGTCGACCTGCTTGGGGAGTTGTCTCCAGCCTTACGATCGATAGGTTGGTTGGCCTGCTGGAAGAGTTGCCCCTAGCCTTACACGGTTGATCGGATGGTCAGCCTGCTGGGGGACTTGCCCCCAGCCTTGCGGTCCATCGGTTGACCGGCCTGCTCGGGAAGTTGCCCCCAGCCTTTCGGCCAAATAAATAATCAGTCTGCTGGGGGAGTTGCCCCAGCCTTATGGTCGATTGGTTGACCTGCATGCTGGGGGAGTTTCCCCCAGCCTTACGGTCGATCGGATGGTCAGCCTGCTTGGGGAGTTGCCCCATCCTTACGGCCGATCGGATGGTCGGCTTTCTGGGAGAGTTTCCCTCAGCCTTACGGTCGATTAGGAATTTTGATCTACGACGTTTGATCCGACAGGTGTTCGTCAAGTATGGTGGGACTAGCGGTCATGTGCAAGAACTCTTTTCCACGTTTTATTATTTGTAAAGGGAAGATACACTTTCGAATGGAAGACATAAAGCAGGAAAGATAACGGTGGGCAAGTGCCACTTGCCTGGTAGAAGGATGCGGCTGCCACACTTGATGTCTTTGCTTCTGCGGCCGGCTCTTTACTGGATTATCTGAAGGGGAGTCTGGAACGCTCACTTTTTTCCCTTATCCCCTTGCCTGGAGGTGCCTTCTCCGGGGCCTGCTTTTGTGACGTCGACAAAGTTCTTCAAGTATCCCCGGCTGATCAGCTGGGGAATGTCCTTCTTTAGGTATGAGCAATCACCGGTGTCGTGGCTATTATCCTTGTGGTACTTGCAGTATTTATCTTCGTCTCTTCCCCCGCTCTTCATCCTCGGGGGTGACTTGTTGATATGGCCTTCTTTTTGGGCATGTGTTAAGACGACGTCCCGGTATGCGTTCAGCTTGGTGGACGCTGCTTCCCCTTTGCGCGGTCGCCTCCTGAGGTTCTTCTCCTGTTTGCGGTCCTCTAGTTTGCGAAGTGTGCTATCGCCGCCCTTCCAGTTCCCTTTAGCCCACGGGGGACCTTCTTGTTTCGCATCTAGGGCCTCCTCTGCCAACATGAATCGGTCTGACCGAGCTAGGAGTTGGTCAAGTCCCTTGGGGATCTTAATGCAGTGACTTCTTTAGGCCTCTATATCGGACCCCTTTCTTCATGGCTGCTATGAAGACCTCCTTGGGGTAGCTTTCAACACTCAGCCTTTGGGCGTTGAAGCGTTTCATGTAGCCCCTCAGAGTCACGTTCGGTCTTTGCACTATGTTGAATAGGAGGTCCATGCTTGGCTTCCTTCGTTACCCAGCCAAGAATTGTTGGCAGAAGATTCGAGACATGTCTCAGAAATTTCTGACGGATTAATCGGAGAGGCCGTTATACCACTCCCTAGCTGACTTCTGGAGGGTGGTGTAAAAGCCTCGGCAGAGTAGGACGTCGTCAGCCCCTTGGAATTCCATGATCCCCTTGTAATCTTGGACGTGCTCCTGGGGATCTCATGTGCCGTTGTATTTCTCCTGTGTTGGGTCTTTGAACTTGCACGGTACCTGCATGGCGGCGATGCTCCTTATCAGCAGGTTGCGGTCGTCCTCTGGGGCTTCTAGGGTGGCCGGGTTTGGAGGTACTTCGCCTGGGTATTCGGGTTGCTTAGGCAGATTAGAGGAGGCACGGGAGGGGCTACCCCCACATCTGTCCAAGTTGGAAACCGACGTTGGTCGTCGGGTATTCTCCCTTCTGTGTCGCTCCTTGCCGCTCCTTTACCTTTTCTGGCCGGGACTCCGGCTACGTCATCGTCAGTTTTCAGTAGTTGGGCGGCTCGATGATTGCTCTTGGGTCGAGCGGGATCGTTAGGACGAGGTCATGGTTGGTTTGTCGATTGTCCATTCTGTTCTCTGTCTCTCCTTGTCCCGAAGGGAGGTGTAACGGCCGCTTTCCGACCGTTCGTATTTTCTACGTGAACGTACTTTTTCGTGCACGTATTTTATTTGGCTACTTCTGAGCTCCGACATATGCGATGCGATATGCCGTTGTGATCATTTTGGGGTGCTGAATTTTATAGTAATTTTTGGGAACGTCTTTTCACGGCTCGTTTTCTCGCAAAACGACTTTGAACGATAGGGGTGTTTTAGTCATTTGACTCAAAATGCCGATTCCAATTTTACGTAAATTCTTGGTAGGCGTTACACAGATCGGGCTTCGTAGATCTGTGCATCTCGTCTCCACGATCGCCCCGGTATTTTCGGATTATTTTTCTGACGCCCGGATTGCGAGATATCACCCGGAATAACATCGACCGTCGATCTTCCCAAATTAGATTCGAAATTCGAATTGTTAGCCAAATCTGGCTAAATATCTTATTTAAATCGTTTTAAAATCCTTCCTAAACTGTTTCCTATTTGTCCCTAGACTTACCCCAAATTGTACACCCCCTTAACCCAATATCCCCTCTTTTAACCTTAATCCTATAGTTATTTATCAACCCTTATTATTATTATATAATATCTAACCCTAACCCTAATCTAACCCTAACCCAAAACGCAGCCGCCGGCCCCCCTAAAACAAATCCCCAATTTTTCCCCTCCCTCTCTCCGATCTCCCTCACGGCGAACGCCGCCGCCGCGCCTCTCACCGACGCCCCCTCGCGACCGACCAAACCCCCGCGACCTCGGCGCCGCTCGCTTGTGCTCCGACCCGCACAGCGCGCCGCTGTCTTCCCCTCTCTTCGATCTCCCCTCCACGGCGAGGCCTTTTCCCCTCTCCGCCGCCGCCATCACACGTCTCCGGCCGCTCTCGCGCATGCCCCCGACGCGGCCCCCTCCCAACGCCGATCCGCCGCCTGGTTCTCCCCGCGCCGCCTAGCCGACCGGATCCCGTCGTGATCCGTGATCCCGTCCACGCCAGCCCCCACACGACTCCGTCGCAAATCGCTGCGCCGTCTTCGCCCTCGCGGCTTCCCCGCCCGCCGACCACCTGGAGAAGCTCCGCCGCCTGCGAGATCTCCCATCGCATCCCCCTAGCTACTCGATTTCCGAGCGCCACCGCACCTCGACTTCCGACCGCCGGCGGTTGCTCCGACTTCGACGCTGGCGAAAATCTCCGAGCCTGAGGCCGCAGCCGTGATCCGCTGCACACCACGACCCCGAGCCCGCGGCTGTAAACTCCCGATCGCCGTAGCCCGCTCAGCCGGCCACCGGAGATCCTCCATAGCCCTCCCCGCACAGGCCGCTGCAGCCGCACGTCGCACACTCCGCCGCCGCTTGCTCCGCTTTCCCCCCTCACGGCCTTCCGCCGCTCGCCTGCGCTGAATTCCTTGCTGTGCCACCGCCGCCTCGCTTCACGGCCCCTCTTGCCACCGTGAGCCATGCCCTCGCTCCACAGATCCCGAGCAGCGCTCCGCCGCTGCAGATCCCTACCGCCGCTGTGCCGCCTGCAGCCGCTGCACGAGACCCCCGCGATGCTAGCTCGCTGTTTCGCCGTTGGACAAATCGTACTCGCGGCCCACACTCCATCCGCTGCCCGGACAAGCCTCACTACGCTACCTGTAGTCGAGACAACGTAGACGCCGCAGGGCTCACGATCTTCCGGCATCGTGATCTGTTACCGTTACTGTTGCCTGAGACGTTTCGTTGCGCTACCCGCAACCGAAGCAATCTCGACACCGTACCCGCAGCCGTCACAATCCTGAGGCGATTCCAAGACGACCTCCACTGTGCTACCCGCAGTCGGGGACACGAGCACCGTCACCGTTTTCAGACCCGACGCCAGATTAAATGCGTGTTCCTCACACCAGGTTGGTTCCCCTAACTCGTAGCACAACCCACACCGTAGTGATCGCGCCCGGGCGTACACCCTAAAGAGCGACCGTGTAGTTTTACCGCAAGCGCACGGTGTAGCGGCGAGCGGGTATCGAACACGAGGAGGGCGTATGATAGTGCCTTCTCCGAACAACCTGGCTATAAGGACAGAAAAGTAGGAATTTGCCTTTCGGCGAAGTTGTCACAATCGTCAAATAATGTAAAGAGATATAAAATCAAATAAAGACGCCTAGGGAATAGGGAATCCCCGCTACTCACCGTATCTCGTCATTGTGATTTATCGGTTTCACAATTGCTAGGGTAGAATGTCGGATGAACTAGTTGCAACTGAATGTAAAACCTAGCTCACACTCTCGCGCTGTTGCCAGTCTATAGCAAACCTAGGCTCGGGCCCAATCTCTTGCAAACCCTAGCCTACGCAAGCTAGCATTAGGATCAACGTCATCGTTCAATCGCATCCCGAGCCCACTCTCGTGCAAACTCGGGCTACGACCTAGGTTGGGATAGTTCCTACCCGTCCAATCTCTTGCAAACGGGTATCGGTATAGAATTGCAACCGAGGATCCTAGTATCGGCCCAATCTCTTGCAAACTGATACTTCGGAAACTCAATTTCAACCCAATTCGGATTTCTAGGGTTTCCTATCGAATTGGGATCCAATCTCTTGCAAATCCCAATCGATATGAACACCTAGCTATCCGTAATATATCGATCCCAAACTAACCCTAATAGCAATTCTAGCAATAGTTCTACCAAATCATCACAAATCGGAAATTGGGCTCGTAGGGTTCATCCCCACGCCCTAAGACGTTAATACTACTCACAAATCATATTACTAATGAAAGAATAATCAATAGAAATAGCAATGGAATTCATAGCAATAATCAAAATAACAATAAAAATAGGATTTTTAATAGAGAGGGAGACAAACCAATGTAGCTTTCCAAGAATCCAACAAAATACCCCTTTTCTCTCCTCTCCAATCACAAGAATCAAACTCTAAAAAGTCTAATCTAAAAAGGCTGCCAAAAGCAATCAAAAAGCTCCCTAAACTAGGTTAGAATCTGGGGTTAAAAACCCCCCAAAACTGCCCAAAAATTCATGACCAAACTGCACCTGCGTAGCTCCAAAATCGTGATTTCCGCTACAGGCAGCGCTGCTCACTCGGCCGAGTGACAAAAGTCGCTCGGCCGAGTGAGAGACCCTGAGAATTTACAGTAAGTCCGGGGTCTTGGGGGTCTTCACTTCGGGCGTCACTCGGCCGAGTGAGTTGTCGTCACTCGGCCGAGTGAGTTGTCGTCACTCGGCCGATGGGCTTATCTTCACTCGGGCGATCGGTAATTGCCACTCGGCCGAGTCGGGCTTCTGCTGCTCAGACTGACGAAAAACAGTAAGTTGGCTCTTTTTGAGGGGCGTCGTCTGAGTGCCACTCGGGCGGACGGGATACGTCACTCGGCTGAGGCGGCTTCTGATGCTCGGCCGAGTGCACACTTGGAGTGTGTCCGATCTGACCGGCCGAGCGGGGTCTCGCTGGTCGGTCGAGTGACTCCTTCACTCGGCCAAGTGAGACACTTAAAATGCCCATTCTGAGTGTTTTTGCCTCCTCGTCGCTCCTACGACGTTCTTTCTTCTTCCGCTCCTCTCCAATCTCAAAATACCCCTTAGGGATGTCTTTGGTGACACTCCGGAGTAGGTGTATCTCGGGATCACTCCAAATCGCTCCAAATCTCCTGAAATACGACAAAAACAACAAATCGTGAAGAGTATCGCAATATTGTCGATAAACCGTGGAAAACATGATTTGAGCGATCTAAATGGCATGCAAACATGCGGGAAAAAAGGTGTAAAATACGGAGTGATCAAAATCCCCCAAGCTTACCTCTTACTCGTCCTCGAGGAAGATAAGTAAAAGGCGAACCCGGTGAATTTAGAAAATGAAAACGATGGAAAAACTGAAAACGAAAAACGAGGAAGAAAGAAGAAAGCGAAGAGGGAAGCTGCTAGATCATTTTTCTCAGGACGTGGGTTTTGCTTACGCATATAGCATGCACCGAATGTAAAACACATGTCAAAGACTTTTATTTCGATATCATAGTATAATGGTGCAAATAGAAATTGAAAACCCAAGAATACTGATATAGCATGAAGAACGGAATAATTCTAAGATTAGCATCGTCTGAATCATTTAAAGCGGTATACAATATCGCAGATCACACACTTTTCAATTGAATGCTTTCTATGAGGAGTATAAGAATATCACGCAATAGAATAGAAGGAATAGAAAAGCGTGGATTTCATGAAATGAGTGCTAGGCGTAGATTTCTGGATTTCGTGAAGCTAAAACAATCTCACCGAGTATAGAATATTACTTAGCCTAGGTTGTCATGCACCGTCAGGTAGTCACTCTCTCACACATCATTGGATTCTCTCCCCCAAGCTTATTTATAAGCGTGGTGGCATATACAAAACTGTATTTACATTCCCCATTTCTTTTGAAGCTCCAAATGCAAAAGAAAATAAAAATAAAAACAAAAAGAGGGAAGAAAGAGAGAGTATATGAGATGGGATCGTCTATTGAGATTCTTTTCTCTTTTCTTTTTCTTTCTTTTTTTTTCCTTTTTTTTTCTTTTTTTTAATAATAGCATTTATACACAAATGATCCCAAATCAAAAGAGAGAAAAGGATATTCAAGAATTTTTTTTCTTTTTCTTTTTTGTTTTGGGAAATTTGGAGCTAGGAATTTAATAACGGGGGAAATGCCAAATATTAGAATCGCTAAGGGGAGATTCACCAATGATTTTAAAATAGAGAATTAATGTTCAAGATATGTGGAGAAAGAAATAAATATGTCTCTCAGTTCACTCTATAAGACGTGCATGACAACTTCAGCAGGGTAATCTAATCTACTCAGTTTCGATCACAAAAAAGCAAAACTAATCCAGATTCATCATAGCTAACATCATTCAATCATCCTGAAGTGAAGTGTACAAATCATGCAAATAGAAGTGATATAGGAAAAGAAAACGGTACTCCAGATATAAGCATCCAATGCGTGAATCTTGGTGTGTTTTCTACGATAGCATACATATGAATATTCAGACTCAGCTAATAATAGAATTTCATCCATTTTCACACGGAAAAAGTGAGGGTTACTATCTCTAAATGCAAGGCAAATCACAGCATATGATATCAGAAATAAAATCTAAGACATGACAAATATAGCATACATATAGAGAAAGCTAACTCCACGTCATCATCATCACAGAAAAGTCATCTCTAGCATGAGATGAAAGAAATAAAGATAAAGAGGGAAAAATAAAACTATTTACAATGCGGCACACGAAGAAAATAAGAAAAACGTGATGCATGGTAAATAAAGGAAAAGTGATGAAAATGAGTGCAAATGCGGAAAATGGCGTGAAAAAACTAAAAATAAAGGTGGTAAATCGAAAAGAACGTGAGAACTCACTCCCCCAAGCTAAAGTGCACAGTGTCCTCAATGTGCGAAGTGTGGCAGAGACATGTAATGTGTGGGGCAGGTGAGGATGCATGCATGATGAAAAAGAAATAAAAATAACAAAATGAAAATATGATGCGGACATGATGCATGCAGATATAAGAGTGTGACACCAAAAATCTCTCCCTCTCTCCCAAAAATGATATAGAAAGATATGATCAAAATGTGGACCCAAAACAGTGAGGGGAGGGGGGTGGGCAAAAATCATCAGGACCGAGCAGAGACGGGCAGCAAGACGGCAAAAAAGATCAATGGCAGCAAGGGTGCCTAAGAGGGTGGTGCTGCGCCGTCTCCGTCCTGAGGTGGGGGTGGAGGTGGTGGGTGCTGGGGAACAGTCTGCTGGGTGGGTGTGGGTATGGGTGTAGAAGCAGGCTGGGTGGGTGTAGGAGTGGGGGTGGGTACCTGCTGGGTGGGTGTGGGTAGGGTCGGTACGCGAGGAAGCCGATCGAGAATCTGGGTGAGGCAATAGTGAATGCCCGGTAGTAGGTCGAAGCGGCTGGCCATAGCGGTGACGGTGGCAGACATGGTCCTGAGGTCACCTCTGAGGCCACTCACCGCCCCCTCAAGAGCACAAATGCTCTGAAGTACAGTGTCGGGGGAGGTGGTGCAGAGGGACGCACGTGTCTGTGCTGTGCAGGACGGGGCTGGAGAACTCGGGTGGTGTAGTGGATGGGCTCAGCAGGCATGTGGAGGAAGGGTGCTGTGCTCACAAGTGGGGGCCTAGCCTCAGTGCGAGGCTGGGGCGCAGGCTGGTGTGAGGTGGAAGCAGCAGCAGCGGAAGTGGAGTATAAAAGTGGCGACGAGGTGGCCAGAGAGGTGAGTGACACAGACGTGGGAACAGACGTCACGACACTCTCATATAGTACGGCTGCGGTGGAGACAGAGGTGACAACCGCTGGGGAGGCAGTGTGGGGTCCAAAAGGTGAAATCCCAGCGGAGATCATACTGGCCATGGTCTCCACGACCGCAGCGAAAGAAGGCTCTCCGCTCTCAACAAAAGTAGGTGGGCGCTCGGGTATTGCAGAGCAAAGGGGCTCAACGGACAGAGGGCCAGCTGTGGTGGGAGTGGTGGTAGTGGAGGCGGTCTCAGCAAGTGTACTCCCGACACCGTCAGAAGTGTGGACAGTGGTGGCGGGAGCAGCAGAAATATCAGGGATAGGCTGAGGGGACACGGGGTCAACGGGCGCAGCGTGTGCAGCGTGGGCCTGCTCAGCCTCCTCGGCCTCCTCGGCCTCAAGCACGTAGGCGGCGGGGATCAGGAGATCCATCGCCGGAAGCCAGTCCACCTATGCTGGTGCTATCTGTGTCCGAGCTGGGCTCGGAAGGATCATGTAATCAGCATCGTAGGGACCATGCAACCAAACCCATTGCCGCTGGCCGTGCGGACGAAGCATCTTCATCCGGGCCATGACGTCTATGGACAGTGAAGTGGGGCCCGGGGCTCGTCGCAGGTCAGCCGGAAGGTCCTCGCCGGTCATCAGGGCGAGCAGGGTGATCAGACCGCCGCAACATATCGGTGAGCGAGCGCCCACCAATACGATGATGCGGTCCAAAAACCAGCTCGTAATATCAATCACGACGGCGGGGACCAACTCGTCACTCTCCCTAGCTAGAGCTCTGGGGCGCGTCATCGCATAGAGCATATAAAGCTCCGGCGTGGACATCGTCCCAGGCTCATACCTCGCCAAAAAGGTAGTCTCCATAAGGCGCTGAGCTATGCGGAGGCAGGGGTGGACGATGGCCGAGGCCTTGGCCCTACTAGGGTCAAAGGCAGCTGGTAAACCCGTGATCCGGGCCCAGAAAGCGTGGGAATCGAAGGAAGGTGGGGGAATGTGATTGGGTGCGTAACCATGGTCGGCCCCGGGGACATCGGGCCACGAAAAGAATGCTCTCATCATACCGAGAGTGACCTGGCACTCTCGGTCCATAAACCTAAACGAGCATCCCTCGTCGGTCCGGGCTATAGAACTCAGCACCTCAAGTGTCGGACGGACGAAGATGTCCGTCGACACTTGGAAAAAATCTCGCCAACCCACGTTGTCATACAACGTGAGCATCCCCTCAAGTACCCCCAGGCGTCCTAGGTCTGCAAGGTGTGCGAACCTGGAGGGTACAATCGAGCGCTGGGAAATGCGCTCAAAAACGACGCGGTGTGCGTCGTCCCGGAACGTAATCCCCAGCGGCCCGACAAGTGGAGCCGGTGGTGGCAGTGGGTCGGCAGGGAGTGGCTGAGCGGGGTGAACGGGGACCGCAGGCAGTGGCTGTGCGGGGTGAACGGGGTCTGCAGGCAGTGGCTGTGCGGGGTGAGGTGGTGTAGGCGGAGGAGAGTCCTCCATCTCGTGGGAGGGGCCGGGCTCATCCGGCCGCTTCCGCTTGGCGGAAGCTCTCCTGGAGCGTGGCCGTGTCCGGGGCGGCATGTGGCCCCCCGGGTGCTCACCAAAAACAAAATAAATGCGGCGTGCAAAAATGAGTGGAACGAATATACCAGAACTCGCCGCGAGAGCAAAATGGTGGATGCGTGCGAAGACGCCGCCTCCACGAAGCCAAAAACGCTCCCCGAAAGCTCCCCTAGGCTCCCCTAAGCTCCCCAATATACCCTGCACATCAAACGAAGATATCAGCGAGTACTATTCAAAATGTATGGGGGGTTAGGGGTATAATAGATAGATTTTGAAGTTGATTTGGGCTAGGGGCTCGATTAGCACATGGATCGTCAAAAAAATAGGAGAAAAATAGAGAAATGGGCGAAATAGGGCATACCGGAGCTCGGCCGGCGGCAAGGGAGTCACCGGCGACTCGGGCGGTGCGGAGGGGTCGTCGGCCGGCGGTGGTTGGCCGAGCGCGGTTGTGGGCAAGGCGGTCGGGTAAGTGGGGGGGATCGCAGCGGTCGTAAGAGCGATCGGGCGCGGGCTCGGGTGGGAAATCGATAAATAACGCTTCGAATTCCGCGCCGAGCCCGCAGCGCCTTATATAAGAAAAAGTTACGGCTCGGCTGAGTGACTAAGTCGCTCGGCCGAGTGATCGTAACAGAAATATTTTTGAAAATTCCTCCCCGCTTACGACTCGGCCGAGTGGCCTTGCCACCCTCGACCGAGTGGAAAAAGTCCATTCGGCCGAGTGGCTCAAGAGACTCGGCAATACTCGCCCTAGGAGCGTATCAGTTTCACTCGGCCGAGTGAAGATTTATACTCGGCCGAGTGGCAATTATACTGAAATCAAGAAAAGAAACAGAGAGTTGGGTACAACAGACTTCCCTCGTTCGTGTGCCGCTCGGGCGGACGAGCTTATGTGCTCGGCCGAGTGACTAGTATACTCGGCCGAGTGAATCCTGTTTTCTGCTGTTTGGCTCCGTTTGGGCTCTAATCTCTGTTTTTCTTCCTCCAGTCGATTTCATCCTCCTCCTAAGCATCGAGCGCATTCCTGGAGCGCTCCTCATCGTCTTGTTCATCCTCCTAATGATAGGTACCCCCCGTTCTCCTCTCCTGTCAAATAAAAATAGGACCCGTTATCACGAAATTTTTAGGCAAACGACTCAAAACACTAATAATTTCTAAAACAAAAATAAAGGAAAAAGTAAAAATAAAGTGATAACCGTCGGGTTGCCTCCCGACAAGCGCTCGTTTAAGGTCTTGAGCTCGACCCCCTTTGATTTTCAATTTAATGCGGGATATTGGGCGCATATGAGATGCACCCGTCGAATTTATTTGGAAGAGCGCTCGGATTTGTATGTTGTGGCGGCGTGTTCTTCCTCAGTGCTCCTTCGCCTCGGGTAGTGTTGGGGGGTGGCTCCCCCAAGCTAGTGCTTGCTCCGGGCCTCGGCTTCACCGGTGACACCGATTTTCGTATCGGTGGGGCTTTCTTTGGAGTCTTCATCTTTGAGAGCTTGCAGAGCTCTCGTATTCTCACGACATCAGCGTCGCCTTCATCAATTTCCATGGAGGGGTCGGGGGAATGCTCCATCTTTTCTTCTTGGCCCAAGTCCGGCCATTCCTCAAAATCTTCCTTGAATAGTGCGCCGATGGAATGGGGGATCGCCTCCTCAATAACCTCGTCAAGGAGGTCCATATAGTCCAGCTCCTCATGATAAGGCATGTGTTTCATTGCTTTGGGTATATGAAGCTCCACCTCGATGTTGCTGACGTTCAATGTTAGAGTCCCTTCTCGTAGGTCGACAATGACACCGGCGGTGGCGAGGAACGGGCGCCCAAGTATTAGCGACGTATCTCCCTCCTCCTTGACATCCATGATCACGAAGTCGCATGTCAAACATATGCCCCCCCGGGACTTGTAACGGGATATCCTCTGCGATCCCTACCGGCCTTGTGATCTGACCATCGGCTAGTTGTATCCGCATGTCGGTAGGCTTCAATTCTGTGTCGGTGTTTAGTCATCGGAACATAGAGAGAGGCATGAGGCTAACACTAGCCCCTAAGTCCACTAACGCCTTTTGTAGAGGGACGCCGCCTAAGGTGCAAGGAATTCGGAAACTCCCCGGGTCTTTGAATTTGGTGGGCTCCTTCTCTCTCTTGGTGAACCAAGTCCCCTCCTCAGCGAGCATTATTTTCTCCTTCCTCTTTCTTCCCGTTATCAAATCCTTTAAGAACTTGACGTATGTTGGGATCTCCACGATAGCGTCTAGGAAAGGAATGTTGAGGCTTACCCCTCTCAAATATTCGAGAAACTTGGCTAGCTGTTTCTCCATCTTTGCTCTAGCAAGCCTCTGAGGGAATGGGATCGGTGGCATAAAACGCCTCTCTTCAATCAGTTGCTCCGCTCTGGACTTTTCTTCCCCGTGCGGCTCTTTCTCCCTCTCAACTTCAATGACCGGCTCACTTGGCTCTACTCTCTCCACCACGGGCTCCTCGGTTGGGATCATGATGGGGGTGGTATCTTTCCCGCCTCTCGTAGTAACTGCAACCACGGCGTTGATATGTCCGGTGGTGCCCCGTGGATTTTGCTCGGGTTGAGCCGGCAACTGTTGACTATTTCGATTGAGCAACGCAAGTTGCTCCGAGATTTGGCCTATAACGGTTGCAAGGGAATCTTGGCTCGCCTTCAAGTAGGCATTAGTCTTCTTCTGCTTGGCCATAAACTCCTCCACTCTAGCTTCAAAATCGGAATGTTGTTGAGCTTGTGGAGGGTTTGGATTTCTCCACCATTGATTGTATCCGGGCGGCCTATAGGGTCTAACTTGTTGCTTTGGTGGGAAATTTTGTTACGGAGGCCCCCTCGGTGGATAATGTTGTTGTTGTTGTTTTTGTGGTTGAGCTTGATGAGGTAGTTGTTGCGGGGGGTTCAATGCTCCATCATTGTTGGCATAGGAGAAACCGGGATGGTTTCTAGTGGCCGGATTGGCCCAATATCCTTGGTTCCCCGCGACGTATTGAACTTGCTCCAAAGATCCCTCTCCTTGTTCTCCTCCCAAATACATGGCTTGGGTTTGGTCTTGCCAATCACACATTTGATTTGTTGGTGCGGATGTGGAAGGGGTTCCTTGGGGCTCCGTAATATATTTCTCCAGTCTCTCCACTACCTTGTGGAGAGAATCGAACTTGTTGGTCAGCTCCGCTACGGCCTTGGCCTCATAGATGCTAGATGGCTTCAAGGAGGACGAAGAGTGTCCTCGCTCGTCGCCCCATTGTTGATTGTTCGAGGCCATCTACTCAATTAAGGCCGTTGCTTCGTCGGGAGTCTTCGATAGGATGGCCCCATTTGCCGCGGCATCAATAATCTGCTTGGTCCCCGGTTGGAGACCATTGTAGAAGCTATGGACTAGCTCCCAATCTTCAATGCTATGGTGGGGGCACTGATGCTGCAGGTCTTTGAAGCGCTCCCAAGCCTCATAGAGTGTCTCTTGAGGTCCTTGCTTGAAGGACATGAGAGCACTCCTAATCTTTACCGTCTTGGAGGGCGGATAGAACTTGTCGATAAACGCGCTCGCCAACTCATCCCATGTGGTAAAGACTCCTTCAGCTTGCGTCCTCAACCAATAAAGAGCTTTATCCTTTAATGTGAAGGGGAAGAGGCGCAGTCTGATGGCATCTAGGGTAACGCCCGGCATCTAGAAGGTGGCGCACTTTGATAGGAAGAGCTGGATGTGGTAGTGGGGATTTTTATGGGCGTTCCCATGAAATGGATCCTGCTGCATCAGAACCACAAGCCCAGTCTTCAACTAAAAATTCTTGTCGGCCGCCAACTCCGGCATGGCTATGGACGAGGTCGTGGAGGAAGTCTTAGGCCGGAGCCTATCCCGAATGGAAATAATCCTCGCCATTCTTGCCGCTAACTCTTCAGGCGTCTCCCGGACGTTCATAAACCTCCCTTCCGTATCGGGTCTCCTCTCCGCTCTGATTCTCCGCAATGTACGCTCGATCTCAGGATCAAACAATATATCGATGGGGTCCGCTGTGGATCTCATGTACATGCACGGGAAAACAAAGTTTCAAAGAAGTGATTAGCAGAATGGAAGGGTTAGATAAAAATAAAGAAATAAAACAAAAAGAAAGAAATAGCTAGGGTGGTAGGATCAAACACAATCGCCTCCCCGGCAACGGCGCCAAAAACTTGATCGCGCCCGGGCGTACACCCTAAAGAGCGACCGTGTAGTTTTACCGCAAGAGCACGGTGTAGCGACGAGCGGGTATCGAACACGAGGAGGGCGTATGACAGTGCCTTCTCCGAACAACCTGGCTATAGGGACAAAAAAGTAGGAATTTGCCTTTCAGCGATGTTGTCACAATCGTCAAATAATGTAAAGAGATATAAAATCAAATAAAGACGCCTAGGGAATAGGGAATCCCCGCTACTCACCGTATCTCGTCATTGTGATTTATCGGTTTCACAATTGCTAGGGTAGAATGTCGGATGAACTAGTTGCAACTGAATATAAAACCTAGCTCACGCTCTCGCGCTGTTGCCGGTCTATAGCAAACCTAGGCTCGGGCCCAATCTCTTGCAAACCCTAGCCTAGGCAAGCTAGCATTAGGATCAACGTCATCGTTCAATCGCATCCCGAGCCCACTCTCGTGCAAACTCGGGCTACGACCTAGGTTGGGATAGTTCCTACCCGTCCAATCTCTTGCAAACGGGTATCGGTATAGAATTGCAACCGAGGATCCTAGTATCGGCCTAATCTCTTGCAAACCGATACTTCGGAAACTCAATTTCAACCCAATTCGGATTTCTAGGGTTTCCTATCGAATTGGGATCCAATCTCTTGCAAATCCCAATCGATATGAACACCTAGCTATCCGTAATATATCGATCCCAAACTAACCCTAATAGCAATTCTAGCAATAGTTCTACCAAATCATCACAAATCGGAAATTGGGCTCGTAGGGTTCATCCCCACGCCCTAAGACGTTAATACTACTCACAAATCATATTGCTAATGAAAGAATAATCAATAGAAATAGCAATGGAATTCATAGCAATAATCAAAATAACAATAAAAATAGGATTTTTAATAGAGAGGGAGACAAACCAATGTAGCTTTCCAAGAATCCAACAAAATACTCCTTTTCTCTCCTCTCCAATCACAAGAATCAAACTCTAAAAAGTCTAATCTAAAAAGGTTGCTAAAAGCAATCAAAAAGCTCCCTAAACTAGGTTAGAATCTGGGGTTAAATACCCCCCAAAACTGCCCAAAACTTCGTGACCAAACTGCCCCTACGTAGCTCCAAAATCGTGATTTCCGCTACAGGCAGCGCTGCTCACTCGGCCGAGTGACAAAAGTCGCTCGGCCGAGTGAGAGACCCTGAGAATTTACAGTAAGTCCGGGGTCTTGGGGGTCTTTAATTCGGCCGTCACACGGCCGAGTGAGTTGTCGTCACTCGGCCGATGGGCTTATCTTCACTCGGATGGTCGGCAATTACCACTCGGCCGAGTCGGGCTTCTGCTGCTCAGACTGACGAAAAACAGTAAGTTGGCTCTTTTTGAGGGGCGTCGTCTGAGTGCCACTCGGGTGGACGGGATACGTCACTCGGCCGAGGCGGCTTCTGATGCTCGGCCGAGTGCACACTTGGAGCGTGTCCGATCTGACCGGCCGAGCGGGGTCTCGCTGGTCGGCCGAGTGACTCCTTCACTCGGCCGAGTGAGACACTTAAAATGCCCATTCTGAGTGTTTTTGCCTCCTCGTCGCTCCTACGACGTTCTTTCTTCTTCCGCTCCTCTCCAA
>CM061135.1:138237256-138270727 GCA_030789695.1 Scilla litardierei | reverse complement strand
AGGTTAAAATTGAAAATAATGTGTTTTTTTATTAAAGACAAAATATTAATGCGGTGGATTTAGAGGTGTGGTAAATTCATAAAGGCCTGTGGTGCAACTAACAGCACTCAAAAAAACCCTAAAAAACACCCACATTTAGAGGTGTGGTAAATTTACATGTTTGCCATTCACCCTAAAAAAACCAAAAAAAAACAGTTATTTATATGTTTGTCGCTTTTTGCATTTTAACCACTGGTCTTTGCACTTTTTCCCCGATGATACCAGCACGCACACCCACATTTCTCACTACTTTTCAGTTCCACGCATTCACCACATCCTCTGTGTTTTTTTGGCTCCGTGCACTGTGGGCACGGTTTATTTCTAGTAACTTAACAATTCGAATATCCTCTTTCTTCAAAGACAGAGAAATTTACATCTGATTTTCCATCGATTTTCATTCCCATTCCACCGACTTCACTCGTGTCCTCAAGGTTTGGTTTGGTAGTAAAAACTGAACTTAGCTCAAATAACACGTCAATAGTCGAGAAGATTTCAAACCAAAAAACTTAAGAGCAGCCCCATGAACGCCGTTTCATTCTTCCAACAAAAAGTCATAATCCATGCTTATCAATACAAATTATAAAGAACAGGGGAAAAAAGGAGACAAACAAAGCAAAAAATAACAACCAACCCATCTGGTATATCTCTGAAGATATCAGTAATTATAAGGTTTAGTTCCATGCGGAAAACCCTAACCCTAACACTAACAGGACCGAGTAGGAGTAGATCAGATTGCACATCCAACACCCTCCTTGACCAACACAGAGAGGAGCCGAGCTTAAAGAATCGGAAGGCTCTCTTAACAATCTCCCGGCCTCATCAACTCAACTAATCTTCTCGGATCATGCAACAATATGGGCACTGCAACGGCTACTCGTCCCAGCCAGACCTTCTGACCCTCCACAGTCCCGCTCAGGTCTGCGTAAAACTCCCTCCACTTCTCCATGGTTCGCTTCATTCTCCGACTAGGAGGGCAGCCGAAAAGATATTTGATGTAGTCCCTTGCAAGACGTGTCAGCTCTGCGCCGGTGAGCAAGTATGTGTACTGCCAACACAAGGTAGAACAAGTCAATTTCAGGTAACTTCTTTGCTTGAGTTAAAATAAAAACATGACATAGGAATCATAAACATTGGCCATTAACAGATTTATTTTTGGCTTACAAGGAAAGATCTGAAAATTGCTAAAGATTCACATTCAACTTTATATGCTTACTTTTTAGAAGTTTTTCAACTTTAGTTACTTCGAAGAAGCCTGCCAATTTTAAATCTAATTTCTTCAAGAAGTTAACCGAGATTATATAAACAAACATATAGCTTAAAAATTCTCTTGCTTCCCTTTCAGTCCAGGTACGAGGAAGCAATCGTTTAAGTAGTTTCGTTCCAGGTAAAGGCAGTGGAAAGTGTCGGTTCATCTTTCCAACCTGAATTATAAATGTCCGCAAGGAAAGTTCATCAGCTAGAGGTGTTGCACTCTTGGTTCACTATAAGACTAGCCTTGAATTGAGTTCATAATCATCACGACAATCATCATCACCATCTAAAATACTTTTCCTGTCAAAACAGTGGTGTGCTATGGAAAGTTCATCAGCTAGAGGTGTTGCACTCTTGGTTCACTATAAGACTAGCCTTGAATTGAGTTCATAATCATCACGACAATCACCATCACCATTTAAAATATTTTTCCTGTCAAAAACAGTGTGTGCTATGGTGTAAGGCTCCATGAATATTCTGACTAAGTCTGACAATCACTATTAACCTGCCATGGCACCAGAAGTCTTAAGAGGACATATAATTTCATTCTCTTACAAGCTACAAAGTCGACCTTTAAGAGCATACTATACACTACCGCAGTTCTGCAGTTGGGCCAAAATCATCCCTTTCCATTTTTTATTTAATTAATTTTCATATTTCATAAAAAAGAAGCAGTAATTGGCTTGATCTTAGTTTACAAAATAGGACGTTAATATAAAAAAGTGCTCTTTCTAACTGATGTCGCATGAAATAAACAAAAACCTTCGACAGTCACAAACAATCACCATTTTCTTTACCACAACCTCATAAATCGAGCGAGCCAAATTTCCAAGTGCATTGGAACTAACAACTACATATTAGTTTGTGGCCGCCTAATGGGAGCTTAATAGTACTTAAGTAACCCCCCAAATGTCTTTCTAAATGTCACCAGGTATCTTCATTAAGGTTATGAGTAGAAACAGCCTACAAGACCACGGTTATATAAAGGAAGGTAACATAGACAATAAATAAATTCCTACTTATAGAAGGAGCTTTTATGTAGTTACCACAAAAATAAAACCAATCGTTGCCAAAACCACTTGTAGCACTTCATCCATGGTTTCCGACAAATTCTGCTCATCCTGACCGCCATCGCCATCACCATCACCACCATCACATCCTCCACGTTGACCACCATCATTTCCATTGTTCGATGATTCCCATGGGAAACCCTGCACCCCATTGAACACATCCAGATTGGTAAGGAGCGAGAAAAAAGAAGGGGTTTAAAGATATATATAGCCCCCAGATCTATCATATTTAGATATTTACAACCAAATTCTTCTCATCTATAAAATTACTGGCTGAACTTTGTAAAACTACCTTGCAACTTTGGAAAAAACACAAATCTACGATGAATTTCAGAACACTGCCCTGAACTTTGGGCTGGTTTATTGTTAGTTTTGTTTTTTTTCAAAGTTCAATGTAGTTTTATGAAATTAAGCCATATGTCACAAAAAGTAATATGAATTCAGGCCAACGATTAAAGGTAATTTTACAAAAATTAGTACAATGTAATTTTTTGAAACTTTAAAAGTTCAAATAGTTTTTTGTTTTTTTTTCAAATTCAAGCTATTTTTATGAAAACAACCCAAAATTTAAGATAGTTTTACAAAATTCCGCTAACTTTACCCCACAAATTAGCTCAAGTCTTGTGAGCTCACCATTTACATTAAATTTAAGAGATGTTTCCCGTTTTGCCCCTAAACTAACTATCTCTATAATCTCTCTCCTTCTCTCTCAAAAAGATCCTAACCTAAAATTATTACTGTGAGCAACCTCTTTGAGACAGCAGCATAGTTCGCCTTCTCAAAGTGATCAACTTTTTCTTAAAAATTTATAACCATGCTTTCTTGCTTAGAAGATGAAGAAGTCGGAATGTTGGGTTTTACTTGCTTGGGTGGAGGGAGAATAAGTGGGAAAAGGAATTTGGGTTGGCTGATTTTTGAAATTTTTCCATAGGTTTTGGGTTTTCAAGTAGATGGAGCTTAATTTGAGAGAAAGGTGGAAGATGAGGGCAATTCGATCATGAAATTGAATCATTCTATTTACAAGCAAATAATGGGGCGTTTCTTTTTAACTAATAGAGAAGAGAATTTAAACATGACTTAAAATAATTTGGGAGATAAATTTCTAAATTTGAAGATGTAAGGGTAAATTTCTAAATATGAGAAAACTGGAGGGTATATATTAAAACCCCTAAAAAAGAAAAGAAATCAATGCAATATCATGAATCAATTCCCTTGTATGGCCCTAGACCCGAGCAATAAAAAACTGGACTACATTCAACTGATTTCATTTGCACCTCAGAAGTTCTTCTGTCTACCAAGATTATGCAGTAATACAATATAAAATGTTAGATAAACTCGATCCTTGCATCCTTGCTTTGGTCCATGTACGATCCTCGATCATCTAGGGATTCAACAGCGTAATTCTTATTGATATTAACATATAAAGAATTAGGCATAAATGTATTTTATAGAGATTTCAGTCTTATATTTCAGGGTTGAGAGGCCTACATAAAATTTAAGAAAATAACTATACGTTGGAATTCCTTGCCAGAGGTAGAATTCTTAGCATACTTTGACTACATGTCAAGTTACCACCAGCAATTTGTTGATCCAAATAACAAAACACCCTGTAAGAAAATCTCGACCTTAAAAAGTAACTATCCATAAATCGAAGTAATGAAAAATCAAGGGATAAATTTTCAAAATAAGACAAATTAGAAATTATTTTTAAAACCAACCAAGTTTAAATTTAGTTACAAAAATCAAACTTCTCGACACGTTGAATTTCACTTGTAAATTGACGGTGAAAACAACCGTGGTTGGCAACCCGGTCAATGTATGCCCACTAGAAATGATCGAGGTTGGCTATCCCAGGCATTTCATTGTAATAGTAGTTGAGAAATGTTTTAAAACTGCCGGGGTTGCCAACCATGACCATTGGATCTTAACTGATCGGGGCCACTAACCCCGAACACTTTGAAAACTTCCACTTAACCGACGTGACGAGAAGTTGGTCAGTTTTTGTAATTAAATCTAAATTTGGTCAATTTTTAAAATTATTTTTAATTTTTGGCTTATTTTGAAATTTTGTTCAAAATCAAAACATCCCAATAATTTCTTAGATTAGTCATTAACCATCCATAGAGGTTTGCAACACAAACATAAACTAAACTGAGGGCATCAACACAAGTTTAAGCTATGAAGAAAAAAGCAGAAAAAGGAAAAGAACAAAATACAAGATCTTATTAAGGATGCATGTTTTTAGACAAAACTATGAAACCTCACATGGTTAAGTCACATTACCCTGTTTCCACTGTTCGAGTTCCCTGTGGCCAAGCATATGGGATCAAATTTTCTGTAATTTGACTGACCAAAAACTAGTCTCTGAAATGACTTGTGAGTTTCGCATATATGATTTGCAGAAACACTCAACCGTGAAGCATACACGTAAGATGAACAAGATGGGAGGCGAGCTGCTCCAAATTTCACATTTGGAAGAAAGAGATTGGTCTGTGTACAACTCATCCTTTTCTTCAAATCACAAATCCACAGGTCTCTAAAAAATCAAACATCAACCTATAATCACAAAATACAGCGACATATTTAATACCTCAAAATAATAATAATTAAAACACACGAGCAGGTAATTTTGACAATGTAAAACATGAAAAAAAAATTGGCTTCCAATTTTATGTTCTTCTATTCAAGGTCGTATAAATGGCATGATTGTTAAATTAATGATAGATATAATGGCAAACAAATACTAATTGATACCATAGTAATAACCGGATAAAAAATTATGAAAACAGTTTCATATTGATAGTGAAATTAATGATAAATACTTTATTAACTGTGCAGTATATTTCCAACTTAGCGAAGTACTCATATGTTGAATCATTGATAAAACATCAAGAAACGTATAGTTCGTTTATTTTCCTGATTTTTACCCCCTATTTTAGATTTATTTGATAAGTTGAGATGATGAGCTCATAACTGTTAACAAATTTGTAGGGAGTACAAAAAAACCATGGAAAATAAGGAGACATGAAAATTCTTTCTTTTTGCTACTGTTTCTAAAGATATTTAAGTACATCGCAGTTAATAGTGTTGGCCTAGATTTTGTGAATATTATTTGCATCCAACAAATATCATAGCCACATCTTAAATTAGGAATCTTCCATAACCCAATCACCCACTTTACCACTAACCCAAAACATATCTTTCTATACAAATTGAGAGTTAGATCGAGGATCTGTTATTACCAAAAATAAGATCTTATTTTTTAAAGATACCTATTAGATAGAAATTCTAATTTTATGGGTTTTTAGAATACTATCTATATGTAAATTCTAATTTCCTTTAATTTTCAATTTTTGGCCTTTTTCTCTTTTTCTTTATATTTAATTTCAAAGTCAACAAAAATTTTCCTTTATATTTTTATTTATTTACAATAAAAAGTACCATAAGCTTTAAGAGTTTAAACGCAATCATAATCTTCTGTGCAACACACATCAGAAAGTTTCTTCATGTGATCAACGAAACAAAGTAAATTTAACTGTAATGTGATTTTATATGAAAAGTCATAACTTCTTAGAGAGAGAAATGAGGATTATAGTTTGCACATAAATATTGTTGTGTGGGTCTATTCGTTTTCTTTTTGAGTAGTAATACCCAGACCCGTGATCTTGGATGAAGCTATAGAACAATACCCAATTAGTAGATCGCATAATGGCCATAAAAATGTAAGAGCAGCGATCCGCATGCGACTGGTCTGATTAGAATTATCTTTTTTCATTTCTAATTGGACGTGTGCACGCTAGTCAGATTTGGGTATGCAACTGCATAAATCCTATTATCCAATACCTATCCATCTGTTAAACGCAATTCTAAAAGGCTAGTTATAAAAGAAACAAATTATTAATAGAAACTATGCTTTATTTATTCCTCAGAAATTTTTGCCCTTTTGTTTTTGTTCTCTTCTACTTTGCTCACCATCCATGCATGGTTTGGCAACAGAGTATTTGAAACTGAGGTTTCGGTTAAGTTAAAATAAAATGTGAAACTCCAATCAGTGGAGTTAATAAAACTCTATTTTTATAAGGTTTGGGGGCCTTCAAACCACATTTTCAGAAACTCTAATGTTGGCATCTAAACACATCAAAGTTTCTGAAGCCTCTATTTGGATCCCAAACTTTACCAAACCTCGTTTTCAGAAACTAAACCTCATTGCAAAACTAGGCCCCAGTGATCCAAATCTAACCGTAAATTTTACCTTTCCATTAATACAGTTCTTCTTATTTCTCTTTGTTCTCTGTTTTCGTGACGATTTCACAAAGTTACGTGCGGCGACACCATAGATGATCTCTTTTGTTTAGATTTGTGATAAGATTTTATTTTATTTTTTATGTATGTATCATAATGGTGTGACAGGACAATTGAAGGCAAACTTCCAGTAGTTATGTATGTGTTTGTCATATTATGTGTAAGTGATTTGTATGATTTAAATTTAGACTTATTTGTTCACAGATTCATGCCCATTGTATTATACTTTTTTAGAAGAAACAATGAGTTATTATTTTAATTTTTAAGTTCATATTAATTAGTAATCTATAGAACCATTTTAAAGGATGAACATAGAATGATATTATATATTATTTTCAATATTTTGTTTAAACCACAAATAAGCCACCAAGGCCTAGCTCAATGGTTAAACCAGGATGTTGGGCCATGGGAGCCGCATGCCACACATCGTGATAGTCTTTGTTCATAAAGGAGAGACCAAAGAAGAGATTAAAAAGGATAAAAAGAACCACCAATAATATACAATAACCCTAGACTAGCACTATATTAAGTCAGGTATACTCCCCATCCCGTTATATTTTTTAAAAAAGTAAAACAAAGAAATAGTTACTACTATGTCCATGCTTCATAGGTTACAAACTTACTAAAATTTGCAAGTTAAGCAATCAAAAAATTTGTTCAAACTTATCGATGAACAAAAAATGCAGCAAAACAAACATAAGCCAAAAACTAGAATTACATTTAACAGTCATAATAGAAGTTGTACAAGTTGCTAATTGACAATTTGCTCCATGTTAGTGGAAAAAGCCATGGAGTAAAATTAAAGATCAGAATCACACACATGATGAGGTTACATTTTTCTTTTCCAATCAGGCAATTGTGCCACATATGGTAAACAGTTGTTAACAATTGTTGAAAAAACAAAACAAAAAATATTATGCAGAATAAAGGTCACACTTCAAACGGATGTATTGTTGTTGTTTATATAGAAAAATGCAATACAAATACAATAAGATATAACACATATTACTCTTTGTAATTCTAAAACAGAAAACTTCAGTTACAACTCATATTTGATTCTAATTCTAAAACCAAAAACTACAATTCTATAACTCAACTATTTATAAACTAGACACTTCTTACTTTTTTAACACTCCCCTACAAGCTAGGGCATACATGCCTAGCTTGTCACAAATAAATTAAACACAAACTCTTCATGACATGTGTCAATAATTTTGTGTTCGAATATCTTGAAACTACTAAACGTCTATCTGAACCGGCTAAACCCATCGCCTAACATTATTAAATCGTTCGTCTAAAATCAAGGTAGGCGATAGTGGGCTAGCCTAACCCTTTCTTTTCTCGTGTGAGATTGTGGGGGTTGAAATCATGGTATAAGGTTTCGCCCGATACCAACCAATATCGGATGTTTTGTCTCGGTTTAGGTCCTAACCGAGACGAAACCAGAAAAATGTTTCGGTTTCAGCCGGAACGGCAACATTCCGACCGAAACCCAAGTAAAAAAATGAAGAAAGAGATAGAAAAGACAGAAAAAGAAAAGAAGATGATGATGATGATGCCCAAACAATAAAACATAAAAAAAGAAGAGGACGAGGACGAGGATGAAGAGGTAGTGAGAAACATACCTCCCGCAGCAGCCTCCCGTTGCCTTCTGCAACTGACCCCGCCGCCTCCCGTCGCCTCCTGCAACTGACCCGCCCTGTCAATTAGGGCTAGCTCCCGCAAATGCAGCCAAGGGCTGGCTCCGTTGTGCAACTATGAGAACCCCTACAAGTCACATAACAGATTTAATGTTGGTATTTAAGTTTGCCATCACAACATATATTTACAAGTTTGCCCGCTATCTATTAAATGGATTGTGAAACTTGTAAATAAAAGGAATGAACTATAATTCAATCCCTTGCACAACTGGACACATGGTAAACAGTCAACAGCAAAAGTAATTTGATTCTATTTGACGCCACTATCAAAAAATTTAGTTTTTGATAGTTTAATACTTTAGGTTTTTAGTATTGATGCTTTAATATTTGAGAGTATTTGATATGTTTTAAGTATTTGAAACTACAGACACCGACGCAACAAAACTAACATCTGAAATCACTGAAACGGAGGAAACCAAAACCTAAAATTCTGGAAGACCGAAACCGAGACCTCAAACCTTGGTTGAAATATCCCTATCAATGTAAAACACCATGTTTATTACACAAGCAGATATGATTTTGACATAAAGGAACTATAGCATGTCAAGTAAGTATGACACGATAGAAGATTTTCAATTTTATGGTTATTTTAATATTAGTCTCTAACAAATCCCTTGTTTTGATATTAGCCCCTTATAAATCCGTATTTTGATATTAGCCCCGAACAATATAAAACTCTATGCATGTATACTTCAAAATGGGTGTGTTGCATCTGGGTCACATTGACACTTTCATGACACTTACCCAACACGTATTTAACACTTCAAATCCATGTTCAAACTTAAGAATACAAAAAGTTGCATGTTCGCGGTGTGTCCATTCTAAATAATATATCAAGCTCACATGTTGGACACCTCAAAGCAAGGAATGAGGTCTTTGCCGGGTCATTTCGGTTTCGCCCGTTTCATTTCTATTTCGAACCTAAGCAGTTCGAAACAGTAGCAAAAACTCACTTTCGATGGGTTTCGGTCAAAACCGTAGCGTTTTGATTAGCTTCGGCATCTTTTCGGCAATTTAGTGAATTTGGCATGAAACTCAGTGAACCAGTGAAGAAAAAAACCAAACAAATTGCATAAATCAAAAACTTGTTCCAAAAGTCTGAGACTTGCCTTTCAATTTTTTGGCAAAGTCAGGGCTTTGCAGCTATCGGTAACAGCAAAAGCTTCAGCATAAGTTTTGAAGCTTCATCAGAGTGTCAATGCTTCAGATCTTGGAGAAGAGTAACACCTGCATAGCTTGAAACTTAGTACCCTTTGATTATTTAGTTGTCTTACTGGAGATTTTGAGGCTGTTGTTTTCTTCTCTTTCTCTTTCTCTTTTTCTTTTTTCCATTTTCTTTTGAAGGAAAGATGATTACTTCATTTGGATGAAGATGGAGTTTCGGTTAGGCTACAAAACTGATGAGGTGGGTGAGGTTTTATAATATCTTGAGATAGATGTAGGTTCTACATGTGACTTATTAGAAGTGAGGCGGTGTATTTGACTCTTTGGAGGTGGTGCGGTGTCCAGGTTTCAGCACGTGAGCTTGAGTTTTTTTTAAATTTTAAGTGACCTTTCTTTTAAACAGGGAGAGTACTCAAACTATTGAGTGGTGAGAGACTAGTCGACTGGTGAGTTGACTTTTTATTTTTTAAGAGAACAGCAAAAACTTTATTAAGGAGCTAACTAATGTTAGCAAAAGACAAATGTGACAAATTTGTAGATTAAACTATGGACATACTTTATCTTTCTCCAAAAAATTATACAATCATTTGCCATGCCATTAAGGCCCCAAATTTTAACAAAATTTTTTAACACTTTCAATTTCACATAAAAATTATTGTAAGTCAAAATAGTTTCTAAAAACAAAAGCTTTTAAAAAGAAAAGTTAGCTAATATCCAAATTTTGATAGGACAGAGTTACAAATATGCATATATAATATTTTATCTTACTCTAAAAAAAATTTAACATTTAATATTTTCTTAACATTCCAAATTCAAACATTTTTTTACACAATTAAGTTTTTATTTCAAATAGAAAATTATTGCATGTTAAAAAACTTTATATTTTTAAATAACAAAGACATGTATAAAAGATAAGGTAATTAATATACATGTGTGTTCGTAGAATGTAACTATGTACACACACGCAACATATATACACACACGCAACACACATACACAAACACATACACACATATATAAGTCATAACATGTAACCATGAGTCGAGGACATTCAAAATATTCACCCGAAAAATTTCGACCCTACTCCAAATTTTAAAATTTTAGTTTCCCCAAATTTAGTTTCCTTCAGATTTAATTCGCTCCAAAATTTTAAATTAAAATTTAGTTTCCACTAGAGAATTCAATTACCCAAAAAAATTTAGTTCCCTTAAAATTTAGTTCCTCCAAAATTCAATTACCTTCAAATTTATTTTTTCCCCAAAATTTTAGGGTTTTCCCCTCAAAAATTTCACAAACTCTCGTCCTACCCATTGATTTCTCAATATTCAATCACAACCATCCCTATACCCAACTTTTTGTCCTAGTCAGCAATCTTATTCAAAAACATCCCTTAATTATATAGTAGATATGTATATATAATCGATCAAAATCGAAATCGAAACTTAAAACGAAACCAATAAAGCAGTGAAACTATGGAAAACTATCTTTTAAGAAACCAAAAAACCAAGTTATCAAATCTTGCTTTAAAGCCACATGTCACTAACAAAATTATAATCATACATGATCTTCTTAACCAAGTGGGTATTATGTCAACAAAGATTATTTGGATAGAAACTATTTTGTGGTTGAAATATATATTGTTTTATTTTATTTATAATAGAACAAATTCTAAACACTATAGGTTTCAAAGTGTATTATAAATAAATACATATGCACAAACATATGTTGTTATATCTAGTGGTCACATGTCCTACTTTTTAAAAATTTAACATGTCTTCAAGTTTGTATCATGTCATATCCATGTTCTGTGTCTGTGCTACATAAGTGAAACCCATGAAATATGAGCCATGTTTGTTACATCACATCTTTAAAGAATTCATTATTTCTTTAGAAATGACAACATATCATTATGTTCTTCATCCCCTTAACCAAATATCCAAATAACTAATAGCTAAATCTCTCAACCTCATGGGTACAAAATTCGTGCTAGCCATCTCCTCCAACTTTCAAAATCTATCATTACTCTCTTTGATCTACCACCACCAAATTATGTTTAATCAGATATTGAAGGAAGGAAGAACATAAGGGTAGAATTGTCATTTCTTCTTATTTTGTCAAGAATTAAATAGACAATTCATTGTATAAAGATGTGATGGAATAAGAATAACCGTTATTCATGAGCCTATATTGTTATGGACTCATATCAAAATATCGATTTGTGAGGGAGTAATATCAAAAAAAGATTTGTGATGGAGTATTATCAATGAAAACTTAAAAAAACTCTTTTTAAGTCTTCGAATCACTACAAACATTCACGAAACTGCTATAATCCCCCAGTGTCGGAACCCAAGTTGGTGTGTTATTAACAGAAGCCTTTACAATATTAATTCAAAAAATCACATTGCTCATTGTTGATAGAGAGGTTCAAATCACATAATCTGTCACAATGAAATAAAGTACAGAAATTGAGCAATGTTCAATTGACATTAGCATATTTCTTTAATCCTAACCAACCCTAATTTTTTTCAACTTGGCTTTATATCAACTAGAGTGCCCAATGTTATAAAAGGTGGTTCCATTATGCGCATAGTACAAGAACACATCGCATTATCGAATTACACACGTCGATTATGTGAATATAGAGGTTACTTGAAATTTTATAGTTTAATATATATACACACACACAAGATGACCTTTGTCCTACTACGACAAAGCCAAAAGGACAAAGAGTTGGCCTAGGCTTTGCCACCTCATCATGGTGGGGGCACTTGGAGGTGGGTGTGATTTTGGACTTGCTTTGGGTTGTGCTTTGGAGAGTTGGGTTAAATGCACACCCAATTCCACTTATTTGCATACATATGTATATATATCAATAAATAACAAATATACATACATACATATTACATATGTATATATGTATGTACACATGTATGTATATGTGTATATTAAATGTCAAAATGCATAAAATGAGAAAAAATATTATGAACTTTCTAAAGCATGAATAAATGTATCCTGGGTATAATGTGTATACAATCAACTATGCATGAAGCAATCCCAAAATAAAAGCTTCAACATAACTTGTATATTTTGTATACATAGGCAGTTGTTAAAAAAGTTTTGGTCTACCATGCTTATTTTTCAAAAAATTAATAATCCAATTCAATCCAAGCCTCACGCGGGTAAGGTCAAGACTCAAACAATGATATGATAGTGAAAGCTTCCTTTTACCAAATTTAATCCGACAAAGCTCGGTCATAGTGTCATACAAGTGCACCAGCACACAAGGAAAAAAAACTTAAATGATCTAAACAATTCCCAAAACATGAGCTTGCACCAATAATTCACCACGATCTGCTTTATATTTCATGTATTTAATTTTCTCAACGGGATTTATTTTTTAGTTTTACTGTTACTGAATTGCATCAGCTAATGCATGCAAGCTGATGCTATTGTTGTTGCTAGTGATATTGTAGTTGCAGGAATGGCAACTACAAGCATAGGCATTAGCAACAATAGAAATCTAAAAATAAATTGCCTTGTTATCAAACATCAAAAGAAATTAAAAAAAAATCCAAAATTTTTTTAAAGAACATCTTTAGTCATGTTTGGTTACATTCAACTTTATTTTCAAGAATAATGAAAAAAAATGACATTTTCTGAAAAAAAAAATACTTGGCTATCGTTGCATGGTCTTTGACCATCCTTGCCAACTCCATTGTTGTCTCTGGTCACTACCAACACCCCCTGTGCCGCCACCTGTTGCGCCTTGGCTTGCTGTTAAGAATGAGAGAAAGGAAGACAGGAGGCACGCGAGAAGAGGGATAGTAAGGATAAGAAAACCCTAATACAATCTCTCCCCATTTCTCTAAGCTAATCAATTAGCAACGGTCCAGGTTAGAGTAGAAACGGGTCAAGATGGATTTTTTATTAGCACCTGTTATATGCTCAAAAATGCAAAAAAAAAACAGGCACAAACCCATTATAAGCCCATTTATGAGCTTGTCTGCATTTTCAGGGTGCATAACATGAAAATACTATGCGACCGAGACCTATATCTAGCTATGCAGCCATATAACTCATTTTGTAAAACACTAGTTTAACCTGCCCCCAACAATTGCCCTGCTCAGGTTTGGCCCAAATTAAATTGGTTTTTGATGGAGTTTGCATTTATGGCCTAGTCCACCCCAAATAATGGGTCGGGTTGCAACCCATCAAGAGTGTGAAAGTACATCAAAATTTTGTTAGGATCTGGATAGACCCAAAACCTAATCTATAGGGTCTATTTACTTAGGCATAATGTTTAAAAAGAGACAGCAAATTTTTGAACTTCCAAAGAACTCCTAATATTTTTCAGTTAACTTCTCTACTAAAATTCATATGTTTGATCATAACATTAATCAATTCTTTATAGATTTTGAGATTGTCATTTCTTTTCGGTAATGCTTCATTTTTAAAGTTATTTTTGGGTAATTTTGGACAGTTTTTAAAAGCATGTTTTCCACGGATAAATCTCTAATTTCATGCACATGCCTCCATCAAAATTCAATTTTGCAATCTTTTCATTGCCTGCCATTTTCATTAGTGAATCATGATATCTTTTTTGTTTTTGTCATTTACAGTAACAACTAGTTTCCACATCTGTGGCACAATTCCCTACATCAGAAAAATTAAAACCTCATCATGTTTGATTTTGATCTTTAATTTTAATTAGAGTGGGCTTTTCCAATGATACAGAACAAATTTCCAACTAGCAAACTTTTGCAAAATCAACGTGCAAAAGTTAAATTACGATTGTTATTTTATTCTAGTATTTTTCTTTCATTTTTGTTCATCAATAAATTTGAACAAATTACTTCATGCTTTGATATTAGAGACAACCCCCAATTTCTTGGCCATAGTTGTCGCATCATGATATATATCACTTGCCATTTTCGTTAATTAGTGTATCTTTTATCGTGTTGTTATGATAAATTTTTATCATCAAAAACTAAGCAAATCAAACAAATAACTAAATGATTCATCAAAACATTAAGAGATTTGAACATATAACAAGTAATAGACAAAGAGATATAGTAGAATGGTGGAAAAGAACAGTTTCACGAAATTCAATACTATTTGTAACTATGTAAGTGCACCCCAATTTTCAAACATAAACATGAAGGCTTAATTTCGGAAAACTATCTCATACTTTCGTTGAATTCCAAAAAAATACCTCTTATTTTGATATAATTGCAAAACTACCTCATACTTTTCAGGTTTCGATAAACTCTCTCATACTTTGGTTTCGTAGAACTACCTCTACTTTGCTTAATTTCGTAGAACTACCTCATACTTTAGTTTAATTTCGTAGAACTACCTCATACTTTGATATATGTGGGATGGTGGAGGAGGAAGGAGGGTGGCGGTGGGGGAAAGTGGTGGACGAGTGCGACGGGTGGGGGGCTATGGTGGAGGGAGGGGGAGGGGGCGGCGGATGGTGGGGGAGGGAGAGGGAGGATGGTGGCGGTGGGTGGAAGGGGGATGGACAGCGATGGATGGAGGGCGAAGGGTGGCAGTGGGGGGAGGGGAAAGGACGGTGGGGGAGTGGGAGGATGGCTGTGGTGGAACATGGATGGGCGGCGATGGATAAACGGCAAAGTGCAACGATGGGGAAGAGGAGGATATGTGGATGATGGAGTTTATTGAAAGCTGAAAAGTATGAGGTATGTTTGCGATTATATCAAAATAAGAGGTATTTTTTTGGAATTCAGTGAAAGTATGAGTTAGTTTTCCGAAATTAAGCCTAAACATGAACATAACATAAACAATCTCAATCATTGTAAACTTGAACATGAGCAGTAAAACATAAAAGTTAAACCATACAAGTTCAAGTTCAACCATACTTTCAAAGTTCAAAAATATATACAAATACAAACATAAAAGTGTTTAAAGCACGTCTTTAATATAAAGTCAATAGTGTTGTCGCCAAAATCAGAAGCAATGCTCCTTTTTTGTATCAAAGCTTCCTACCCATTTTAAATTAAACATAAAAAAGAAATTTTTAAAAACAAAAAAATGATATCATCAACATATAACAAATTAATCATTATTTATTTCCAATCTTAAACAACAAAGTGATCAGCTATCCTAAAGAATCAACTGACTCAACTCGCTAACAAATATAATCAATTAAACCTCTAGCTAAACATAACTAAAATTTTGTGAGAGACTGGGATAACTCAAACATGGACAACGCGAGCGAGAGAGAGAGACTGAGTGAATGCGTAACCACAGTTACTTGAGGGGGGTTTGGTGGTGGTTAAGTACCTGGGTTTCCACGGTGACTGGTTGAAGACGAGGGATGTCGGCGACGTTGGTCGACGGTCGGCAACACGATAGGATGCAGATGAGAACAGCGGACGCTACGATCGATAGAATTCTTGGGCAAAAAAGCCCTAGTTTTTGTAACATTAAAATGAAATATTAACGGGTTGGAACCCGTTAAGCATTTAATTCCGTTCGCCAGATCGAATCGGCCGATTCGTGGTTACTCTTCAAGTTAACACACCAACCCTGTGTTAGGGCATGTTCGTTTTTGTGAAACTTGTATTTTGTGAAAGTTGAGAATAGTGTAAATGGTTTAGAGATTTACAACTTTCTTGTGTGTTTTTGTTTGGAAAACTGGATACGAAAGTTGGTGTGGGGTCCACCGAGTTAAAGTAATAACTAAAGAGTTAATGAAATAATTAAATTATAATAACACATCCCTTCCAATATTTTGGTGAGAATAGCAAATGAAACATCGCAACCGAATTAAAAATTAAAAAAAATTTAAAAAGTAACGAATGCGGACAAAAAAGACGATGCGTCCTAATTAGAAATATAAAAATAAAAAACTTACGAATGCAGACAAAAGACGACGAAGCACTGTGCATTTCTCAGTGCGCAGTGCTCCGTCGCAATTAAAAAATTAAAAAGAAATAGCGCACGCGAGCTGCTATTCGTTGGAGCTGGGAACGTGGGGACCGGTCATCATTCCATGATCGAATTTGAAGCAGAATCCCCACATTTTGCGGAGAAAACGAAATGAGATTTTTCAGCTGCCACGAGGATCCACCTCGATGTTTTTTGCTCCGCATTTTTCTCAACGAAACGAACAGAACAATGTAAAATAAGTTGAGAAAGTGATAAACATTGTATGAATAGTGTGTGAACAGTGAAAAAAATCAACTTTCCATTTCAGATTCAACAGAACGAACATGCCTTAAAATGATCTCTCCAGCGTGGTCGGGTCCCACTCAAGGCGGACCCAAGTCGCGACGTCATCTACAATTGCCCCTCATCTTCTGGCTCGATGCTGTCAACATGAGCTACTATGATGATGTCAAGAACATTGGCGAGGAGACGAAACAAAGAGACAAATTCGCTCTGCTTGGTCAAACTGGCTGGGCAAATCGCGTCTAAATTGACGTGCTGCGCTTATGCAAGGAAGAATCCATTATGCCTATCAACTCCGAAACTTGCCCCTTGGGATGCAAAGTGGCAGGATTAATGCAATGGTCATTTAATGAGGGATCTGAGCGGTCAGGCCTGTTTATCGAATAGATATTGACGTGACGGAAGTCGCTTCACTGGGGCACATCGTGCAGAAGTCGCATGGATCAAACGATTCTGGTGGACCCGCATAGTGTGCCTTAATCGAATAATGGAGGTTATCTACTGCCATCTCCCACCTTCTCCCACCTGGAGTAGGTTAAAAGGTGGTGGGGAGCAGCACTTGTCTGTGCTTGCACTTATCTCCCCTATTTTATTTTCCTCTATTTCGAGATCACGGCGGGTGGTGCTAACTTCCAGGCTATCTTCCCTTAACTCTCTCCATCATTGCCAAGAATTCTGCTGCCTTATGCAAAGATGGAGGCACCCAGGTCTCATGGGTCCTTGCAAGGTTGCTGTTATAGCGAGGGCACGACGAACCCCACACCATGGTTCCCAGGCCATACGATTTGCTTTGCGCCATCACTAAGCCACACCCCCTGTGGTGGTTGCTTACTCTTCGATTCTCCGAGTTGACTCGGATGACGAGTCCAACTCCTTCGGTCGAAGCCCGGCCGAGCGCTAGAGGAGGAATAATGGGAAGGAGAATGTAGATGAAGGGGCAACCATTGTGTCGTTGCATAGAGATAAGGCTAGGCCGGAGGCCCTAGTGCAAGCATTGGGCCCACCGCCCCCTAGGTTGAGAGGTCGAATGCTCCGCGTCTTGGTGGGGGGGCGATGCCCTAATAGGGGGAGGGACGACATTGATCTGGGAGGCGTCGCTTCCCCACGTGATGGTGAAGACTGAGAAGGAGACTAGTCTCCTCAAGCTAGAGATCGATGATTTCCCCTTCGCCCTTTAGTGCATAAGCGAGGTATGCTCCATCGCGGCTATAGATGCTTATGCTTTGGCTTTGGCTTTGCTATGACTATCTTCCTTGTGCTTAGGGTCAGGAAGAGATGTGTCGCTTTTTGCGTAGCTACTGCATCTGGATGATCGATCTGAATCTCTCGTTGAGGGGATCGACTGGCTACGGGAGCAGGTTTGCTGAAGGAATGCAGAGTTGCAGGAGGTGAGGGTCTGCACGCAATGAGCCGAGTGTAAGTACCGTCTTACCCTTGTAATACTAACAACAAACTCTAGAGGGGTGAATAGAGTAATGGAAATAAATTGTGCAATTAAAATTTAACTTCCAGATGCGGAATAATAAATGCAAGAGGAATTAATCAACACAATCAATTCCAGATGCAGAATAATAAATGCAAGAGGAATTAATCAACACAATCAATCCAAACACAAACACAAGATTTTACACTGGTTCCCCAAACTTGGGTACGTCCAGCCACACCAAATATCCACCATAATTCACACACAGAGAAGTGAATACAATCTCACACAAAGTTTCTCACACAGAGGATTTTGGATTCTCGCACAGAGAAATCCTTGATCTCACACAGCGAGACTTTTGCTTTCACACACAGAGACTCAAACTCTCGCACTGAGAGATCTCAACCAACCCTCACACGGAAGGTTATACTCTCACACAAAGAGTAACTAGCTCTTGCACAGAAATCTAGGGTCTCAATGAAAACACAAAGTAAAACAAATACTCTTACCTATGCCTTGAGATGAACTTACTCATTAATGAATGCAATGCATGGAAGAGATCTCCAAGTGATGAGATGAGCTTGAAATTCACTTGGATGATTTCCCTTGAGCTTGACTTCAATGCATGAAGAGGAATAGTAGCTCTAATGGGGAAATAAGAGAGTTTGAGAGTGGCTTAATCACTCTCTAATGACTTGCAATGGTGACCAAGAAGTTCTAATGAACTCAGCCATCTCATATATATATGAAGTCTAAAGGACCCCTCAAACCCAAGTAAAAAGCCAACAAGAATAAATCTGCAACGGCTAGATTTTGTTAATTTATGGTACAGACAGTCGAATGGTCAACGACTATAAAAATCCCAACGGCTATAATCTGAGCCAGGATATACGAGTGTAGAAGACTACACAGACACTTGTACAATGGGCATGCACCTAAATATCCTTCGTCAGTTGCCTCCTGCATGGGATGGAAATGAAGCCGAGAAATGCAAGTTACACACTTTGTGTATATGTCCGACTGATGAACAAAGTACATGTGCCTGAGGAAATATAGGCGACTGTAAGCTCTGAATCAGTCGATTGTCACACAAGGTGGATAGATGCTCAAATGTGCAAGTTACGCACTTTGGCATACATACAACTGGAGAACAAATCACAGGCGCCTGATGGAAGACATGCGCATGTAAAATGAATGTCAACCGTCTGTCTTCAATAGCTTAAGATAGATTCAATAAAAGTTGACTTGAGATAGTGCATAACAGCCGACTGTAGAAGTTAGCCAGGCGCTTGGAATCACCCAGTCACCTGTTCTTCCTTCATCAGTCGCCTGTTGGAGAGCCAGAGACTCCAATTGAGTCATTTAGCATGATAAACTTATTAGGTTGAATTCTATGATAATCGTAAGTCTCACTACGATGGTTATATGCATATGCATGAATGAGTAGACCATCTATCAAGGCTTACAATAAACCTAGACTCAAAAAGAGAAATGCAAGTAATAAAGATATTACATGGATTACATTGCTTCCCTTGGAATCTAATCTTCAATCTATTGTAGCCTTGATGCTCCCTATCACCTTCCAAGCTTTGGCACCCCTTGAGTCCAAGCTTTGGCATTGCTCCTCTTGATGTCCATTCTTGCACCAAGCTATTAGTCTACAAATCATGTTATTCTCCATTTGATAAACATGGGACTAAAACATGAGAGTCATTAGCAACAACATAATGTTGTGATCATCATAAAAATACTATTGGTATGAAATACCAATACCTAACAATCTCCCCCTTTTGGATGATGACACACATTATGTAAAACATAAAGAATATAAAGCACAATGCTAATGAGCTCCCCCTATTATATGCACTAATTGTAAAAAGAGATACACAATTGTAATAATAAGAGAAATTGTGACATATAATAGACATGGATTATATAAACCAAATGAAATAAATCAATAACATTCTCCACCTGAATGGTTTACATAATCCCACATATCTCTCTCCCCAAATGCATATGCATGATATACATAATTTACTTAATGCATATCTCTCTCACCCTTGTCATTGTCAGAAAGGTGGACACCAAACATATCTCATTGTCAGTCTAATAAATAGATGTGACGATAACCAAGAAATAAAGAGATGTATGATACCAAATATAAAAATTTAGTAGGTATCAATCACTATCTCCTGCTCCTCCTAGATCATAGAAATGATCAAATTTTTTACTTCTAGGATCTAACACCAATTGTAAAGAAAGAGATAAAAGATCTTTAACAATTGAGATAATACCAATTGTAGAAAAAAACTTGTAATATAATCCTTTTTACCATTTGAAAATAATACTTATAGCCATGGACCTAAAGTGTATCAAATCATAGATAGAAAGAATCATGCTTTATGATGGCAATATTTAAGGGTTGAATTTGAGACCAATAATAACCAATTGTAAACAATGATCTCAAGAACAACCCGAAATGAAAGTTAAAATATGTTATAAAATATTTTAAACATATTAACCATGTTAACTCCCACATTGTTATACACATGGTTCAAACATTGCATGTATGACAATGTATTCCCCAAGGTCCCCGTTTTGATGAAAAATAAATTTGAAAATATTTTCAAAATCATGAAACATCACACAAACAATGGGTCTGCTAAAAATACACATTTAAGCACAATACCCGTGCAATATGCATATGTACGAGAGATCTAAACATTAGGAAACCAAACCCAAGAGGAGTTTGATTTTCTAATGTAATCACATGAGGTGATCACATCCCTAACTAATGAGTTGATGTAACTATCCCTCTCTTGCACACTACACCTAGTGGGAATCCAAAGACTGGAGGATTTCCTAGGTAAGGGTTTTGCTTTTGCAAGAGGGATGGATGTGGCATGCATATGTGTAGAAAATATTTTATTGGCATGCATAGCATGAGGATTTTGCTTCTTAGCAAAAAAATGAAGGATTTTCATTCTTCCACATCACCTTGTGATTTACATGCTTCTTGTTGGAGTTATTGTTATACAAGAAAGCATGATGATTCTTCTTAGGTGATTTAGCAATATTTGTTGAATTTGCACCAAAAGAAGAATTATTGGTGAGTTTGGTAACAACCTTTGGAGTGTATCCCAAACCTCATCTATGGTTTGTCGGATGCTGTTTTTCCAACAAACCGTGGAGTGAATCCCTAGAATAAACAAAGCTTTTGAGCTTTTGGGATTCCTCTTTGTATTTCAACGTAAATTGTTTGAATGTGAGACTCTAAGCTAAGGTTTTGAACTACTAATTTATCATTGAAAATGCTCAATTCCTTAACTTGAGAGAAAAGTGTGTCTCTCTCACTAGTGTCACAAACATGCACATTATTTACATTAACACTATTAGACTTAAGTTCATGCACCCTACTCATAGCATTTTTAAATTTAGCTTTCAATTTAGCATATGAGTTGATGCACTTACTTGACGCGTTGGAGGCTACATTTTATCGGTATTCGAGCTCCTCGTAGGATAGCTTTGGCTCCTCATTATCTTCGTCATCAGATTCCTCCTCACTAGAGCTTGACGAAGACTCTTCTCCTTTTGCCATGAAGCACACTTCTTCATTAGACATGAGCCAAGTTTTCACCTCTTCATTGCTAGATCTTGAAGAAAGGATCTTCCAATGCCATGAAGCACATGTGGGCTTGCCATGTGTCATCTTCCTCTTCGTCACTTGACGAGTCCTCCTATAAGTCATCAAATGTTCCGACAAGGCCCTACTTTTGTTCTTGAACTTGGACTTGCCTTTCGAATGCTTCTTCCCTTTCCCTTTGTAGTAATCTTTGGAGAGTTTGGAAGGGCATTCGGTTGCGAGATGACCTTTGCCACTGCAAGTATAACAAACCTTGTTAGACTTAGAGGCAAACTTTGACAAAGATTTACCTTGATTCCCCTTAGGAATTCCTTGAATTGCTTGGCATGCTCGATAAAATCATCATCGCTAGCATCATCTTCTCCATCATCTTCACTCAAAGCTTTTTGATGTAATTTCTTCCTCCATTGGATTGGCTCCTTCTCGGTATGGAATGCAACCCCCTTTTGATTCTCCGGCTTCTCGTGCTTGGATGGTTAAATCTTCTTCTTGTGTTGAAGCTTGACTTCATACGCCATGAGATTCCAATGCACTCCTCAACGGTGTATTTGGACATGGCGTTCGACTCCAAAATCCCGTCGGCCGTTGACTCCATTGAGATGTAAGCGAGTCCAGGATCTTCTCCACTCGATCCTCTTGGAAAATCACCTTCCCAAGTCCTTCCAACGCGTTCACGATTTCTGCGAACCTTGGGAACATCTCCGAGATATTTTCACCTTCCTGCATATTACACAACTTATATTTAGATCCAAATATGCATTGTTTAGATTTCTTTACCTTCGAAGTCCCTTCATAAGAAATCTCCATTGCATGCCAAATTTCGTTGGACATTTTGCACATGGAGATGCGGTTGAACTAATTTGAAGTGAGGGCACAATGGAATGCATTCATAGCCCTCGCATTGAATTTGATTGAGTCCTTCTCTGCTTTTGTCCTTGAAGCCGTGGGTGTAGTAGGCTTCTCAAATGGCGACTCTGCGATGTCCCATAGGTCTTGACCCTCCAAGTAGATCATCATCTTGATATTCCAACTTGGGTAGTTGGTTCCATTGAAGAGCGGTGGTCACACGGTTGATAGACCTTCTTCATGAGACGCAGATATAGCGTTAAATGCCATCATTGTTGTATGCTATAACCTTGCTCTGATAACAATTGTAAGGACTGTCTTACCCTTACAATACTAACAATAAACTCTAAGGGGGTGAATAGAGTAATGGCAATAAATTGTGCAATTAAAAATTAACTTGCAAATGCGGAATAATAAATGCAAGAGGAATTAATCAACACAATCAGTCCAAATGCAAACACAAGATTTTATCATGGTTTCCTAAACTTGGGTACGTCCAGCCACACCAAACATCCACTATAATTCTCACACAAAGAATTGAATACAATCTCACACAGAGATATCTCACACAGAGATATCTCACACAGAGGATTTTGGATTCTCACACAGAAATCCGTGCTCTCACACAGAGAGACTTTTGCTCTCACACTGAGAGATCTCAACCAACCCTCACACAGAAGGTTATACTCTCACAAAGAGAGTAACTAGCTCTCACACAGAAAGCTAGGGTTTCAATGAAAACACAAAGTAAAACAAATACTCTTACCTATGCCTTGAGATGAACTTACTCATTGATGAATGCAATGCATGGAAGAGATCTCCAAGTGATGAGATGAGCTTGAAATGCACTTAGATGATTTCACTTGAGCTTGACTTCAATGAATGAAGAGGAATAATAGCTCTAAGGGGAAAATGAGAGAGTTTGAGAGTGACTTAATCAATCTCTAATGACTTGCAATGGTGACCAAGAAGTTCTAATGAACTCAGACATCTCATAAATACATGAAGTTCAAAGGAACCCTCATACCTAAGTAAAAAGTCAAAAAGAATAAATCTGCAACGGCTAGATTTTGGCAATTTACGGCACAGACAATCGACTGATGAACAACTGACAGTCAACTGGTCAACGGCTATAATCTGAGCAAGGACAGAGACTGTAGAAGACTATACATGCGCCTGTACAATGGTTAGGCACCTGTATATCCTTCGTTAGTTGCCTCCTGCAGTGGATGGAAATGAAGACGAGAAGTGCAACTTACGCACTTTATGATACAGACGACTGAGGACCAAAGTACATGTGCCCAAGGAAATACAGGCGACTATAAGCTCTGAATCAGTCGGCTGTTACACAAGGTGGATAGATACCTAAAAATGCAAGTTACACACTTTGGCATACAGACGACCGGCGAACAAATCCGAAGCGCCTATAAAATGAGCGTTAGTCGTTTGTCTCCAATAGCTCAAGATCCAGTCAATGAAAGTTGATTTGAGCTTGTGCACAATAGCCGACTGTAGAAGGCTAGTCAGGCGCCTGGAATCACCCAGTCGCCTGTTCTTCCGACATCAATCGTCTGTTGGAGAGTCAGAGACTCCAATTGAGTCATTTGGCATGATGAACCTATTGGGTTGGATTTTATGATAATCCTAAGGCTCACTGAGATGGTAATATGCATATGCATGAATGAGTAGACCATCTATCAAGACATTACAATACACCTAGACTCAAAAAGAGAAATGCAAGTAATAAAAGATATTAACATGGATTATATTGCTTCCATTGGAGTCTAATTTTCAATCTCTTGTAGCCTTGATGCTCCCCATCACCTTCCAAGCTTTGGCACCCCTTGAGTCCAAGCTTTGGCATTACTCCTCTTGATGTCCTTCCTTGCACCAAGCTATTAGTCTCCAAATCATGTTATTCTCCATTTGATAAACATGAGACTAAAACATGAGAGTCATTAGCAACAACATAATGTTGTGATCATCATCAAAATACTATTGGTATAAAATACCAATACATAACAATCTCCACCTTTTCGATGATGTCACACATTATGTAAAACATAAAGAATATAAAGCACAATGCTAATAAGCTCACCCTACTTATATGCACCAATTGTAAAATGATAGATAAACAATTATAAATAGTCATTATACCAATTATAAGTAAACTGAGATAATGAACGATGGTGACATATAATAGTCGTGGATATAATAGGATCTAACACCGAGCAGGGGAAGGAGTTGAGGGGAAAGGTTGATGGGGTGGAGCTAATCCCCTTGAGAGAGTACGAGCTGTAGAAAGAGAGGTTTCATTTGCATCGAGCTGAGGCAGAGATCAAGGAGACGACATCCTTGTCTATAATGCAAATTGGCTGACTCATCTGCAACACTTGCAGCTAGCATTAGGAGTTTTGAAGGAACATCACCTTGTTGGGTATTACCGCAAGTTCATAAAAGGGTTTAGTAGGATTGCGGCTCCCCTCATGGACTTGTTAAAGAAGGAATGCTGTGTCTGGTCAGCCGAGGCTTAATCAACATTTGAGCAATTGAAGACACCCTTGATTACACCACCTAACCTGGCCCTTCCTGACTTCAATGAGAAATTTGTACTGGAATATGATGCCTCCGGGAAGGGAATTGGAGCAGTTCTAATGCAACGAGGACACCCAATCGCTTACTTGAGCATTACACTGAAGGTGCGAAATCTCTTGCTTTCGACATATGAAATGGAACTATTGGCGATTATTATTGCAAAAACCAACTGGAGTCGGCGTCTTTGGTGAAGAAGATTTGTGATACGGACCGATCACTAGAGTTTGAAGTACCTGCTGAATCAGAAGCTGCAAAGTGACATCCAGAACAAGTGGCTAGAGAGACTACAAGCATATGACTACGTCATAGAATACAAGCCGGGCAATCTAAACAGAGCAACTGACGGCTCGTCGAGGGCAGCAGATAACAGCTCCGATGTTTAGGATGATTATGTCTCGTTATGACATATCTCATCACCTCAATGCAACTGGCTGTAGGAGATAAAAGGAAATGGTGAGTCAAGATCCCTATTTTGCCGACATTGAGACCAATATACAACAAGGGGAGAATATAGCCATGGACTTCATCAGTTCCCAATCAGATCGCTTTTTTAAAGACTACATGGGGATGTTAAATAAGATAAAACAAATATAGAAAGAAAACAAACAAAATAAAACATTGGACATTGGCGACCAATGCAAACCAATCTATAGGAATCTCAACAAAGTCTTCAATGCCTCATCCGGCTTCAAAGAATTAATCTCCCTCACAATTCAATTCAGCCTAATATCCCGAAAAAATTGATGATACCAAAACATGACTACGATCAACTAAGTTCCCATTGGAAGCCACCTATTACGAATCTTGAACAGACTTCAAAACGCTAGATATATATTGACGAAATTAACAAAACTTCTGCCTCTGATTCCACTCTTCCATTTCCTCATTTGGCAGTGCTGTGCTTAGCTTTTGTGTGAGCTTGAAGAGCATTCTCAGAATTGAACGTCCTGAAAATGAAGAAAACTTTAGCTTCAGTTTCAAACAAGTGAAACGAAGCGGAAGAATGAGCTATAGCTGAGTGTGCGTATATGCATTTATGGGTGTGTGCCTACATGTATGTATGCATTAGTATGCACTAAACGATGAGCTTAGAAGAACAACATTTAAGCAACCAAAACAGGCAAGGGAGCTTATAAACGCCTAGAAGAGTACGTACTTGCCACATGGCTTGCAATTAGCAGAACCACCAGACTTAGGGCTCTGCTTCTTGCTGTTTGCGGGTGTCTTCCCAGCCTGTTTTGCCGGATGAGGAGTATCAACATGAGCATTTTTCTTTCCATCACCACCTGTCAAAGAAAATCACAGATGTTAGTAAACACATCATAATCACATAAAATAAGGGATTCACATGCATTTGAAATAATGTACATGACTTCTACAAAGGGGGAGAAACAGACCTGTTTTCTGTCCAGCTGGTGTCACAAGCTTAGCCTTTTTCTCTGGAACAGGGGTTTTTGAAGCTGATTCAGCTGGTCTCTTCTTACCATTGGCAGCCTAGGAAGAAATCACCATATAGAAGCAATTATTAGAATGGGGGGGCGGGCATCACGCAACGTGAAAACATTGCAAAAAGATCATACATAGTTACCTTCTTTGGAGTAGCATCGTCTTCTTCAGAGCTCTCATCTTCCTCGTCGTCGCTGTCGTCCTCATCATCACTGTCAACCTCTTCGTCGCTATCAGCTTCTGCTTCCACCATATCCTGTCGTATGACAATGAAGAACCCGATACAAGTAGTTTTTTTAATGGTTGGGACATAAAGAATAACTTTCAAAGTTTACAAAGTGTAAATTCACCTCATCGTCATCAGAGTCATCCTCATCATCATCAGAGTCATCCTCATCGTCGTCGTCATCATCTGCCTTTGGCACATCTTTAATCAGTCCAACTGATTTAGCCTTTGCTTTTCCAACAACAGCATTATCCTCCTTGTCAACAATGGACTTCACTGAAATAGTTTTACCCCCGTGTGCCTTGACCTTAGGCTTGCCTACAGAAGCAATTATACAATTGTAGACATGCTACGTTAAAGAGGCATACTTGAACTGAAAACATAATCAATTCTGCAAACAACCTAGATTACATGAGACTCGAACACGTGTACCATATAGGTGGAATATGACTTCATAGAAAGCAAGATCCAAATGGCAAAAATGGAGATTTTCTAAATAAAAATTTTATGGACAAAGGAACTAGCGAATGCAAAAAAGATTTACAATATTAACCTAATATTAAAAGCTAGCAACTACTTATAAGAAGTGTAAATGATCTTCTGTTCAACCAAATACAGATGCATGATTAGTACATGTCATTACATCTCACTTTAATAAACACTTAACATTAGTCTACAAATAAGTGGAAAACATTCAGTTAGAATAGACGTGTACTTGATTTATATGGACTTAAACATATTTTATTGGCCATTTGATTCAACAAAGTAAATCATCGACGCAGTGCAAAGGCTTTTGGTACTGCTTACCGTAAAATCCTCCAACTTACCAATGAGGTGCTTGTTCCAAGTACTTTTTCACTCGTTTTAAAATTATTTAACATTCAAGTGAATATAAGATCAACTGAACTGCTTGAAAGTATTTCTTAGACAAAATGAATCCATATATCAAATTCAAAAACTTCTCAAGGCAAAATATAAAGCAAAATATTTGGAAAGTGACCAAGAACAGTTAAAGTCTGATAAAATGAAAATTCTTGATATGAACGAGAATGCAGATAAAGTGACAAAAGCTTGCAAACCCTCTATACGATCATCCTTGGGACAAATTTTATCATAATGAGCATCACACACGTAAAATATTTTGAAGTAGCCAAAATAAATGATAGGAGAAAGAACACAGACAAATGGCATTGATAAATCAGAAATCACATCAAAGAAATGAGAAAATTTGATCAACGTAGGACCAATGTCAGATCTACATGCTTGAAATACTTTAACATTAGCAATAGCTGGATCATACCATTAGCATTTGGAGCAATTTGAACATCTTCATCTTCCTCAGAATCAGAGTCTGCAACATGGAAATGGTCAATAAAGTATAATCATCTACCAGAATAACAGTGGAATGAGAATGAAGAGGGGGGGGGGGGGGGGGGGGGGGGGGGGGGGGGGGGAAGAACAGAACCAAAGATAAATACTCACCAGAAAACATTTCATCATCTATTGTGATGAAAGCAATGGAGTCAAGGAAAAATGAACATAGAAAACATATCACTACATTTTTTAATCTTAAAACAACATTAAATAGAAAGTAAGAAAAGGATATTCATCTAACTGCTGATCACACTTGTATCCACAAAAATGAACACTAGCATTCTTGGAGCTATGGGATAACTCGAAATCTTTCTCAAACACTAAATCATAAGAAATCTGGGCACATTTATCTGCTGAGAGAGTTCCAATAACTAGCTTCTGTTCATTGAGTTTCACATTAAGTGTTACGTTTTCAACTCCTTTGTCCTTCGTTTCTCCTATGGCAGCCTGCAGTACACCAAACAAATGGAACATCAATGGTAATGCAATATCCTACTGAAGAGCTCATTGACAGGTAAACTGACCTGTGAAAGATGCAACAATCTCCCCTCTCCTGGTTCACACTTCAAAGTTTGTCCAGGTTTCACTTCCACACCTGAATATAATAGAAAATGCCAAACATGAAAAATGAAAACATTAGAATATTTCAACGACATAATAAAAAGATCAAGTTATCCATTAGAGTCTAACACGTAAAACCATCATGGATTTTTGGAGTAAAAATTCAGAAGAAATAAAACCTACTCAAATAGACAAATGAAACATGTAAGCAATAAAAACAATAAAAACTGAAAGGAATGGCCAATGAACATTACTTCACAAAACAGAAAACAGAGATATTCATCTCGTTGTAGACCAAACTAAGCACACATGACAAAAAAATAAGAGACTTCTTACTTTATAATTTAAGAACTTAACAATTCATTCCATGTATAACTTTAAAGCTCAAAAGCTAGCAACAAATTAGGCTTATTTCATGAAAAATACTCACATTATTATTATTTTACATGTGTTTAATATGATGTACTAATTTTTTCAAGTTTAATATGCTAAACTTTTCAATTTTTTCAAGTTTGATATCTCCAAAAAAATAAAATCACAAAATTCACCTCGTCGTCTTCTTCTTCGCACAATACATACAAAAATACTAATGGCATAGTGAAGGTAAAAGAGTGAAAAAGCATGAAAGTGAATCACAATACTGATAAAAGATGAATGTGATTGTGGTTATAATGGGAGAGGAAGAAAAAAAATGTAATGATGTGAAAAGAGGGGAGAAAATAAGTTTGCTAAATTTTTTTTCATTCGGTTCAACTTGCTTAAGGTTATGCAAGCAGTGGACATAAATTGATGTTACAAGATGCAAATCGGAAAAATATTATACAAACGAGTGTGGAGATGTTCATATAGATGAGAAAGAAAATGAGTTTACTTAATTAAATTAGGATTCAGTAAATGGAAGCTGAAGAAATTGGAGGGAAAAAAGAGAAAATAACATGATGAAGGAAGAAGATATGAATGAGGCGATGGAGATGAAGCAGAAATGGGAGGGAAATTAGAGAAAGAAATAAATGATCAAAGAGTCAGCATTAGTTGGAGGGTAAAAATGTCCAACTGAGCTCGAGGTAACAAACATAAATATTTTAAAAAGTTTAGGTATTAAAGAGGCTTAATTTCACAAAACTACCTCATATTTTTTACTGAATTCCAAAAAAATACATCTTACTATGATATAATTACAAAACTACATCATACTTTCATTTTGGGTCCCCAATGTGACAGCCACTAGTTTGACGTGAGCACGCGATGATTAGATGTCAAGTAATACCTAAAATGTCTTTTAACTTACTTTTATAATGTTTTTTGGTTGTTATTATTTCAAGAGCACATAACGTGAGCATGTGACATCCGCTTCGTCTTCATCCAAGGCGCCGCTTGATTCATTCGTCTTTGCCGCTAAATCGCTGGAATCGTCAGAGATCGAAGCCCTAATTTTCGTCTATCAAATCTCCACTCGCAACTGCTATGCTAATTTCCCTTTTTCTTCAATTGATTCATAGAAATGAGATGGGTCACGTGATATTATTAAAGTGTGGGTAATTTCGTCAATTCAATTTTCCGTTAACAGACATTATGTGGTTTATCAAAACAAAATAAGTTCAAAATAGTTTTGCGATTATACCATAGCAAGAGGTATTTTTTGGAATTCAGCAAAAGTATGAGGTAGTTTTGCGAAATTAGGCCTATTAAAGAAGTACAAAAAAGTAAAGGTATGTATTAAACTCAAAAACAAGGAAAACATTGAAGTGTTTTTCATGAAATAAGCCTAAAAACCATTAGCAATTTTGGGTGGGAACATCATATATCCCAAACGTGAGCAAATCAGTTTCAGAATTTCCCTTTTTTTCTCTTTTGGGCTTCTATTTCAAAAACTCAGCATGATGGGTTATTAAATAAATCCTACATAGAAACCAAAAAATAACTACAATTACAAGATAACTTCTTTCTAGTTCTAATAATACTATGCCATCTACTTCGAGTTTCTCATTTTCATTATTTTATTCAAGCTTCGTCAAAGATCAGAAATCTCACACCATCTATTATGGTTAACCAAAAAGTTAAACCTTTTGATGATCACATTTTGATGATCACATACGAAGTGCAACAATTATATTACTGTAATCATCTTGAATATGATGATGAAGATAATACAATTATTTAAAGTTTCAGAATCATAAATTTAGCCAAGATCGACAATAAAAAGCAACATAATGGTGATCGAATCAATAAACTACATGAATCACTATGAGTAACAAACGAAACGAAACGAAGTAGTTTTAGATAAAGAGAGATTACCCCAGAACTCCATTTGTCGATCGTTAAGAGGGGGAGCGAGAGAGACGAGGAGAGAGGAGCAGAGATGGTGATGGCTATTGAGCGAGCGAGGGTTTGTGGTTAGGGTTTTAGGGTTTAGAGCGGAATTTATAGAATAAAAAAAATAAACACGAGGGGATTGTTGTGCGGCTGATCAGGCATCGTTCATTTGATCTGATGGTCCGCTTGATGAGTCTCGGTGTTGGACCGCATCCACTTACGGCCTCGAAGGCCCGGCCCAACTTGATCGAAGGATTACAGCCGGGAAAGGCCCCGATTTGATGGGAATTGCGAGGCCCACGTATCTTTCAATCCGTGTGCGGCCATTTTTACTTTTTACTTTGTACATGGCGAATAAAATAATATTATTTACATTTCGGTAGTATCGAAAATATTTCTTTAGACTAAACATCATAAAATCACAAAAAATCATTGAAAAATGCAAATAAAATCCTGGAAAAATTCAAATTAAATACCAAAAAAGCTGTAGCTCGTGATAACATGAAAGTTATAACATATAACATATAACTTATAATATATACGAATCGAATCACGGATGTCGTAAATCGTGAAAACATGAAAGTTGAAGATCGACCCAAAAAAGTAGAAATATGACGATCGAATTTTTTTTCCCAAAATTCTCTATTGGTTTGATAATCTGCACATACAATAATCTTACTAACCACGCACAACATCTAATTTTTACTTATTGTGCACGATGAGGAAAAAGTATGTATTGAGTAATTTTGTTAACACATACCACACTTGCTCAACGCGCACAACATACAAAATTTTGGCTTGTTGTGCGCGTTGAGTAATTTTGTTAAAACGTACCACACTTGCTCAACGCGCACAACATGCAAAATTTTAGCTTGTCGTGCGCGTTGAATAGTTTTGTTAACACATACCAAAATTGTTCAACACGCACAATATGCAAATTTTTTGCCTGTAGTGCATGTTGAGCAATTGTGTTCTGTTAATAAAATTGTTTAGTGATTAATTAGTGATCAGTGATTAATGATTAATCATATATATCAGTGATTAGTGATTAAATAATTAATCGGTGATTAATCATAGATATCCATGATCAGTAATTAAATAATTAATCAGTGATTAGTGATTAATTAGTTATCAGTCATATAAATTTTGCGTGCAAGATGATATATATGCATGTTTCATGCAAATTTGCATGTATCAGTATTAGTTCTACCCAATATTACATTAAACTTGCAAACTGATACACGTTGGTTTGCATGAATAATTATGACACCAAATACATGACAGTTGACACCAAACTATCATTAATTCATGCAAAGTGATATACCAAATTATCATGATAGCAAATATCATTTATGTAAAATTGAATGAATGATATGTAAATTGGTACAAACTGATACATGTAACCTGAAAAAAAAAATTTCATGAAACTTCACATTTTGGACTTCACATCATGAAACTTCATCATTTGTGGACTTTGCTAAATATCAATATATCAGATATCTAAATTTTGGACTTTTTTTCAAGGTAGCAGTAATGTATCAGAGATGTCAATGTTGGACTTTGCTTCAAGTTAGCATCAACGTGTATCCGATTTTTAAATTTTTGTCTGTGCTTTAATTTAGCATCAATGTAGCAGATATGCCATATTTGGACTTTGCTTTGGCATTAATGTATCATATATGGCAATTATGTTCTATGCTTCAATGCAGCATCATTGTATCAGATATGTCAATTTTGGTCTTTGTTCAAGGTAGCATCAATGTATCGGATTGTCAATTCTGGACTTTGCTTCAATGCAGCATCAATGCAGCAGATATGTCACAAATTTGGACTGTGCATCATTGAATCAAATTTAATGACAATGTATTATATATAAATAGGTTCATATTCCATCATACTACAACATAAATGCATACAAAAGTACACTAAACAACAAAGTAGATATACAACCAAAACAAAACCACATCATTCGGTAAATATCAAGCATTACCCTATGGCTTGACTGCCCAGAAGTTGTTGATGTATTGTTCATCATATAATTGCTACTGGCAGCTCCTCTTCTGTTAATTTCATTGGCACTCGAAAAAGATGAACTTGTATCCTCATGTATATCTATATAATTCATTACTTGTTCTCTTCTGTTGATCGTGCCCGCCTTGAACACCAGTCAATACACCATCAAGTCCACCTTCATATCCCTTGAAGGGACCATCAAAGCGGGTGAGCACGAAGGGCAAGATGACAGGAGGCCATAACGGTGTAGACATGCGGACTCCTATAAGAAGCCCGGAAGACGAAACGCCAAGGGATCGAATCTTGAA
>CM061135.1:138012081-138236756 GCA_030789695.1 Scilla litardierei | reverse complement strand
TAACATATATTTCTCCTCAAGAATAAGTTTAAAAGGCCTTAAAGAATTTTTTGTGCACTAACCATCATGCAAATGGCCTTCAGGAAATTTGACACATTTTAAAGTTATATATGAAATGGGATAGGGTGTGTATTTATTTATATAACTTTATATGTATGTTCAGATACACATTAGTACACATATATACCTCATTTTAAGAAGAAAATTTGTGTTGAAGTTATGGATTTTATTTAACTCAGTATAAATGATTAGAAGGGTGGAATAAAAGGTTCTTATATATATTTCCACTTGGTGTAATCATTTTTGTTAAATTCGGTTTAGTTTCAATTTCAATTTTTGGCACAATTAATTATATATTTCGAATGTGAATTGATTGGATCATCAACTCACCAAAGTGGGTTTTCTTGTGAAGATTAGTTTTAATCTCGAAATATAACAAGTTGAATACATACTTTTGTATGAAAATTTTGGTTGCCTTAAATTTGATTTTGAATAAAAGTAGACTTGAATATCTCCACTTAAAGTATAAGTTAATGTATTAAATTGCGACATAGATTTAAATTTTACAAAGGTATATATTTTTGAAATGACTTCGTGCAATCATCACCTCGCCAAAGTGGGCTCTGTTGATTTGTATTATTTCATTTCACGAATATAAAAAGAATCAAATGTGCCCATGATTTGCGTAAGAATGCTAAATCGGCCCAAAGGAAGATTACCGTTCTATACCATTTCATGCGCACCTGTGGCAATAGACAAGGTGATGATTAGTGAGTTCAATGCATGCAAATTTAATTCAGCCCAAAGGAAGTTTTATTTTTGGCATGTTATTATTGTCATTGTCTGATTGCTACAACAAGATGTCAGTGACTAGTCAATAGATTATCCAAAGATAAATATTGGACTAGTGGGGGATGTCTTGAGATGGGAAAATAGCATTAATTTGAATTTGTTGTTGTATTTAATACTCATATGAACATGTTATAAATTGTTTTCTTGTTTCCCTTTCAGCTAATATTCCTGAAAATTTTTCTGCCAACCTAAAATCAATTCCAGTCCTTAATGGCACTAACTTCAAGGCATGGAAGGAGAATCTTTTGATAATCCTCGGAGTCATGGATCTTGATCTGGCATTAAGGACTCATTGTCCTCCACCACTCACTGATAAGAGTACCTCTGCTGAAAAGAGGGAGTTGGAAGAGTGGAAGAGATCAAATCGCATGTGCCTAATGCTAGTGAGGAAGGCCATTCCAGAATATCTCAGGGGCTCTATTTCAGAGAAAATTTCCACAGCTAAATGGTTCCTTATTGAGCTTGAAAAGAAGTTTGTCAAGAATGAAAAGAGTGAAATTAGTACACTCTTGACAAACCTATCTTCAATGAAATATGAAGGTAAAGGAAACATCAGGGAGCATATAATGAAGATGTCTAATATTGCTTCAAGGTTGAAAGCACTTGAGCAAGACCTCTCTGAGGCTCTGCTAGTGCATTTTGTTTTGATATCTCTTCCATCTCAGTTTGAACAGTTTAAGATGAGCTACAATCTGAAGGATGAGACTTGGTCTCTGGATGAGCTCATCTCAAACTGTGTAAAGGAAGATGAAAGGCTTGAGCAAGAATTGACAGAAAGCCCTCTCCTGACATCCACCTTCAACAAAAGTAAGAAGGATACTGAAGCTGCAGATACAGCTTCTCAAAAGAAACAACGAAGGGAACTGAAAAGTTCAGAAGGTCATGGTTGTTTCTTTTGTGGAGCTGAAGGGCATGTAAAGAAGAATTGCTCAAATTATCACACTTGGCGTGCTAAAAAGGGTATGTTTCTTTAATTCGGTTTGATTCTAAGTTAATTTCTTTTCATGCAACCTTTGGTACTTATAGGCACGTGATGGAAAGATTTGGTATAACCATTCACATCATTGTGTCTATGCAGGATTGCCTAAGATGCCAAGAGCCAAATGATGGTGAAAGATACATCGATATGGGCAATGGCAAGATGGTTCAAGTAGAGGCACATTAAATTTAGATTATTTCTTTTAAATGCTAGAATGTATTTGAATTTTATGAGACTATTATGTACCGTTTTTTAAACGGAATTTGGATTTCCATTTCTATTTTGAACAAATTCGGTTATAAGTGTTCAATTTTGAATGGAAAATTTGGTTGTCTCTTAATTCAAAATTTAGTTTATTCTAGTTCTTTAAAAGATCATTATAATCTTCATTTATTTGGAAATGTTGCTTCATCTATAGAATTCCTGCATTTAAGTACATGTGTTGTAATGAAAGAATTAACAGTTTAGAATTCAGTTATATTTTGATTGTAGCTTATATCCTTAATAAAGTTTCAACAAATGAATCACTTGCATGTTTGGAGATGTCCAACTAAGGTAAGGCTTTATAAGCCTAATAAAGTAATAGGACATAATGCTAATGATTTTCTAATTGTGTTGAATAGTTTAAAGTTGATATTATTTTGTAAGGTTTTACATAATCCCACTGTTAAGTTAGTTTACGAATTAGGAAATGCACACCTATTTGAGGATGATGAGTTTGAGGGGGGAAGTTTGGTTAGTGACATTATTCTTGAAGAAGATTAATCTCACATGTGTTGTTGGCATTGTTCAGGATGGTATTTCTGACATTGTTCAAGACACAATAAATTCAAGATAATGTTGCAATTCCTCCTATTCGGGAAATTGTTCATAAGGACAAACTCTAGCACCCTCAAAGCACTAATTGCCATTCGGGAAATCCATTAAAGAGATGACAAGCTCACTGTTGACATTAGGATGATGGAAGTTCGACTTACATCAAGTCATAAAAGTTCTACATCTCTAAAATGGATTATTGCATTAATTAAGAAAGTCTTTAAATGATACTTAAAATCTTTTTCTCATTGCCATAAGGTTTGAAACCTATTGATTGTAAATAGTTTTTTACAATCAAAAGGAATTCAAAAGGGTATTAAGAAAAGCTTTAAAGCGTATCACTCTGAGGCTTTATACGGAAAAGAATGCATTAATTGTAAAGAGTCTTTTATTCAGTTTTCATGTTTTCATGAAAGACTCTATAAGGTTTATAATGGCATTAGTAGAGCATTTCAATATCGTTACTGATATATTAAATTTCATTAAGTGATCACCTCGTTCGGCTTTGAGATGATATTTAATGATGTTATCTAAGTTCTGTGGGAGCATGTAATTTATATAATATCTATGTGGTAATGAATGCTAAGTTCTGTGGGAGACAAGTTTAGTCTCAATAATTACCCTGAGAATAATCTCAGAAGATTTCCTATATCTCACCAATAGGGAGTCAGTTTTATATGCATTTGGTTATTGCATATATTACAGATGTGTTGGGCAGATTGTTAAGTTCAGGTGTTGACCATTCATTTGATAGCAGCCAAATGTATCTTCCAATATTTATGGAGAACAAAAGGGTTACATGTTCAAGGATCAGTAGTCAAAAAGGTTTGAGATCATTTTGGTATACTGACTCTGATCATTTATTGGATGCAAAGAATATATGAAAATCTATGTTAGGCGCCATCTACTAGAAGAGATCTAAATGGTCCCTTTTATATAGTCTCTTCTGACATGGCTTTAGATTTCATATCATATTATGTGACATCAAAATCATGAAATATATCTGCATATTTTGTCACCATGCTGCAAATTAGGGATGGTGTTGAAACACCACACAGTTTATTTAGTGACAATGAAGTCTGCAGTTTTATATTCCAGCAACAACAGGAACTCGACAAAGTTTAGATATTCAGAGATCAAGTTCCTAGATTGTTGATTAATAGGAGTGTATAATTGTCTAATGAGCACATCGGAACAAACCATGTAATTACGGATCCGTTATAGTAAGGAAATGTCATCCAAAAGGTTTTATGAGCTAGCTACTCATATGGATGTCATTTCATTAAGAACATTCAGTTTTGTGGGAGTTTGTTCTTTTGGGTGCTCATATGATAGACAAAATTAAGTCTCCAGCTTAAGCTTGAGGTTGTTTTCTGATCAGAAATAAAGTTTTTGGTTTCAGTTCGGCTTCACTCCGATTTTGTTTTGTTTATGATCTCACTAAGGTTAAGGAGGATCAGTTGGAAATAGACATGTTAGATCACATTACATGTAATTTCCATGCTACACATCCACTTCATAATCCATGTCATTCTTTTGTATTAGCACGGTGACCACTGATGGGTCGAGCTGCAATTGCTGCGGCGAAGATCTCTTTGATCCCTTGCTAATATAATTGATGGACCGGATTGTTCTTAACTCATTAAAGAAATGACAGTAAGTTAAGATCTTATTTGGTTGTATGCACTATGAAATATAATTATAAAGTTTAGCATATAGCCCAAGTGGGAGATTGTTGGAACTTATCCAACAAGTTGGATCTTAATCCAACGTTGGGCTAATATGCGGTAAATAATTATATAAGTGCGACGCTGTCATATTAAGCCCAATATATTAGTGATCTGGTTTTAATTAATTAAATGGGCTAAATGAGTTAAACAGGTTGTGGGGCCTTTATGTGTAGAGACTATTTGGCTTCAACTCGTTGATGGGCCGAGTTGGAAACCCTAGGGCTATGGAGGCTAGCCTATAAATATTAGCGGTCATGGTCCCCGGAATACACGAACAAAGTTGAGCCGTCTTTTCTACGTCCCGTCGCTAGGAGAGAAACCAGGAGAAAGCTAAAGGGGTTCTCCAACGGTTGATTCGTGCTATTCTGGAAGATCGTCCGTTGTGCTATCGTCAGGATCTTTCAGATTATTAGCGATGGACTCAGGTACGCTTCCGCTAAATCCGAGTAGGTCAATGATTTAAGATTCCGCATGTTATATATATCTAGATCTGTGTTATTCGGTTTGTACACATCTAGATCTCTAGTTCTTACAAGGAAGTCATGGAAAATAGACCTCGTTTGAAAGGTTCAGTTGAGACAGTTAGGTGGCTTGCATTTCAAGGATGCTCTTTTAGAGGCTATGATGAGTCGAAGTCATCAAGTGATCGTGGAAACGTTTTAGAATTGTTGACTTTCATCGCATCTTATAATGATAAAGTAGCATCAATTTTGGATAAAGCTCCACGAAATGCATCATTTACATCACAAAAAACACAAATTTTTTTTGCATGTATTGGCAACTAAAGTGAGGAAGGACATTCGTGAAGAAATTAGCGATTCAAAGTATTGTTTAATTGTTGATGAAGCTCGGGATGAATCTAAAAAAGAGCAAATGTCAATTGTCTTGAGATTTGTCAACAATGATGGCTACATACAAGAGCGCTTTTTGGGCTTATTCATGTCAAAGACACTACGTCATTCACTTTGAAGGAAGGGATTTTTTTCGATGCTCTCTCAGTATAATCTTGATGTTGAATCTATCTGAGGGCAAGGTTATGGTGGTGCAGGTAACATGCGTGGAGAATGGAATGGTTTGCAAGCTTTGGTTTCAAATGAATGTCCATATGCTTATTATGTTCATTGTTTTGCTCATCATTTACAATTGGCATTAGTTGCTGCATCCAAGGAAATTATTCATGTCCATCAGTTTTTTACCAACTTAAATTGCATTATCAATATTGTTGATGCATCATGTAAGTGCAATGACCAACTAAAAGCTGCACATGCTTCAAATATTGCTCATTTACTTGAGATTGATGAGCTTCAAAGTGGAAAAGGACTTAATCAAATAGGTTTTCTACAAAGGGCAGGTGATACCCGTTGGAGTTCTCACTTGAAATCAATTTCTACTTTGCTGAAGATGTTTAGTGCAACATGTGAAGTTTTATTGAACATTATTGAGGATGGAGCTACTTCTGCTCAGCGAGGTGATGCAGATTCAGCTTATGAGGTAATGACTACTTTTGATTTTGTTTTTATTTTGCATCTTATAAGAGAAGCCTTAGAGATTTCTAATATACATTGCCAAGCTTTGCAACTCCAATCTCAAGACATCTTAAATGCAATGCATCTTGTTTCATCTACTGAGATGCTCATTCAAAAGTTAAGAGATGATGGATGGGACAATTTGGTTACAACTGTGATATCTTTTTGTGAAGCAGTCAATATAGATGTACCAGATTTTAGTGCTCATCATGTTGCAAGAAGAGGAAGAGCTCGTCATCAACAAAATGAAATTACGGTGGAACATTATTATAAAGTTGATGTTTTCAATGCAGTGATAGACTCTCAGTTGTAGGAACTAAACAACAAATTCAATGATAACACAGTGGAATTGATCATTCTCAGTTCAGCTTTAGATCCAAGAGAGATGCGTGTATCATTCAGAATTGATGATATTTGCGAATTGGTGCAGAATTTTTACCAACAAGACTTTACAGAATATGAGATGATGCAGTTGCACATACAATTTCAACATTTTGATCATGTCCGACAACTTCTACATTTTAAAGTATTGACTACGATTTCTGATCTGTGTTAATGGGTGGTAAAAACTAGGAAAGCAGAAGTATATCCTCTTGTGTATAGAGTGATAACTCTTATTCTCACACTTCCAGTTTCTATAGCTACTACAGAGCGTTCTTTTTCAGCGATGAATATAGTCAAGACTACACTTCGTAACAAGATGGGAGATGATTTCTTGTCTGATTGTCTGATTGTGTACATTGAGAAAGAAATTGCTGAAAAAGTTAGTGTGGATTTAATTATAGATGATTTTCGTGACATGGAAGAAAGACGTTCTGCATTTTAACATGGTGAGAATGTAATGACATATTTTGATATATTTGAATGTGAGTTTTAATGTTATTTGATGTAATATACTCCATATGAATTTATTTAATATATTTATCCGATGCTTTATATTTTTCGCCTTCCTCCCCCCGGGGTATCTCATCCTGGTTCCTCCCAAGTACAGAACTAAACAGAAAATTTTATAAATGAAAACATTCTTTATTCATCATTCGAGAGGGTACAAAGCATATACTGAAAAGGACTACTAGTCTCTCACACTGACAATAAAAAAAGCATGCTTGAAGAATAAAACTCTCCTTACTGATATTATCTCAGAAACCTACACGCTCTACTAGAAATTCTGACTCCACGTACATTGGAGCCTCTTCGTAAGATGGATCAACTGTTGAAAAATATTTAAAAGAGACAATAAATAGAAGATATTTACAATAAACTAACAATTATAACTTTACATGCAACCCTAATCCTAAGAGAACATTAGCAACTAAATACTAATCTAAGCCTATCTAACTAAAGCATTTCAATATTATTATACTCACATTGTAAAGGGAAAGAGCGAACTGAAGAACCACCACGGGTTCGTAGGCGAGCTCATATGCGCCCTAAATTACATGGTCCAAAGAGATCAATAGAGAATCCAGTCAATGTCATTACAATTCCGTCAATGAGAGTGGTCTCCACCACTTTTCCTATCTTTAATTATGAGTTTCCAAGCCACATGTGTCATTCTATCTATTTCAATTTATTTTTCTTTTAACTTCTAGTTCTATATTTTCGAAACTATGTAGAGAGAATTGTGCACAATCTGTAATGCATATATCAGTAGGTCCAATGTATCAATATTTTACAACAATAACTTTATTTACACAATTCTAGATACAAAGTTATCTTCTCATTATAACAATTCTATCAATCAATTTCTATGGTAAAGAAAACTCCATTCAATATATTCTAAAACTTCTCCAAATCATTCAAATCTTATGAGCATTTAAAAACCTGAATTTAAATCATTTTTAAAAAGATTTGAACAACTGTAGGATCAGATTCATAAATTTAGGCATCTATAATTGGTTTCTAGGGTCTACCATGCTCGAGGGGAATTCCTCAAGATTCTGAAAATAGGGACAATAACTAACCTTGTTAAAATCCTACAAATCTGTCACATATGCTACAGTAAATCACTGAACTGAAAGCACACATTAAAAACATCATCAAATAGTGGACTAACATTCACAGGAAAAATCCGGCCAATAGGAGCATCCATAGGAAAAATCCAACGAATAGGAACATATACATGAAAGAGGGGGACACCACAATAATCAGAACAAACCCATAGGAAATAAGGGACCATACAATAATCACCCACGGGAAAGAAGGACCACAAGCACAAACTTACTGGAAATGAAAGACTGCAACAATAATCACCCATACGAAAGAAGGACCGCAAGCACAAACCCAAGAAGATGGAAAAAACACAGCCGATAGAGCAAAGCCGTAGGAAAACACAGCCGAAGAGGGAATCCCCTCGGTGGCCAACCCAAAAGCCCCAAAACTTCAAATCGTTAGTACGGGCTGTAGCCACCTTGCCCGTGGGATGACATAGTTTATCGAGAGGGAAGAAATCCCTTCTATATTAATCGAATCATCATCTCCTCGAACAAACACCCAACAAACAATTTCGAATCCCTAAATCTTTGCAAATAAAATGCATGAAAGGAAATAATCGAAGTTTAAAGCAAATAGGGTCTACCGTGCACCGTAAAAGGCTAACCAAAAGCTCCCAAGAAAATCTAGAATCAATCGGAACTCAATCAGAAGATTTTCGAGTGGAAAACCAATTTTTCTATTAAATTGAAATCCGAAAGCATTGGAGATTAAATAGGAAAAATCAAACCGTAATTGGAGAAGGAGTCCACCCACCGTGGGCTGCATGATGGAGCATTTAAGTCGAGTAGGACAGGAGATTTAAATTCGCCACAAGGTGATGTCGTTCAGTTGGCATTTGGTCACCGCCTGCGAGAGAGCGAGAGAGCGAGAGAGAAAGGGATGCTGGCTGTCGGTGAGAAAAGAAAAAAATAAGAGAGACAAAGAGTGAGTGAGTGAGAGTGTGAGAGTGGGTGAGGGCGTTAATGAAAATAGGGAAGTGTGGAACAAGCCCACATGAGCCTGTTTTTGTATTTTGTTTTTTAAATGAGTATTACATCCTCCCCCATTACAATAAATTCCGTCCTCGGAATTGAAAAAATTAAGACTCCTAAAAATATAGGTATAGAACTCCTTCATCATGTGTTCTCATTCCCAAGTAGACTCGTCTAGTGCATTACGATGCCACAACACCTTTACCAAATTGACAGCCTTGTTTCTCAAAGCCTTCTGTTGTCGATCAATAATTTCCATGGGCTGCTGCTCGTATGTCAGGTCTAGATGCATAAAAATCTTAGAATGGTCCACTATATGTGCTGGATCTCCCACATATTTGCGTAGCTGAGATATGTGGAACACATTATGCACTCCTTCTAAGGACGGATGCAATGCAATATTGTATGCCACTTCTTCACTCATATAAGCACGTCGAAAGGTCTGATGTAACGTGGACTTAGCTTTCCTCGCCGGTCAAAACGGATCAATACCTGACTTGGCAAAATCTTCAAAAAGATCTGGTCTCTTAGTTGAAACTCTAGATGACTTCATTTTGAATCTGCCAAATGCTTGTACCTGTCTTAAGCCAACTACAGTTTCTCTCTAATCGTCCGCACTACATCAACTGCTTCTATTATCATCTCGGGTCCCCTCAATTCTCGATCCCCAACGTCATCCCAGCTCAAGGGCGACCGACACTTCCTTTCTTATAACGCCGCAAATGGCGCCATCCCAATGCTCGACTGATGACTATTATTGTATGCAAATTCCACGAGGTGTAGGTGATCTTCCCACGACCCCTTAAAATCCAACATACATGCTCGCAACACGTCCTCCAAAATTTTAATGGTATGCTTCGACTGTCCATCTATCTGGCGGTGATAAGCTGTACTGAACTTGAGATGAGTGCCCAAATTCTTCTTTAAGCTTTTCCAGAAATGTGAAATGAACCGGGTATCTCTGTCTGAAACTATACTCAATGGGACTCCGTGCAGTCTCACAATCCCTTCCATGTATCTCTTGACAAGAACCTCTGTACATTGACCAACTCTAAAAGGGATGAAATGTGCGGACTTCGTCAATCGATCCACAATTACCCAAATAGCGTCGTTCTGCTTCTTGCTCCGGGGTCAACCAGTCGTAAAGTCTATCATGATATACTACCATTTCTACTCAGGAACAGGCAGTGGCTGTAATAATCATGTAACTCGTTGGTGCTCAGCCTTCACCTGCTGGCACACTAAACACTTGGTTACACTCCGTGCAACACTTCTCTTCATTCCGTGTCACCAATAGTGTTGCTTCAGGTCCTGATACATCTTAGTTTTACCCGGATGGATGGAATAAGTCGAACTATGAGCTTCCTTCAATATCTCCTCTCTAACATCTCTAGAACGTTGTTAGAGTTTTACATTTATAAACCACAAGGACATGGCTGTCGTCATAGCACTAACAGGTCGTCTGCAAGAAGGTTAGGTAATCGAGTACAAGGTCGATCCTAGGTTATTGTTAGCCACGTGAAATCAAGTTCTGATCGCTAAAAATCAATAGAATCATGTAGAATAACAAGAAGAACAATAGCAAAATAATAATAAACTGCAAAACATATATAAAACATAGAATAAAAAGCAAAGAAATACTTATCTCAATGGGTTGCATACAATAGTCGTCAATTCGCGCTTACAATCCATGAGAAAATGAAGGAAAAACTAATCTAAACCTAATATATCCCTAAAACTAAGAATGATGGTGAAAAGGGAAGAAAAACGCCTCCAAGGGTCGCTCCCCTCTCAAAACGGTGCCCCAAACACTTAAATAGAACCCAAAACCCCAAATGGGTCGGGGAAAACCCGACTCGACGTAGCCGCGCGGGTTACTCCACGCGATTGCGTCAATTCTGCACTCCAGAAATTTTTTTACGCACTTTCAGACTCTATATTCATGCAGTCGCTTCGTTTGGTCGCGTCACCAATTCTGCACTACAGTCTCATCTTCCAGAAAATGTATAAATTCGCTCAGATATGGGAAAATGCAAATAAAAATGCGTTGGAATCGTAACGAGAACCACAGAGTTGTGAGTAGATCTTCAGTCTTTGCAAGGCTTTGTGCACTTTCTTGTGGCATCTCCTCCACGCGGTCGTGTGGGGTAGCCACGTGAACATGTGGCTCATCTTCTCTTTGGCTTGGGCTGAACACTTCTACGTGGTTACATGGATTGAACCGGAAAACCTCCATGAATGATAGCATGGTGCGTCTCCTGAGGTGAAGGATATATGACCTGCTGCACTGAAGTAAAAAGAAGGTCTGGCTCGGCTCCGTCATGGTCTGTAAACTCACTCCCTCGCTCAAATCATCCTCATCATCATCAAAGAAAACTCTCTCAGCAGTCTGTTCCATGCACTCGTACACCTCAAATCGGGCGGATGTAGTAGATGGGAAACAAAACTCAGGCTCTCCAATATCATCCATATCGCTCGTGCCTTCACATGCATCCACCACAACATCACCACCAATATAAAAATGCATCGTGTCATCATCATGGTTGGCACACACTCCATCATCCATCTCCTCCGGCTCATCCAAATGTGTATGCTCAAATTCCTCTACTTGGCACCAATGCACCCTCTTCACATGTTTCTCTTGGTATTCCATAGGGTCGCATTGGAATGAGCCCTTGGCTAGCTCCTTAGGCTGGTCCTAGGCCTTTGGAGTGTGTCCTCATACTCTACAAGGTCCCTCAGGTAACACCATGAATCCTCGGTCGAATAATCAAAGAATTCTCCACCGCAGCTCATCTGCACGAAGTCTCGCCCAGATGGTGATAATCACGTATAAAATATCTGCAGTAAATGATCCTCGTGGAAGATCTGGTGTGGGTATGCAAGCGCCAAATCATTGAACCTCCACCAAGCCTGATTGTAGGCATCTCATTCAGCTTCGATAAATCTCGCTATATGCTGCTCTATGGCCTGCCGGCCCTGTACCTGCTCCAAGAAAGTAGGCAAAAACACTCGGAGAAATTCAGCCTGAAATGACAACAAAGTAAAATGTGAGTCAAGAGACAATGAATCAAACCACAATCTAGCATTATCTTGCAAGGAATAGGGGAAGAATCTAAAATATATGTAATCATCACAAATGTTCCCACCAAGACATGAATACATCCATTCTTCAAATTTTTTATATGTAAATGAGGGTTCTCTCACTCCGAACCATGAAAGTATGGCGGGAGTGGGATATCCTCCAAATCACTGTCGAAATAATCTGAAGATGATGCCATTTTGTTTTTCGAAAAAATATTTTCACGAAAATGAAAATAAACAACCAAAAGACTCAATAAGTGGAAAATATATAAAATGGAAAGACACAACACTAATAGATAGAAGTATCACACTAAAACTTTCAAAATCAATCAAAAATACAAGTAGTAAAAACCGTTATCCCCGGCAACGGCGCCAATGGATTGAACCGGAAAACGTGCAAGGAGCACGCCTTCCACTCCCAAGTGTAGGAGCGTCAATGCAATATAAATTTATAACAGGTGAGTACCGGATCAGATCACAGGGACAAAGTCGTTCTACCTTCGCAAGTTTGATCGGTAAAGAAAGATAAAGCGTGTTACAACTACCTCTCTATGTGAAAGGAAGTGGGAAAATGTGTGGTGAAACTCCAATCCTAACCTAAATGGGTATGGTTAGAGAACCAAATGGAGAGTTAGGATAGCTAGGAGAGAGAGTATGGGTTGTGGGATCACTGAGATTGTGTTAATCAAGCTCTAATGCCTCAAATAACTCAATCAATCATCCGGCTAAGGAAACTCAATCGAAATATTTAGCATTCAAGAACACAATAATTTGTAATAAAGATGGATGTATTATCATGGTACTAATCAAAATAGGATCATGGACTTCTCTCAAAGTGTGCCCTCTTGGGACTTAACCAATAAAATTGTGCCCTAACAATTCATCCAACATTAACATTGAAATAGGAAAGAGGTAATTAAATCTATAATTAACAACCAATCACAATGAATCACAACCCAAGCAATTAACACTACTCAATCATGCTAAACAAGATGATAGTTTCACACAAAATCAACCCAAGTTCATTACAAAAGAGAAATGCAAAATACACAAAAAGAGAGGAGAGAGATCACCAATCCCTCAAACAATGCGACTTCCCTCTCACTTGAGCACCTCCTCCAAGCTTCGCCATCTCCCTCATGGCCTCCAAACCCTAAAAATAGAAAACAGAAGAAGAAAAATGGGGTTTGGAAGAGAATAGGGCTGAAAACAACCCCAAAATCGGGTTAAAACCCCTCCTCCAGCAATTCGGGTCTGCAGGGGGCATTGCGGGTCGAAAAACCCGCCCAAAACCCACAAAAACCCTGAAAACACCCCTCCCAAACATTGCGGGTCGGGCGCTTGGGGCGTCCGACTCGCAGGCGCCTGAGTCGCCTGCAACCTGGGGACGGGCACTGACTTCTTTTTTTAAAAAAAATCAAACATAGCGGCCCGCTCCTTGAGCAGGCCGCGGGATTGTAAAGTGGGCCGGCCAGCGGGCCGGCCCACATACATGGGTTTTTTATTTTTATTTTTTAATTTTCTTTTTGCTAAATCCCAGAATTGCTTCTTGCTCCAAATAAATCCCCAAAAATAGCTCCGAGCTCCAGAAAATTCTGGAAAAATTCCAGAAAAATCCCAGGAGTACCTGAAAAATAAGGAGATCAAATATTAGTCCATAAAAAATACATTTTATGTATAAAATAGGAATAGGCTTTAATAATTCACGATATCACGAATACGCCCGTATCAAAGCCAATATAAACATGATATACACATAAAATGCCCAGAAATGGGGGGGGGAATATGCAATTTATATCCTAAATCACACCCCCAACTAGCTTTTTGCTAGTCCCTAGCAAAATATGCGATAAATTAGGATTAAATGGAAAACATGTACCAAACTCAAGATATCCTCATGGCATACCAAAAATATTATTTTCAAATGATTTCAAAGCCAATATACCCAATGTATGAAAGTAAACAACAAATGACATCCTTCTCAATCCAATTCCATGAAAAGTAAGGAAATAAGCACCGTATCACATTCTTTGGGATATATCACCATGTCATAGTTTCTAAAATTCAAGGAAATGGCCAAACAAAATAAATTTCCTCTAAGTATTGGGAGATGAGATTTAATCGCTCATGTTGCTTATTCTTTCATTTATTCATTCATTCTTTTTTTTATTTTTCTCTTTTTTTGTATTCTTTATGTTTTGGAATGTTTAGGTTTATGTTTTGCATTCACGCAATAATGCTATGAAATGCAAACACGGCCACCTTTGCATACACGCGATAACGCTATATAGGCAAAGGGATGGAATGATCCCCTAAATCTCATTTTTGGCGTCCTCCCCAATGTTTCGTAGGGCACCGGCTACTCAATTTGATTAGTAAAACCATTCACTTATAAAACTCTCTTTCTCATTCTAAACACAAGTTATCAACTCATCCACCCACTCCTTAAGAGGAAAACAAAACATGCACCATTGGCCACACACGTTCCAATCAAAAACCAAGCCATTCATCCCAAATCATGCAATCACTTACACCAAACTATTCCCAAATTATTTCAAAGAGATATCACGACGTATAAAATGGTTTCATACATGGCATATTAACTTTTGACTCCAAAATGGAAAAGAAATTAAAATGTGCCAATCAAACATCGAAGAAGTTGATACCAAAATAATAATCCGAAAAAATTGCATGGCATTAAACATGTAGGGACCACGCATAAAGCTAGCGGGGTAGGGACGAGGAGGAAAAATATGATATGTAATAAAGAGTAATGAGTGATGACAAAATGGAGGTATATCAAAAAAAAATTAAGCTAAAATCAAAATCCTAACAATCCTAAAGATTCTAACACTCTCCCCCCAACTTAAAATAAACATTGTCCCCAATGTTGGGAGAGTATTAGATCTCGACAAAAGATCGTAGAAAAGAAAAGAAAAGCATACGAAAGCACTAAAATAAAACATTTATTTATTTTCACTATTGGAAAGAACACACCGTGGCAAAAGGTGGATCTCGAATGTATGACGGTGGAGAAGTTGATCTATCAGCTCCTTTTGCTCCTTCGCCAACTGCTTTGGAGCTAGGCCTCCACCGGCCTCCTTGGATTCCAGCAATGCAACTCCCAGCGTCCCCTTTGGATAGTAGGTATCATGTGGGAGACGAGCTCCATCAATCCAAGCCATGTCTTCATGCCCTGCAACAAAAGCATTCCAAAATGCGTCGTCAGAAAAAGAAGTTAAATGTAAACGATGACAATCTTAATAAAAAATATATGGAAGTGCAAATTGGGATTCAGAAATGCAAGGCATGATATGGTGAAAACTTCCCGAATAATGGCGCTAGGTGTGGCATGATACTCTGCCTCAGGAGGAAGGGGAAGTGGCTGCAGAAGAGAATCTGGAGGAGATGACGGCTCAGGCTCAATGTAAACCATCTCACAATTGTCCTCGCTATCAGAAAATGTAGGCTCTGCAGACCTCCCCAGACTATGAAGTGTATCCTAAAAACCTCCATGAATGATAGCATGGTGCGTCTCCTGAGGTGAAGGGTATATGACCTGCTGCACTGAAGTAAGAGGAAGATCTGGCTCGGGCTCCGTAATGGTCTGTAAACTCACTCCCTCGCTCAAATCATCCTCATCATCATCAAAGAAAACTCTCTCAGCAGTCCATCCCATCCACTAGTACACCTCAAATTGGACGGATGTAGTAGACAGGAAACAAAACTCAGGCCCACCAATATCATCCATATCGCTCGTGCCTTCACATGCATCCACCACAACATCACCACCAATATAAAAATGCATCGTGTCATCATCGTGGTCGAAACGCACTCCATCATCCATCTCCTCCGGCTCATCCAAATGTATATGCTCAAATTCCTCCACTTGGCACCAACGCACCCTCTTCACAGGTTTCTCTTGGTATTCCATAGGGTTGCATTGGAATGAGCCCTCAGCTGGCTCCTCAGGCTGGTCCTGGGCCTGCTGGAGTGCGTCCTCATACTCTGCAAGGTCCCTCAGGTAACACCATGAATCCTCGGTCGAATAATCAAAGAATTCTCCACCGCAGCTCATCTGCACGAAGTCTCGCCCAAATGGTAATAATCCTGTATAAAATATCTGCAGTAGGTGATCCTCGTGGAAGCTCTGGTGTGGGCACGCAAGCACCAAATCATTAAACCTCCGCCAAGCCTGATGGTAGGCCTCCCATTCAACTTGGATAAAGCTCGCTATATGCTGCTCTATGGCCTGCCGCCCTTGTACCTGTACCAAGAAAGTAGGCAAAAACACTCAGAGAAATTCAGCCTGAAATGACAACCAAGTAAAATGTGAGCCAAGAGACAATGAATCAAACCACAATCTAGCATTATCTTGCAAGGAATAGGGGAAGAATCTAAAACATATGCAATCATTCACAAATATTTCCACCAAGACATGAATACATCCATTCTTCAAATTTTTTTATATGTAAATGAGGGGTCTCCTACTCTGAACCATGAAAGTATGGCGGGAGTGGGATATCCTCTAAATCACTGTCGGAATAATCTGAAGATGATGCCATTTTGTTTTTTAAAAAATATTTTCACGAAAATGAAAATAAACAACCAAAAGACTTAATAAGTGGAAAATATATAAAATGGAAATACACAACACTAAGAGATAGAAGTATCACACTAAAACTTTCAAAATCAATCAAAAATGCAAGTAGTAGAAACCGTTGTCCCCGGCAACGACGCCAATGGATTGAACCGAAAAACGTGCAAGGAGCACGCGTTCCACTCCCAACTGTAGGAGCGTCAATACAATATAAATTTATAACCGGCGAGTACCGGGTCGGATCACAGGGACAAGTCGTTCTACCTTCGCAAGTTTGATCGGTAAAGAAAGATAAAGCGTGTTACAACTACCTCGCAACGTGAAGTGAAGTGGGAAAAATGTGTGGTGAAACTCCAATCCTAACCAAAATGGGCAAGGTTAGAGAACCAAATGGGCAGTTAGGATAGCTAGGAAGAGAGCATAGGTTGTGGGATCAATAAGATTGGTGTTAATCAAGCTCTAATGCCTCAAATAGCGCAATCGATCATCCGGCTAAGGAAACTCAATCGGAATATTTAGCATTCAAGAACACAATAATTTGCAATAAGGATGGATACATTATCATAGCACTAATCAAAATAGGATCATGGACTTCTCTCAAAGTGTGCCCTCTTGGGACTTAACCAATAAAATTGTGCCCTAACAATTCATCCAACATTAACATTGAAATAGGCAAGATGTAATTAAAGCTATAATTAACAACCAATCACAATGAATCACAACCCAAGCAATTAACACTACTCAATCATGCTAAACAAGATGATAATTTCATACAAAATCAACCCAAGTTCATTACAAAAGAGAAATGCAAAATACACAAAAGGAGAGGAAAGAGATCACCAATCCCTCAAACAATGCGGCTTTTCTCTCACTTGAGCACATCCTCCAAGCTTTCCCATCTCCTCCATGGCCTTCAAACCCTAAAAAATAGAAAACAGAAGAAGAAAAATGGGGTTTGGAAGAGAATAGGGCTTAAAACCACCCCAAAATTGGGTTAAAACCCCTCCTCCAGCAATTCGGGTCTGTAAGGGGCATTGCAGGTCGAAAAACCAGCCCAAAACCAGCAAAACCCCTCAAAACACCCCTCCCAAGCATTACGGGTCGGGTGCTTGGGGCGCCCGACCCGCAAGCGCCTGAGGCGCCCACAGCCTGGGGGCGGGCACTGACTTCTTATTTTTTAAATCAAACACAGCGACCCGCTCCTTGAGCGGGCCGCGGGATTGGAAAGTGGGCCGGCCAGCGGGCCGGCCCACATACATGGGTTTTTTATTTTTATTTTTTAATTTTCTTTTTACTAAATCCCAGTAGTGCTTCTTGCTCCAAATAAATCCCCAAAAATAGCTCCGAGCTCCAGAAAGTTCAGAAAAATCCAAGGAGTATCTGAAAAATAAGAGGATCAAATATTAGTCCATAAAAAATACATTTTATGTATAAAATAGGAATAGGCTTCAATAATTCACGATATCACGAATACGCCCATATCAAAGCCAATATAAACATGATATACACATAAAATGCCCAGAAATATGGGGAAATATGCAATTTATATCCCGAATCATTACGTGTAGATCCATGCAGTCGCGTCGATATTGCCTGTAAAATTCCAGAGAGTTGACCCCCTCGATGCGGTCGCATCGTTCGTCCTACGCGGTCGTGTCGATAGCTCTTCCTTGCCTGCTTTGGTTTCTCTTGGCTTCTTCCAACGTGGTCGTGTGGGGTCGCCATATGGTCGTGTCGATAGGATTCAGCTCATCCATCAGATGGCTTGGTTTTTAGCGACGCGACCATTTGTATCACAACAAACGGTCACGTGGAATTAGGTTTCCACTATCCTCTCATCTATTGATCTCATTTCTCTGCTTCGCTTCTTTTTTTCACTTCTTTGACTCCAATTAGATCCTTTTTTAGCAGGAATTCAACCTGAAACACATGAACACCCAAAGAATGAAAGTGAATGAAAATATAATAAAGTGGTGTATAAAATGGGGGTTTGAGTAATATAATGCATAGAAAACCCCCACTAAAAACATACAAAATAACCACTCATCAAAATCCCCCAAGCTAAACTCTTCCTCGTCCTCGAGGAAGATGATAAAAGAGTAAAGAGATGGGGTATGCATGCATAGGATAAATGATATTAAGAATTTTACAACGACAAGCATATATACATGGAAAATGAAAACTGTCAGATTATAGAATGTATAAGCATGTCAATCCCCATCAATATATCATGACATAGCCCAGCGCATACCTCTAACATAAATCAACATATCAGATACATCATTATGGTTATCCTCAAATCCTAAAATATTTCCTCTATCCCGCATATGTTATTAGAATGAGAATCAAAATTATGCGATAATTGAGGAAGAGTTAGTATCGTATAATGGGTTCCATCAAGGAAGTGACACTCACGGCACGCTATCTTTCCATGATTTGTGGGGTTGCTAGCTCTATCCATGTTCTTAGTTTCGATATTATATTTTTTTGGATCATTAGATGGTTCGTGTAAGGCACGTTGGATCAATGTCTCCGAGATCAGGCGACCTTAGGGCATTGGGTCAAGAAGGACCCTCTCGGACCTACTAGCTCAAACCAACTAAAAATCTTTATTCATATGCACTCCCCCAAGCTAAACCTTTCAGCACAAATCTCCAATGCTTCTTGAGGCACGAGGACCCGACTACTCGATGTAGCTGGAAGAACGTTGCATATTTATTCTTTTCCCTTTTTCCTTTTTCTCTCTCTCTCTCTTTCCTTTTTCTTCTTTTTTTCAGAACATGAACAAGCTAGGTAACCTACTCCTCAGCACTGGATATGCATGCAATTAATCCAAATCCTATAAGATCACTAATTATTATTCTCAACTAAGTTATCCACGATGCATGCATAATATGGGTTCCTAATTAAAAAATAACTTATGCATGTTTCGGGTACTTTTATTCTAAAGATTATGAGCATAAGCATAATGAGCATATTACGATGAGATCTAACACCACAGACATCCCCTAAGCACATATCATGATGATTGATAGGAAATTGAAAAAATAAAGCGTAAATCTGAAAAAATTTCACTAGAGTGTTCATGCATATAAAATTTTGATTTGGTGGAATTCTTAATAAGAAATATGCGCAAATGATGTACGAAGTGCACCTCCCCCAAGCTAGATTCAAGCATTGTCCTTAATGCTAAGGATATGGAAATGGTGGTATAGGTGATGCATGAATTGTGTACCTCCACTAAGATAGCATGAAAACATACCCTAAATATGAAAAATAGGATGGAAGCTAGGGTGTATGGGGGGAGGGTATGGGTGTTGGAGTCATATAAATACGAAAATAAGGCAGAGAATGGGCATTGAAGCTCATAATGGGTTTGGGATCATGAAAATGTGGGTGTTCTGCATGGAGGTGAGAGTTATTCAAAGAAAAATGACTAATCCTAATACGCATGCCTCGCTGTCAAGAGGAGGCGAGTTTATTCAATATATCTAGGAAGCATAAAAATTATCTACACTACTAGAGTAGGATGCACCTGATCAAAAGGTGAATCCAAGATCTCTAGCTGAGCAGGCAGCTGTTCTTCCTGCTCTTTCCATAGATCAGCTAGTAGCTTCTCGCCATGAATCCCAACGGGCTCCAGCAATGCTCCTCCTAGCTTCTCTTGAGGACTTCCACCTGAATCCTGCGAAAGAAAGGGAGCATCAATTCGATGTGGAAAATCTTTTCCCGCAATAAAAATATCCCAGAGAGAATCGTCAAGGTGAATTGGAAAAGATGGAATATGGCGACAAAAACTCCCTGAGAATAGCGTGCTACTCCCTGTAGATGAGACAAACAAGTCCTCGTTACGTTCATCAATGTGCTCTTCAGGTGCTGTCATGGCCTAGCATACCTCCGTGGAATGTAAACCTGCGTCATGTGGGGAATGCGTCATGTTAGGAACATCTAAATCTAAAGTATTATATAATAAAACATGTGATTCAGAAATGGAGTTTAGGATATCTCCCTGAGTGGGAGCATTATGCTCTGGTGGATGTGATGCCTCTGGTGGGGTGAGGAGGGGCTGTGGAGGTGGTGGTGAGGCATGGGTGTGTCAGGATCACTGAAATGAATCATGGTGTCCGTGTCCTCACGTGCATTCTCATCCTCGATGTGTGCGTGCTCCACGGTCTCTTCGGTGCTCTCACATGGCACGAAGTAGGGGATGTGATCAAGTGAGAGGAGCGGCTTGGCTTTTCGATACCTGAAATCCTGCTCTCACCTAAGTACACTAACTTCCATCTGTGAGGGGATATGATCACATCACGTCCCTCTCGAGCCTAGCAAAGGTCCCACCATCCATCTCATCATTGGAAAATGAGTGGTATAGGATGTGGTCTTCGGTAACCTGAATCTCTGAAGTGGTGTCTGCACGGGAAAATAAACTCATATCAAAATCGTTAAATTATAAATCGTATGAGTTATCTTCCGTGGTGCAGGCTGGAGATGATTTGTGAGACGTGGTTGCAGTCCCCATGTTCTCTCCCTCAAGCTGTAGTGTCGGCTCTATGTTTGGATCCATGGCATGTGATCCTAATTGCCCTTGAGATATGGGTATTCAGGATAGATTTTGGGCAATTTCTTTAATGTAGGTATCGATCATGGTTGATAGGGAAGGTGAAGGCTGGCCTTGGTTAGAAAGGGTATTTCTCCAGAGAAGCTCAAGGCTGGACTTTGGTGGTGGAAACGGAGGTGGCGAAGTCAATTGGCCTTTGTTTGCAAGGGATTTCTCCAATAACATCTCAAGGCGAGACTTTGGTGGAGGTGGGGCGAGTAAATTTCAGTGTATGGATGGGAGGGTACATAGTATAAGTTGTAGTCCTATGATGGTGGGTTATAGGTGTGGACATAATATGGACATTGGTTTGGTTCGTGCCATTGCATCCCACATACTTTACAAAATGGTACAACATGTAGAAAATCATTGTCAGCCCCCATCTGAGCACTATACAATATTGAGGAATCAAAATTTCTGATATTCGTTCCATCAAGCATCCATATTCTGCAAAATGCACATGCAACCAAAAGATAAGACTAAGAGAAGCACATCAGTGGTTCACGAGAATAGTACAAATGATAATTGGGTAGTGGGGAAATTTTTTTGTTTATTTTAATATAATTATGTAGTCTAACAAACCAGTCGACTAAACTAATATCAATCAAGCACAATCTCCCCAGGAACGACGCCAAAAACTTGTTATGGTTTTACATTTATAAATCGCAAGCACGGTTGTCGTCTAGCGCTAACGGGTCGTCCCCAGGGAGGTTGGGTAATCGAGTACTAGTTCGATCCTATGTTATTGTTAGCTATGTAAGATCGAGTTCTGATTGCTAAACATCAATAGAATCATGGAGAATAACAAGAAGAACAATAGGAAAACAATAATAAATTGCAAAACATATATATAACGCAGAATAAAAAGCAAAGAAACACTTATGGGTTGTATACAAGAGTCGTCAATTCGTGCTTACAATCCTTGAGAAAATGAAGCAAAACTAATCTAAACCTAATCTATCCCTAAAATCTAAGAAAAGAAGATGAAAAGGAAAGAAAAATGCCTCCAAGTGTCTGCTCCCCTCTCAAAACGATGCCCTAAACGCTTAAATAGTACCCAAAAAATCCTAATGGGTCGGGAAAAACCTGACCTGATGTGGCTGTATGGGTTAATCCACACAGTCGTGTCAATCCTGCACTCCAGAACAATTTTTACGCACTTTCAGACTCTATATTCACGCGGTTGCGTCGTTTATTACGTGGTCGCATCGTTTGGTCGCGTCGTCAATTCTGCATTGCAGCCTCATCTTCCAGCAAATGCATAAAATCACTCCGATCTCTGAAAAATGCAAATAAATATACATTGGAATCGTAATGAGATGCTCTTCGATGGAAAAATAAGAGGAGTGAAAATACCCACAGATTTATGAGCAGATCTTTAGTTTTTACAAGGCTTGTGCACTTTCTTGTGGCATCTCCTCCACGCGGTCGTGTGGGATAGTGTGGCTCATCGTCTCTTTGGCTTTGGGCTGAGCTCTTCTACACAGTTGCGTCGGGATCCATGTGGTCGTGTCGATAACTCTTTCTTGCATGCTTTGGTTTCTCTTGGCTTCTTCCGATGTAGTCATGTGGATTAGCCACACGGTCGCGTCGATAGGCTTTCAGCTCCTCCATCAGATGGCTTGGTTTTTAGGCAATGCGATAGTTTGTGTCACCACAAACGGTCGCATGGAATTAGGTTTCCACTATCCTCTCATCTATTGATCTCATCTTTATGCTTCGCTTCTTTTTTCACTTCTTTGACTCCAATTAGATCCTTTTTAGCCGGAATTCAACCTAAAACTCATATGAACACCTAAAGAGTGAAAGTGAACGAAAATATACTAAAGTGGCGTATAAAATGGGTGTTTGAGCAATATAACGCATGGAAAACCCCCACTAATAACATACAAAATAACCACTCATCATACACAAAGTCTATTTCCAAATCTTAAAGATCGGTTTGCATGTATCGTGAACCCTGGTCACTGTCCAGCCATCACTAACTCCCTGATCCTCTGTAGCTTAGTATCTCCCGTCTGTGCAGCCTTGATCATGTCTACTGATTCGGGTTCAATATTACATATTTAACCCCCCATTTAGCCCTATTTTGTGCTCATGTGATGCTATATTGTTATCTAATACATTCGAATTTTGTACACAATCATTTATTAGAGAAAACACTCTATTTGAGCACAAAACAGTAATTAACAGAGTATTTCTGCATTTTTTTATATTTTTCCTAGTTTGGTCTCGATCTCACGATTCCAACGACTATTTATTTGTATTTTTCTGAGATATATGCTAATTACTGTGTATTTTTGAAAGCAGAATATCATTTTTATGGAGAAATACGCAAGAAAATACAAAATACGGCCGGCGCACGAATCTTGGCGGCCACGTGGCAGCATCTCGCATATTCCCGCCTCATCCGACAACGCAAGACGAGTGGCAACGTGGAATTTCGTCACCCATTGGATCTCAATCCAACGGTCACACTGAAAGCAAAATAAGAGGCGACGCAGGTGAATGCACACCGTCGATCAACGAATCAATGACCACGAGCAAGCGATCAAGATGCAGACGGCTTCGCTCTCCCTAGATCTGACGTGGCGCAATCCATGACATCTGTTCTTCATCCAACGGACTAGGTGAACTCCGCTTCAGAGTCGGATAGAGCGGGCGACGTGGCCGCTTCGGAGACGCCGATCGAAGATCCAACGGTGCAAAAGCAACCCGCTTGGATGCGGATGAGATTGCGGAGCGGGCGCAGATCCGATAAGAGCTGGCTACGTGGCGCGTCCTGGGTAAATCCCGCAAAATATCGACGATGGAGATTTGATGCGCTCGGCGGTTCGGGTTTATTGCTGTTTGGGTGCGGTTGTGAGACCCGTTAGCGCATTTAAACCCGCAATCTAATTATAAAAGGTATTCTAGGTTTTTTTGGGCGTATTCTGGGCGTATTGGAGGCTCTAAGAGCCGTATTTCTCCTCTGAAAAATTCTGTAAAATTCCAAAGGCTGTTCTTATTATTTTCAGAGAGTTTTGGTGTCTATCTTGGAGATTTGGTGATAAATTCTTAAACTTATACCCCGTATTTGGTGCTTTTCTATTGTATTTTGCTATTAGAACGATGTATTTTGCTATGAAACTTGATTTTTCTTGCACCATGAGTAGCTAAATTCTTATTGTGCATGGTATGACGTAGTTAGGGGATATGATTTGTATTCGTTTGGTTGAATCGTTGTGCTAAATCGTTAACGTTGATAAAGTTGTGAACTTTGTTATTAAATCTTCTTTTTCATCTTCCAAAAGAAGTGATTGAGTTGATGATCGCCCCACAAGGGTGAGTTTTGATCTCTCCAAAAGAGAGTTTCATACCGTATTTGTAAGATTATAACTTTAGCAACGATTTTATTCATATTGTGCTTTAACCCCCAAAAGGGTATTTTCCGATGAATTGCTCCCAAAAGGAGAATTTATTGAGTTATATTTAATCAACCAAGTTAATACGACTCATGGACCCCAATGAACCCATACCATGTGCATACTTTTCATCGATATTTTCATACACGACTTTTCTTTGTTCGCATTGTTCACCACGATCAAACCCATTAAAATCATCGTCACCATAAGTGGTTAGCTTCTTTTCGTTGGATTTCTATTTGATTTAAGCTGTGGTTGCAACAGATTTTCTCCTGAGGATTCGACATCTGGACTCCCAGATTAAATTACTTGTACGAACTCTTGCGCTTGAGAGAAGCACTATTTTGGGCCTACCATGTTTTTGGCACCGTTGCCAGGGAGAATGGTTTGTTATCACAGTTTATTTCATTTAGAGGACCTTCGGTGAGATCTTTCCACTTTACTGTATATAAATTTTTGTTTATTTTTGTAAAAAAATGGAGTATATGAATTTCTATTGCACAAACAATCTGTATGATGCAGAGTACGCTAAAGCACACAAACATAGGATGGAGAAGCTCAAGATCATTAATTTTAATCAGACTGATTGTGAAACCTTCTTTCAGGCCTGGAGGAGGTTCACAAACATAATATCGAGCTATCCGCAGCATGGGTACACAAATAACGAGCTTATGGAGTCCTTCCTAGATGGACTACGACCACAGCTGCAGAAATTCTTGGGAGTCATGACGCCGACAGAGGCGTGGAAATACATGGAGACTCTACAAGAGAATGAAGAAAACATAAAACAGACTTCAGAGTGCGATTCAACGAAGCCTTCATGCCTTGATCAAGGGGAGCAAAGCGTAGACGTACCTTTGCAATCCTTGAAAGAAGAAGTTTACTTGATTATTCAGACACAGGAGGCCACATCCCATCAATTCCAAGAGAATTTCCTTGCTCAGAATCGACAGATTCAGAAATCCTTTGAAAATTTTACTCTGATTGCCACTTGCTTAGAAGAAAATAATTCTTTTGAAATTCAACTTCAAGAATCTAATACGAGTTTATCTTCTATTGCAGAAAAATCGAGCAAGCCATGTCACGTTGAGGACACGAATAAAAATATCTACATGACAGAAAGTGTGTGCAAAAGAGAGGACGAGCTAGCAATTTTGGATGAACGAGAGGAGGAGACAGCTAGGGACAAGGGTTTTGAGATTATCGCCATGGAGTCAGAACCATGCCCTCCTCCAGTTTTATCCCAAAATCATTTACCCCTCTCCCCAACGATCGAGCATCATACCGAGAGTAGTGCATATCTTTCAGGGAGTAGTCGTCAACTTGCTTTAATTTATTTCAACTATTTTGACGACTACATTTGGAATACTTTTATTGAGAAGAATCGTAGACTAAAATGGATTGACGTGACTCATCTCTTGTAGGATACCAGAGAACATCTTATAGAGACGCTGGGAGTTACGTTGCTGGGATCCAGTTTAGTCATTGGAGGAAAATTACTCGCCGAGGAGCGCAAGGAGCAAATTGAACAACTTCCTCCACAATTAAAGATTCGGGATCCGCCATTTGATCACGGTGTGTTCTTTCCAGTAGTGTAGTTTTCAAATGCTTTCTAGGATGCTTGCTTGAATAAACTCGTGCCCCTTTCGACATTGAGGACAATGTCCATCTTTAGTTGGGGGGTGTGTATGAGACCTTAGGATTTTTTTTGAGAAGAATAAATCACCATGTCTCATCATTTAAAACTCCTTCACACTCCAAATGCGGATGATTATGCGTTATTTGAGTCCTAAAAATTGTTTTTGGCTTGAGTTAATTATTTTTCCTTCATGGAATTACTCGTTAATATGCTATTCATGAAAACTTTCAATTGCCATGATTAATATCTCGAAATAGTTTGAATTTATTTCATGCATGCTAATGTGATGAAAAAGCTTAAGTATACACGATTTATTAGAAAAGTCTTCAAGTTAAAGAGGAATTTGGCCTTTGTTATTAATGTTTTGTTCGAAGAATGGGTGTTGAGCTGCTTACAAAAAAAAGAGAGAAAAGAAGAAATGAATGAAGAATGAAACGAATAAGTGTATCACTTAATAAATAACTTGGTTGGCTCGAGTAGTACAGTCCGAGTGGTCCTTTTTGGCCTAATGCCCTATTATCGCCTGATTTGGGAGCCATTAACCAGAAACTCTCTCATTTGATGGAGCAATCCAAGTTATCATTTTTCTGCAAATGTTGCTTTATGCGCGTTATACGGAACTAATAAAAGAAAATAAATGGTGAATGAACTAAGCCACTTCAACACCCATGTTTTGAACGATCGTTTTGAGATGCCATTTCCTTGGAAACCAAAGAACTAGAATATAACGACGTGTTATACTTTCGCTCGCGTAAAACGATGCTTGCATGTTATTTATTCAAATTAAACTAGAGAAAATATCTTGAGATTGATCTTATTCATGAATTGTGTATATTGATGGTCTAAATCATTTTGGAAAGCGTATTATTGAGCCATGCCATAAGCAATTGATAAAAATTATTATTTTATTGATCATCCGAATTAATCGCTCTTTTTGCTAGAGACTAGTAAATCGTTAGTTGGGGGTGTGATTCGGGTTCAATATTACATATTTAACCCCCCATTTAGCCCTATTTTGTGCTCATGTGATGTTATATTGTTCTCTAATACATTCGTATTTTGTACACAATCATTTATTAGAGAAAACACTCTATTTGAGCACAAAACAGTAATTAATAGAGTATTTCTGCATTTTTTATATTTTTTCTAGCTTGGTCTTGATCTCACGATTCCAACGACTATTTATTTGTATTTTTCTGAGATATGTGCTAATTACTGTGTATTTTTGAATGCAGAATATCATTTTTAATGGAGAAATACGCAAGAAAATACAAAATACAGCCGGCGCACGAATCTTGGCGGCCACGTGGCAGCATCTCGCATATTCCCGCCTCATCCGACGGCATAAGACGAGCAGCGACGTGGAATTTCGTCACCCGTTGGATCTCAATCCAACGGTCACACTGAAAGCAAAATAAGAGGCGTCACAGGCGAATGCACACCGTCGATCGACGAATCAACGGCCACGAGCAAGCGATCAAGATGCGGACGGCTTCGCTCTCCCTCGATCTGACGTGGCGCAATCCATGCCATCCGTTCTTCATCCAACGGACTAGGCGAACTCCGCTTCGGAGTCGGATAGAGCGGGCGACGTGGCCGCTTCGGAGACGCCGATCGAAGATCCAACGGTGCAAAAGCAACCCGCATTGGATGCGGATGAGATTGCGGAGCGGGCGCAGATCCGATAAGAGCTGGCTACGTGGCGCGTCCTGGGTAAATCCCGCAAAATATCGATGATGGAGATTTGATGCGCTCGGTGGTTCGGGTTTATTGCTGTTTGGGTGCGGTTGTGAGACCCGTTAGCGCATTTAAACCCGCAATCTAATTATAAAAGGTATTCTAGGTTTTTTGGGGCGTATTCTGGGCGTATTAGAGGCTCTAGGAGCCGTATTTCTCCTCTGAAAAATTCTGTAAAATTCCAGAGGCTGTTCTTATTATTTTCAGAGAGTTTTGGTGTCTATCTTGGAGATTTGGTGATAAATTCTTAAACTTATACCCCGTATTTGGTGCTTTTCTATTGTATTTTGCTATTAGAACGATGTATTTTGCTATGAAACTTGATTTTTCTTGCACCATGAGTAGCTAAATTCTTATTGTGCATGGTATGGCGTAGTTAGGGGATATGATTTGTATTCGTTTGGTTGAATCGTTGTGCTAAATCGTTAACGTTGATAAAGTTGTGAACTTTGTTATTAAATCTTCTTTTTCATCTTCCAAAAGAAGTGATTGAGTTGATGATCGCCCCACAAGGGTGAGTTTTGATCTCTCCAAAAGGGAGTTTCATACCGTATTTGTAAGATTATAACTTTAGCAACGATTTTATTCATATTGTGCTTTAACCCCCAAAAGGGTATTTTCCGATAAATTGCTCCCAAAAGGAGAATTTATTGAGTTATATTTAATCAACCAAGTTAATACGACTCATGGACCCCAATGAACCCATACCATGTGCATACTTTTCATCGATATTTTCATACACGACTTTTCTTTGTTCGCATTGTTCACCACGATCAAACCCATTAAAATCATCGTCACCATAAGTGGTTAGTTTCTTTTCGTTGGATTTCTATTTGATTTAAGCTGTGGTTGCAACAGATTTTCTCCTGAGGATTCGACATCTGGACTCCCAGATTATATTACTTGTATGGACTCTTGCGCTTGAGAGAAGCACTATTTTGGGCCTACCATCTACCAAGGTGGACTGTATCTGAAGATCCATCATTGAGGAAGTCAGCTCTGGTAGTATCACATCAATGTCCATCTACCGTAACTCCTATTGGAGTCTCCACTGAGACGTAAGGGTAAACACCGCTGGAAGGCAACTCAGTGCATCATGTATGACATTGACCTTTCCTGGATGATACTGAAGATCAATATTGTAATCTGCCATCAACTCGATCCATCGCCTCTGTCGGTCCTACTAGTCGAAGATGTACTTCAAGCTTTTATGGTCAGTGAATATCTTCACACGCTCTCCGAGTAAGAAATGCCTCCAAATCTTCAAGGCTAAATTGATGGTTGCTAACTCCAATTCATGGGTGCGGTAGTTCTGCTTATGTTTCTTCAGTTGTCTTGAAGCATAAGCTACCACACACATATGCTAATGAAGTACACATCCGAGACCCTTGTCGGATGCGTCACAGAAAACTTCAAATCCTCCTGTTCGATCTGGAATGGTAAGCACTGGTGCGGTATTCAATCTCTTATTCAGCTCCTATAACGGCTCGTCACAAGCCTTAGACCAAACGTAGATCGCATCTTTCCGTGTCAATTGGGTCATGGTTCGACAATCTTCAAAAAGTTTGGAATGAAATTCCAATAATAACCTGCTGAACCAAGAAAACTTCGAATCTCAGACACTGTCTTAGGAGCTGGCAATTCCAGAACAGTAGCTACCTTCTCTGGATCCACTACAATCCCTTCTCTTGACACCACATGACCTATAAATCCCACCTCGTTCCTCCCGAATGTACAGTTGATATACTTGGCATACAACATGTTTCGCCTCAAGGTCCCTAGGACTATCCTCAAATGTGATATGTGCTCTTGTTCTCTATTCAAATATATAAAAATGTCGTCAAGATAAACCACCACGAACTTATCCAGATACTCGTACAACACTTGGTTCATTAAGTTCGTGAATACCAAGGGTGCATTGGTCACACAAAACAGCATTACCAAGAATTCGTACTATCTGTATCTGGTGCTGAACGACGTTGCGTGAATGTCCTCCTACTTGACTTTTAGCTGATGGTAACCGCTCTCCAAATCCAACTTAGAAGAGATGCAAGAACTCTCAAGCTGATCAAACAAGTCATCGATGCATGATAGAGGGTACTTACTCTTCATCGTCACTTTATGATTATGAATAAATATTGCATATTCTAACCTCATAATCCTCTCCTCTTGTGCATATAACCCATGAAATCATGCTCTCTTAACTACATTTACACTAATTCACCATTTGTGAGCATATGATTTTATTCTTGCACAATTTTACTTCCCAAAGCATTATAAATGTCGATTATATTTATATGGATTTTTCTAAATTTTTTAGGTGTCCCGAAAAGGGACTAAATTAACCCAAGAAGAGGAGTGCAAAACAGGTGCATGTTGAAGCAACGACAGTCGCCTGGGAAACCCACCAGTCGACTGCCCAAACAACGGCAGTCGCCTGCCTTTAAAGAATTGAAGCTGGAGAAGCTGAAGCCCAACGGCAGTCGCCTGTAAGAGGATGGACAGCCGACTGTAATATTTTACAGTCGCATGTCATCTTTGCATCAGGCGACTGAAATTTCAGATTCCTGAGGGAGCAAAAAGGGCCAACTCTATGTTATTTTGACATTTCTGCAGTAGGTGACTGAAGAGCAAACGACAGTCGCCTGTGGATTGCACAGGCGACTGTGAGTTTTAAAGACAGTCGCCTGTTGCCCTTTGGTAGGAACGACTGTTATCTTAGCATCCGTCGACTGTCGTTTGTTCGACAGTCGACTGATCGGGGTTTTTCGGCCGCAGTCTGGGTTACGAGAAACGGGTTTTTCTTAACCCGATTTCTCTCCAGTTGATGTGAATCGTTGGATGATGATGTGGATGGATGAGATGTAACCCCTAGGGGGTATAAAACACTACTACTCTGATGTAATAAGGGAGAACGAAAATAGAACTTAATCTTTTGCTATTTTAGGTCATCTTCTTCCATGAGAAGGGGATTAGGGTTTTTGAGAGTTTTGAGCTTTCTGATTTCGTTTTTGCTATTGCTGAGACTGATTGCTGATTGAAAAGCTTGTATTTTGGTGACAAATCTCCAATCCTCTTTCTAATACATATTTGCTTTCATCCTTTGCATTGAACTATGTCTATTTTTATGAATGTTGATTCTGTTCTTGATATGCTAGGCTAGATTCATTGTGGGTGTTTTGGATTGATGTAGGATGTATTGATTGCCTTGCTAATGTTAATTTCCAGTACCCCTTGTTAATCCATGTTGTTAGGTGAATTAAACTTATGAGTAATTGGGTTTGATACTATCCAAAGAGGAGCCGAAGAACGGTGGTGCTTCGTAATTGTTGCATCTATGTATCCAATGGGTATTGCCTATCTTGAAATGAATGCAAGACCCTTTCAATCCATATTTCGTAATTTAGAAGTTTAATTCATCCATCAATTCAAATTATTAATTGGGTTGTGATCCATCTATTGAATCGTGCATTACCCGAAAGGGGCCGTAGAACGATGGTTGTGCGATACGCAACACAACCTATATGCACTACTCTCATATACCTTGAAATGGGTGTGATAGTGGTTCATGAGCTTCAATTAGGGGAAGGACCCAGTTAGCAATTATCTTTGGTGCACTCCATATGTGTTTAATTGATTTATTTCCCGATCCTCATACCTTGAAATGGACAAGTGATCAAGTTATCATGGATTTAATATTTAGCAGAGCAATTAAGTAATCCTACTGATATCCTCAACACCCGCACTCTTTCTCTCCCTTGCATTCAAACCTTAGGACATCACCCTAACTCTAGGGTATTTAGAAAACCAATTATCCAAACAATCTTTCACCCCCATAAGGTGGTAAGAACACTCAACCATTCTGTACATGCTCTAACTATTTGTGTGAATTTACAGATTAGTTCCGTCTCTGTGGATACGATCCCGTACTCATCGGGTATATTATTTACCGACCTCGTACCCTTGCGAGTATCACCTTTCTGTGAGAGTCAAGGAAATTGGCGTCGTTGCCGGAGACGGCGTATCTTCATTTCACACTTTGGTTTTTGTCGTGAAAATTTGGTGAGATCTTTCCATTCTATTGTTTATAATCATTGTGGATATCCGAGTTTTTTTTTCAATTTTTATAATCATTGACACTATAAAAAATTTTGGGCTAATCTTGGAAAGTTTTGGCTTGAACTCAATTGTTTAGTTTATGTGGTTAAGGACTCCTCGAACACATTGACTAGTAAGAAACATAAACATGGCCGATAACAATACCAACACCAATGGTAATGACAACACCAATCATAGTGAGGACGATCACTCTCTACATGAGGGTGATCGAAGTTTGAGATATGTGTTGAGGCCTAGTAGGTTTGCTACCGGCTCATGCATTGTGCGTCTAGCCGATGCGAACTCTTTTAGCCCAAGACCTGGGATATTTCAAATTCTTCCCACTTTTCATGGTGTAGAGAAGGATAACTCTTATCTACACATAAAGGAGTTTGAAGATGTCTACCTCACATGTGCTGATGGGAAGGCAAGCAATGAAACCATTTATCTAAAAATGTTTCCTTTTTCTTTAACGGATAAAGCTAAAAATTGGTTTAATGCTATACCTCCGCATACTATTAACTCCTGGTTAGCAATGCAAGCTGAATTTCTGAAAAAGTTTTTTTCCCTTGCACATGACTCAAGGATTAAAGCGGCAAATGGCAAACTTTTCTCAGAAGCCAAATGAAAGCTTTGATATCACTTGAAAAAGGTTCAAGGAGCTGCTACTAGCATGTCCACACCTTAGATTTGATGAATCCTGTCTCATTGGTTTCTTTTACGACGGACTCATCCCATCCATGAAGCAATTCGTGGAAATGATGTGCAACGGGAAATTCTTGGATAAGACACCGGAGGAAGCATGGGACTACTTAGAGTCCATAGCAGAGAATGCACGAAGTTGGGAGACGACTCCTAAATCTGAGAGAAGAGCATTACCTCAACCTTTGGCCCGTGGAGGTCTCCTTACCTTGACCCAAGAGGAAGACTTAAAAGCAAGAATGGAGGCCATCATTTGCAAGAGAGTGGAAGGGTTGCAGTTGAAAGGAGTGAAGGCAGTGCCGGTTGGTAATGAAGGGCTATGTAACCTTTGTAGTAGCACAACCCATGGTATCACTCAATGTCCTAACCTACCGCTAGCAAAGAAAGTACTTCAAGACCCCACTCAAGTGAATTATGTGGCAAATTCCAACCAAGGGCAAGGATACAACAATTCCCACAATCAAGGCCCGAGCTGGAGGAATAGCCCGAATTTGAATTGGGGATCCCAAAGACAACAACAAGATCAACCATCATATCGCCCACCCTCCAACAACAACAATCAACAAGGCATCCAAAGGAGGAGGGATGAAACAAGTGAACCCCAAGTGCAATCTCTGAGCAACACATTGCAACAATTCATCCAAATGTAAACAACGCAAAATCAAGCCAACTTCCAACGGTGGCAACAATTATAACAAACCCAAGCGCAACATCAACAACAATTTCAACAACTCAATGAGAACATGGCAAAGCTTGCGGCAACTTTAGAGAAGGGCAAGCTTCCGCCACAACCACTCCCCAACCCTAACATGAATTCTTCATCGGGAGGACCCAACGTCAAGTCTTGTCAAGCGGTGACAACCTTGAGGAGTGGTCGAAAAATTGAGAAGTCGGAGCCACCGAGAGTCGAAGCGGAGATAGTTATAGAGAATGAAGTCACTACAAATGAAGAGGTGCAAGAGGGAAGATCGGACAAAGGCAGCCATTTCGAAGAGATCGTCATTGAAGAGCCCGAACCGTACATTCCTCCCGCACCATTCCCTCAAAGGCTTCAACCTCCACGGAAAGATAAGTTTCAATTCGAAATCCGCGAAATATTTCAAAAATGTCAAATCAATATTCCTCTTCTTGATGCAATAAATCAAATTCCAGCATATGCTAAATTTTTAAAAGATTTGTGCACAGTTAAGAGGAATGTTAGTGTTAAGAAAAAGGCCTCCTAACGCAACAAGTTAGTGCTATTGTGCAACATAACACCCCTCCTAAAAACAAGGATCCTGGCTCACCTATAATTCCATGCATCATAGGAACCCAAAAAATAGGGCAAGCCCTCCTTGATTTAGGTTCCAGTGTTAACATTTTGCCATATGACTTGTATATGCAATTAGGGCTTGGAGAATTAAAATCTACATCCATTATTCTCCAATTGGCCGATAGGTCCATCAAGGTCCCCAGGGGTAGCATAGAGTACGTACTTGTCCAAGTAGACAAATTTTACTGCCCGATGGACTTTGTCGTGTTGGATATCCTTGGGCCTCAAACCAAAACACCAACCCCCATCATCCTAGGTAGACCATTCCCAGCCACAAGCAATGCTATAATCAATTGTAGGAATGGTCAACTTAAAATCTCGTTTGGCAACATGACACTTGACTTAAACATTTTTAATGCTTGTAACTTGCCATCAAGGGATGGTGAGTTTGAGGATGCTTGCATGATTGAGACTCTCCTTGAAGAGCATTTTGATGCGGAGTTTGTTGAAGCGCTTAATTTTGTTGATCATTTTTGTGAAAATATTGACACCAAGTGTTTTTCGCAGGAAGTTGGCGCGGTCATTAAGTGGATGCCATCTTTTGAGCCGCTACCGTTGGACACGCCTTACCAAAGGCCATCGAAGCTGGAGCACCCATCCTTGGATTTGAAGCCGCTGCCGCCATATTTGAAGTATGCATTTCTTGGGGAATCCCGGCACATTTCCCATGGTAATATCGTCTAAACTTTCTAAAGAGCAAGAAATGCAATTGCTAGATGTTCTTAAAACTCACAATGGGGCAATTGGTTGGACAATTGCCGACATCAAAGGTATTGACCCCCTCATTTGTAAGCACCACATCTACTTAGAGGATGATACCAAACCCACTAGAGAAATGCAACGTAGGTTAAATCCTAACCTAAAGGAAGTGGTAAAGGGTGAAATCCTTAAGCTTCTTGATGCGGGTATTATATACCCCATTGCCGATAGTAGATGGGTTAGCCCCATTCAAGTTGTACCTAAGAAATCGGGGCTAACTGTTATTAAAAATGAAAACAATGATCTAGTCCCCATGCAAGCCACCACTGGATGGCGCATGTGCGTTGACTATAGGAAGCTTAATTCTAAGACCCGTAAAGACCACTTCCCTCTCCCATTTCTTGATCAAATCCTAGAGAGAGTGGCTAGACACAAATATTATTGCTTCCTTGATGGTTACTCTGGTTATTATCAAATTGAAATAGCACCCGAAGAACAAGAGAGGACCACCTTCACTTGTCCCTTTGGCACTTTTGCATTCCGACGGATGCCATTTGGCCTATGTAATGCCCCGCAACCTTTCAACGTTGTATGCTTAGCATTTTTCATGATATGGTTGAAAAGATTGTGGATGTATTCATGGATGATTTCTCTGTGTATGGTAGCTCATTTAATAATTGCTTGTCTAACTTGGCTTTGGTGTTAGATTGGTGCATCGAGAAAAACCTTCTCTTGAATTGGGAGAAATGTCATTTCATGACAACCGAAGGCTTAGTCCTCGGTCATATTGTATCCAAGGAAGGTATGCACGTCGATAAAGCTAAGATCGAGGTAATAGAAAAGCTATCCACTCCTCATTGTGTAAGAGATATTCGATCATTTCTTGGGCATGCAGGTTTTTATAGGAGGTTCATAGAAGATTTTAGTTCTATATCTCAGCCTCTTTGCATACTTTTGAAAAATGATGTAGATTTTGCTTGGAATAATGATTGTCAACTTGCTTTTGAGAAGTTGAAAATTTTGCTCACATGTTCACCTATTCTTCAGGTGCCAGATTGGACATCACCTTTCGAAATCATGTATAATGCTAGTGACTATGCGGTTGGTGCCGTGCTTGGACAACGCAAGGACAACGTCCCCGTGGTGATTTACTATGCAAGCAAGAGCATGAATGAGGCTCAACGAAATTACACCACCACGGAGAAGGAGCTTTTAGACGTTGTCTTCGCGTTAGAGAAATTTAGAAGCTACATATTGAGATTTCCAATTACAATCTACACCGACTATGCCGCTCTTAAATATCTCCTTTCCAAGAAAGACGCTAAGCCTAGACTAATCCGTTGGATTTTGCTCTTGCAGGAATTCAACATCGCCATCAAGAACAAGAAGGGAGTGGAAAATCATGTTGCCGATCACCTTTCACGGTTAACGATGAGCATGGAGCCGGCAACCATCCCATTGAATGATTCGTTTCCTGACGAACATCTTTTTGCAGTCTCCCACACACTCCCATGGTATGCCGACATAATAAACTACTTGGTCACCGGTAAGACTCCTTATACTTGTCTCGCCAAGATTACAAAAGGTTCATCTTTGAGTTAAAATCTTTCTTTTTCGATGACCCTTACCTTTACAAGTATTGTAATGACCAAATAGTAAGGAGATGCATACCCGACCATGAGTTTGATAGTGTTTTACACTTTTGCCATGAAGGTGTGTGCGGTGGTCATTTTTCCGTCCAAAAGACAGTAGCAAAAATTCTACAATGTGGTTTTTATTGGCCTAGCATATTTAAAGACACTTATACATATCGTAAATCATGCTTAGCTTGCCAAAAGTTGGGGGGGAATTACTAAAAGAAATATGATGCCATTAAACCCCATTCTTAAATTAGAGATTTTCGATTGTTGGGGCATTGATTTTATGGGGGCCATTTCCCCCATCTTTTGGATACACATATATTCTGCTTTCTATAGACTATGTATCTAAATGGGTGGAGGCTATTCCTTGTAGAAACAATTATGCGGCTATCGTGCTTAAATTCATGAAAGAAAATATTTTCGCACGATTTGGGATGCCAAAGGCTATGATAAGCGACGGAGGGTCACATTTCTGCAACCACCTCTTTACAAGCTTAATGAAGAAGTTTGGGGTGAAACACAAGGTTTCCACACTGTACCGCCCCCAAACCGACAAGCGGAGTTGGCGAATCGTGAAATCAAGAGCATACTCCAAAAACGATGAATCCATCAAGGAAGGATTGGAGCATGCGTCTTTTCGAGGGATTGTGGGCCAACCGTACCGCCTACAAAACAGTTTTAGGGATGTCCCCATATCGCTTAGTTTTTGGAAAATTTTGCCATTTGCCCATTGAACTTGAACACAAATCCTTTTGGGCAATTAAAAAGTTTAATTGTGAAATTGACCCCTCCTCTCGTAAATTGTAGTTAGTGGAACACGAAGAGATAAGGAGGGAGGCATACAACAATTCCAAGCTTGAGAAGGAGAGGCTTAAATGTGCCCATGATCGAATCATTTTGAGGAGAGAATTCACCCCGGGGGGAGAAAGTGCTACTTTACAACTCAAGACTTCATCTCTTCCCCGGAAATCTTCGTTCAAAGTGGATTGGACCTTTCATAATTCGGGAAGTGTTTCCACATGGCGCAGTGACCATTGCCAATCCACAAAACGACAATGAATTCAAGGTGATCGGCCAACGCTTAAAGCATTCCCAAGAGCCGTGGAGTAAGGACGAGGTCACCATGGATCTAATGGAACCACCACCGGGTGGAACCAATTAGGTGTGTTCGTTCCAAAACTTTTCTATATAGCAATATGTAGTAATGAATAACTCTTGCTCAAGCTTTCTTATCCTAGTTTACCCACTTTTTTGCTCATATTTCGTCTCACCCTTCAAACATTGAGGACCATATTCATTTTTAGTTGGGGGTGTGGACTAGGATATAGAAACTTCTTGAGCATCTTTTTATTATTTTCATCCTTTTTGTGAATAAATTGTATGAAATAAAAAAAAATTCCATCCATCACCAACATTTCTGCAACCCAAAGCTTTTTTGTTAGACCCATTGATTAAATGTGGTGATCTTTCCCAACTTTGGTAAAAATGTATTCTTGGAGTGGATTTTGGCAAATTAGGGTGTGTTGTGTCTTTATGTACTAGAGGCAATTAATTGGCTCTCTTCATGCTTACACTTGGCCTTTTAACTTGAAGCTCATGACAATTACCACCCATTTGAAACCCTATAGTGATGTAGAAACCTTGGTATCAACAATCAATTGATTAGGCCTTAGAAATTTTAAAAATTCTGCTAGGTTTATATTCATGGATCCTAAGGTAGTGACTTGGAAGTTGGAGTTGCTCAAATGAATGCTATCAAATGCTACAATAATAAGTGCACTTGTGCACATTTGAATAAGGCATGAACTTTTGCCATGGTACTTGGAATAAGGCAAAATTTGCCATGAAATTTGAGTAAGTGCATGAAATTTGAACCACAACTCATTTCCATGATCTTTTAAGGGAGAAAGTGTCGTATCCCATAAGCTCGAGAGTTCCTAAGGATCTTACATCATGAGATTGTGACATATTAAGGGGTATACTAAGCTTAGATGTAGATGGTGGAGTGTGTGAGAGGGATGGGATTATAATCTTAGGGAAGAGTGTATAGACTTGAGAACAGTGCCCTTATATATATGATTTCAACACCCTTTAGTATTGCTAATAATCCATGGATGGGGTCAACATTGTCTTTGGGATTGATCACTCATTTTGCTAGAGACTAGCAAAACACTAGTTGGGGGTGTGATTATGAATAAATATTGCATATTCTAACCTCATAATCCTCTCCTCTTGTGCATATAACCCATGGAATCATGCTCTCTTAACTACATTTACGCTAATTCACCATTTGTGAGCATATGATTTTATTCTTGCACAACTTCACTTCCCAAAACATTATAAATGTCTATTATATTTATAGGGATTTTTCTGGATTTTTCAGGTGTCCTGAAAAGGGACTGAATCAACCCAAGAAGAGGAGTGCAAAACAGGCGCCTATTGAAGCAACGACAGTCGCATGGTGACGTGCGTTTATATTTCATATATTTGCGCACGTTTTCTTCCGTGTTTCTCCGTATTTTCCGCCGTCTTTTATTCGTTTTCTCGTGTTTTCTTGTATTTTCTTGTTTTCTTTCACTTTTCCATGTTTTTTGTATATTTGCAGGAATTTACAGCATTTGGGACATAAAACGACGATATTCTGAGTCTCCGGAGCAACAGGAGGAGTCACGCATGATCCAGGGGGTCAAACGACCAAGATTGCCACTTTTCAGCCCCCACCCGATCGGTTGGACACATCCAACCGATCGGGTGATGCATGCGTGTCCGACCCGGACTGAAGCTGGAGCGAAGCACAAGGTAAACCGATCGGTTCGCAGACCGGTTCATCCCAACAGAGTTCTCGGGAAAATGGAGCTGAATTCCAACCGATCGGGTGACCTTCACCCGATCGGTTCATCTGTAGTCGATTCCTCCGAAGGACGACCCGATCACGCCACCCGCTCTCCTCTGCGCCCGGTTGATGCTCCCGAAGGCGACGGCCGAAGCAAAAAGCCGCTCACCCGATCGGTTGACATTTCAACCGATCGGGTGGCCTTTTCGTCTCCTTTCGCGCACCGCTGCTCATTCATTGAAGATATGCTATCATTTCAGAAGGATTTTGGGTGATCTCTTATTTTTCTAGCGTCGGCATCGTCGTTAGCTTTCCAACAGTAGGTCGCATGCCCAAATCCGATTTTTCTAGATTTTTCTGGAATTTTCTGAGCGCAGCTATGTGCTGAAACTGGCTGCAGTCTGGAATTTCATTTCACCCGATCGGTTGACTTGTCAACCGACCGGGTGAGATCTGTTTCTGTGAATATGAGCTCTCTGTTTATTCCACCCGATCGGGTGAGTTTCCACCCGATCGGGTGGGCCTTTTTTGACAGTTCTGAACCCGACCCAAGAGGGGTTTTGAGGGGTTTATAAATAGAGGTTGGGGGCACGACTTGTGGGGATTCTCCTCTAGTTTTTAGGGCTTTTTCAGCCCCTTTGTTGGGAGGCTTAGGGTAGATTAGATTAGGTCTTTGCTCAATAAATCTTGTACCGGATTGTTGGATTCGAATCAAGATAAGTATTTTTCTTCTCTCATTTTCTATTGTATTGTGTTGTTTTCATTTTGCTCTATGGTGAATGTTTGTATGTTATTTGTTTTGCTTGTTTTTATGTTTCTCACCATGGAGTAGTGTTGATGAACCCTAATATGGATTAGGGTAGGATTGATGCTTGGTTGTTTCATTTGACTTGGTTGCATGGCATGTGTTCGATGAAATGTGTCAATGGGGATTTCTAGCAATCTGAGTCCAATTCGTATGGCAACACACTAGATGTGTTGGGGATTGGGGTCCGGTGCTTGTCCAATCAAGATCAGCTTCGATGTATTGCTAGAAATCACATTCGACCTATTTGGCCATTAGGGTTACGCGGGGGTGTTTCATTGTCATCGGCGGGAGAAAGACCGCCTTTGACCGTCGGGCCAAGGGGGAATAAACTTGGCGGTTGACTCCCTAGCCATAGCTCACGCCCCCAGCGTAGACATCGAGTCCTAGCGCGCGGGAGCGGCTTGGACGAAGTGTTGGGAGATATCATTGTGGCCTTAATGCTCCCGGTTGCGGAAGGTGTTAATGGACATGGGAATGCCCACCGTCCGGAACTGGGTAGGCCTAACGTGCTTGGCACCGACCGGAATATCGGGCCATGGACGCTAGGTATCACCTTTTGGGGCAATGTCTCACCCTGGGTCAAGTCAAATGCCAAGTGCCATGAGTGCTCTAGCCCGTGTTAGCGGGGATTCATTTTGTGTCATTTTCATTTCTTTCTTTTATTTCTACACTTCACCCATATCATCCGCGTAGCTAGCACACAACCTAGGCGAGGCTAGTAGCCATTCAAGCCATCCACCTCCCTGAGTTCGATAAACCCGCACCCTACACTAACCGTGCACTTGCGGTAAAACGACACCGCGCCCAAACCGTAAACGGGGTGCCGGTCAAGTTTTTGGCGCCGTTGCTGGGGAGGCGTTCGGTTTGATATTAGCTTAGCTTGGGTTCGTTAGACTACGCCTAAAAACACAAAAAAATTTCTTTTTCTTTTTTTTAAAAAATATATATTCAATAACCAAGAAATTTTTCCCCCACCATTATATTATCTTTTTGTTATTCTCTTGTGCTATTGGCGCTCCTCTCTAGTTTGCTCATTTTTGTTGTCTAGGTATCTTTGATATTGCCATGTGGAGATCAGATTTCGATGCTCAGATGGGAGGATACGATCCTTATTAGGTTGTGGTTTGTGAGACTTGTGGGATGGCGGGGCATGTGTATTACGATTGCCCATTTACGCTTGAGAGCCTCCCCCTACCCCAAGGCCAAACATTTTCCCACAACCTTAGCCCAAACACCTCCCATCCATTTCCTCAACCTTATACCCCTCCACAAACACAAGAAGAATCAAGCATCGTGTTTCTCCTTGAAAGGCCATGTTTAACCAAGGCCAAATATTACAAAACTTGATGGTACCAATCACCGAGCCTACACCGAGGAGAGGGGATGAAGAAGAGGATATACCCACTTTCATGGTTGAGACCACCATGCCATCGGCCACCATAGACACATCTCAAGCCGATACCCCATTTTTCCATCACTACCACTTGGACGACGAAGCATTTTTTGATGATGATAGTGAGGATGGGGTGATTTCTATAGGATCTGTGGGAGAGATTTCTTCTCTTGATCTGGATACCCCGCATGAGTCCTATGAGAGCACCGAGGAGTTTACAGAGATTATGCATACCGGCGAGGAGGATGTGCGTGAGGACGAGGACACCACGACCACCTACGAGGGGTCCGCTCTACATCCACCTCCACTGTCATCTCTGTTGCTGCTTCTTCCTTGGTCCGTGGTCAACCACGAGGATGTCATTCAGGACATCGGGCAGATGGTGGAGTATGAGCATATCGTCGAGGAGGATGTGCATGAGGGCTTGGATACGATCGTCCACTTCATGGAGCCCGAGCCACATCTACCTCTACCGTCAAGCTCCACTTCTTCTGCGGCTGAGCATCTACTTGAGCATATTGCCCCTCTTCAGGGAGATTTTCATACTCACTCTCACTCCACATTTAAGTCTCGCTTTTCACGTCCTATTCTTTTAGACTTATATATTTTTGACACACCATATCTCTCGCAGGACACAGGATCGACTTCCCTTGAGGTATGCTGCGGTGTGTCACCACCTGGAGAGCAACTTCACATGGAGAGCGGGGATTTGATCGTCGCTAGCACAGAGGATAGCATACCATTTTCAGGGAGTGTTCGCCACATTTCATATATTTTACCATCATTTGTCGGCGACTATCTCTGGGATACATTTATTTTGGGAAATAATTTCTTGCCATGGACTAATGCACCTCGTCCTTTGCAGGTCACAGGTGGACACCTACGAGGGATGCTTGGAGGTGCATTGCTTGGGTCCATTGGCACACGTGGCACAGCGCTTCTAGCGGAGCCACAGAAGGAGCAGTTAGAGCAGCTACCTGCCCCACTTCAGATCTTGGATCCGCCTATGCTCAGGTGTATCCTAATCCAGTAGTGTAAAAATTTACCGCTTTCTAGTTTAGATTTGAATAATCTCGTCTCCTCTCATTAGCGAGGGGAGCGTATCTAGGATTTGCTTTTGCATCTTAATAACCCTTCATGTCGTGCCCTTCTATCATTTCACCCCACATCCTCTTCCGAGGAGAACGAGCAGACTGTCTCTCCTGCATTCTGATTTCTTTCTTTTCCGATTTTCCCCTAGCATATTTCCGCATCACATTGATCATATCATTTTGCTAGCATTATCATGTTCAGCTTGGGGAAAACCGACTTTTGTGTGCATGTTTTCGTGTGTCGTTGTCGTGTGTTTGTGTCTTTGAGTCCTTCGTTGCATTTTATATCTTTTATTCTGTATGTTTCTTTTTCTCTATTTTCTAGTTTCGTTCGTGTATTTTTCGTGTTTTTCATTTTTTGTGTCGGTGCGTAACTCCCCTACATTTTCATTGCCCTCCCGTATTCACTACTATTGCATTGAGGACAATGCAAGTTTCAGCTCTGGGGAGTCGCACTTCGTGCATCATTTGTCTCTTTTTCTTCATTATTTGAGTCGTTTTTCTCCGTGCTTTTCTTTTTTCTTTTTTTTTCTTTTCTTCTTTTTATCTCTTTCTCCCAGAGATGAACCCTATGATGAATTGCCACGAAAATCACACGCACACCTTGCACGGCTTCGATAATCACATTCACTAACCTCAGGAAGCCGAGTCCTCTTGCATTTCATGCATCACGGGTCCACTTAGCTTTTTGTAAGTTGTGCGTCGTGCCTAGCTGTTTGGTGTGCTTCTACTTTGTGATTTTACTTTATATACCTGTCCAGGAATGACCCCTAGATTATCATGCTTCGATTTGAATATGCGGTATTTATTTTCCCTGTCTGCTTCTGTATGCTATATATATATATATATCGTGTACTTCATTTCGCATGTGAATGGATTCTACAATTAAGGACTAGGATAACCCATTTAGCCCATGCTCTATTTAGCTAGAATAGTTTCCTTTGCCCAAGTGTTTAGATTCCGACTTCCTTTTTGTTTTACTTGGTGCAAATCTCCTCGTCGTGTACCGTTCTCCCACTTGGGAGAGTACACATGTGTATAGCCAAAAACCCAAAAATCCAAAAAAAACAGAGAAAAGAAAAGAAAAACCCAAAAAGAAAAGAAAAGAAAAATTTTGTATAGCCCAAAATCCAAAAAAAAAAATACAAATACCCTAAACCCAAAATTTTCAAGTGTGAATATTTTTCCTATCTACCGAGAATAAAGGGAAGGCGAGAATTTGCACCGAGTGTTCTTCTCCACATCATCTCAACCCCCATCGTTTTCAAAAACACTTGGCGTGAGAACTTTTTTAGCTAGTATCTTGGCTATAGTGGTGTGATTTCCTTAACCCTAGTTGTGGAGTCCCCCGATGCATGATACGCTTCTATTCTTATACTCTTCTCATGCATGCTTGAGCTAATATTCACCGCAATTTCAAATTCGAATCGGTATTTGGGTCGTTTCCTGGATTTGTGTATATCGAGATTTATTGCACAATGTAGATAGTGACACCGTCTGCTAACACACGACCACACTCACTCGCGCTTCACCGCGTGGGCCCACGGCATTTGTCTGGACTCGTATTCCTTAGTTTAGTGATGTGATTTGGTGTTTGCTTGCTTGGTGTGTCGTTTTTGACTTTGTTGTCCCGGACGGGCGATCTAGGATATAGAGTTTTCTTTTTCTCTCTTTCTCTCTATTTTCTCCCTCCGAGCTCCAACTATCACTCGTCTTCCTCGAGGACGAGGAAGAGTTCAGCTAGGGGGATTTTGACGTGCATTTATATTTCATATATTTGCGCACGTTTTCTTCCGTGTTTCTCCGTATTTTCCGCCGTCTTTTATTCGTTTTCTCGTGTTTTCTTGTATTTTCTTGTTTTCTTTCATTTTTCCATGTTTTTTGTATATTTTCAGGAATTTACAGCATTTGGGACATAAAACGACGATATTCTGAGTCCCCGGAGCAACGGGAGGAGTCACGCGTGATTCAGGGGGTCAAACGACCAAGATTGCCACTTTTCAGCCCCCACCCGATCGGTTGGACACAGCCAACCGATCGGGTGATGCATGCGTGTCCGACCCAGACTGAAGCTGGAGCGAAGCGCAAGGTCAACCGATCGGTTCGCCGACCGGTTCATCCCAACAGAGTTCTCAGGAAAATGGAGCTTAATTCCAACCGATCGGGTGACCTTCACCTGATCAGTTCATCTGTAGCCGATTCCTCCGAAGGACGACCCGATCACGCCACCCGCTCTCCTCTGCGCCCGGTTGATGCTCCCGAAGGCGACGGCCGAAGCAACAAGCCGCTCACCCGATCGGTTGACATTTCAACCGATCGGGTGGCCTTTTCGTCCCCTTTCGCGCACCGCTGCTCATTCATTGAAGATATTCTATCATTCCAGAAGGATTTTGGGTGATCTCTTATTTTTCTAGCGTCGGCATCGTCATTAGATTTCCAACGATAGGTCGCATGCCCAAATCTGATTTTTCTAGATTTTTCTGGAATTTTCTGAGCGCAGCTATGTGCTTTAACTGGCTGCAGTCTGGAATTTCATTTCACCCGATCGGTTGACTTGTCAACCGACCGGGTGAGATCTGTTTCTGCGAATCTGAGCTCTCTGTTTATTCCACCTGATCGGGTGAGTTTCCACCCGATCGGGTGGGCCTTTTTTGACAGTTCTGAACCCGACCCAAGAGGGTTTTTGAGGGGTTTATAAATAGAGGTTGGGGGCACGACTTGGGAGGATTCTCCTCTAGTTTTTAAGGGCTTTTTCAGCACCTTTGTTGGGAGGCTTAGGGTAGATTAGATTAGGTCTTTGTTCAATAAATCTTGTACCGGATTGTTGGATTCGAATCAAGATAAGTATTTTTCTTCTCTCATTTTCTATTGTATTGTGTTGTTTTCATTTTGCTCTATGGTGAATGTTTGTATATTATTTGTTTTGCTTGTTTTTATGTTTCTCAGCATGGAGTAGTGTTGATGAACCCTAATATGGGTTAAGGTAGGATTGATGCTTGGTTGTTTCATTTGACTTGGTTGCATGGCATGTGTTCGATGAAATGTGTCAATAGGGATTTCTAGCAATCTGAGTCCAATTCGTATGGCAACACACTAGATGTGTTGGGGATTGGGGTCCGGTGCTTGTCCAATCAAGATCTGCTTCGATGTATTGCTAGAAATCACATTCGACCTATCTGGCCATTAGGGTTACGCGGGGGTGTTTCATTGTCATCGGCGGGAGAAAGACTGCCTTTGACCGTCGGGCCAAGGGGGAATAAACTTGGCGGTTGACTCCCTAGCCATAGCTCACGCCCCCAGCGTAGACATCGAGTCCTAGCGCGCGGGATCGGCTTGGACGAAGTGTTGGGAGATATCATTGTGGCCTTAATGCTCCTGGTTGCAGAAGGTGTTAATGGACATGGGAATGCCCACCGTCCGGAACCGGGTAGGCCTAGCGTGCTTGGCACCGACCGGAATATCGGGCCATGGACGCTAGGTACCACCTTTTGGGGCAATGTCTCACCCTGGGTCAAGTCAAATGCCAAGTGCCATGAGTGCTCTAGCCTGTGTTAGCGGGGATTCATTTTGTGTCATTTTCATTTCTTTCTTTTATTTCGGCACTTCACCTATATAATCCACGTAGCTAGCACACAACCTAGGCGAGGCTAGTAGCCATTCAAGCCATCCACCTCCCTGAGTTCGATAAACCCGCACCCTACACTAACCGTGCACTTGCGGTAAAATGACACCGCGTCCAAACCGTAAACGGGGTGCCGGTCACCTGGGAAACCCAACAGTTGACTGCCCAAACAATGGCAGTCACCTGCCTTTAAAGAATTGAAGCTAGAGAAGCTGAAGCCCAACGACAGTCGCCTGTAAGAGGATGGACAGCCGACTGTAATATTTTACAGTCGCCTGTCATCTTTCAGGCGACTGAAATTTCAGATTCCTGAGGGAGCAAAAAGGGCCAACTCTATGTTATTTTGACATTTCTGCAGTAGGTGACTGAAGAGCAAACGACAGTCGCCTGTGGATTGCACAGGCGACTGTGAGTTTTAAAGACAGTCGCCTGTTGCCCTTTGGTAGGAACGACTGTCATCTTTGCATCAGTCGACTGTCGTTTGTTCGACAGTCGACTGATCGGGGTTTTTCTGCCGCAGTCTGGGTTACGAGAAACGGGTTTTTCTTTACCCGATTTCTCTCCAGTTGATGTGAATCGTTGGATGATGATGTGGATAGATGAGATGTAATCCCTAGGGGATATAAAACACTACTATTCAGATGTAATAAGGGAGAACGAAAATAGGACTTAATCTTTTGCTATTTTAGGTCTTCTTCTTCCTTGAGAAGGGGATTAGGGTTTTTGAGAGTTTTGAGCTTTCTGATTTCGTTTTTGCTATTGCTGAGACTGATTGCTGATTGAAGAAGCTTGTATTTGGTGACAAATCTCCAACCCTCTTTCTAATACATATTTTGCTTTCATTCTTTGCATTGAACTATGTCTATTTTTATGAATGCTGATTCTGTTCTTGATATGCTAGACTAGATCATTGTGTGGGTGTTTTGAATTGATGTAGGATGTATTGATTGCCTTGCTAATATTAATTTCCAGCACCCCTTGTTAATCCATGTTGTTGGGTGAATTAAACTTATGAGTAATTGGGTTTGATACTATCCATGGAGGAGCCGAAGAACGGTGGTGCTCCGTAATTGTTGCATCTATGTATCCAATGGGTATTGCATATCTTGAAATGAATGCAAGACCCTTTCAATCCATATTTCGTAATTTAAAATTTTAATTCATCCATCAATTCAAATTGTTAATTGGTTTGTGACCCATCTATTGAATCGTGCATTACCCGAAAGGGGCCGCAGAATGGTGGTTGTGCGTTGTGCACCACAACCTATATGCACTACTCTCACATACCTTGAAATGGGTGTGAGAGTGATTCATGAGCTTCAATTAGGGGAAGGACCCAGTTAGCAATTATCTTTGATGCACCCCATATGTGTTTAATTAATTTATTTCTCGATCCTCATACCTTGAAATGGATGAGTGATCGAGTTATCATTGAATTAATATTTAGCAGAGCAATTGAGCAATCCTACAGATATCCTCAACACCCACCTCTTTCTCTCCCTTGCATTCAAACCTTAGGACATCACCCTAACTCTAGGGTATTTAGAAAAACCGATTATCCAAATAATCATTCACCCCATAAGGTGGTAAGAACCCTCAACCATTCTTTACATGCTCTAACTATTTGTGTGAATTTGCAGATTAGTTCCGTCTCTGTGGATATGATCCTATACTCGCCGGGTATATTATTTGCCAACCTCGTACACTTGCGAGTATCACCTTTCTGGGAGAGTCACTTTATTCAACTCAATATATTCCACACACATCCTCATAGTTCCATCCATCTTCTTTACCAAAAATATCGGGGTACTCCATGATGATGAGCTTGCTGAATCCAGCCTTTTTGCAAAAGATCACCAAACTGAGTCCGGACTTCAATTAATTCTGATGGAGCCATACGGTAAGGATCCCTGTAGTAAGGTTGAGCTCCTGGCATAAGCTCGATCACAAACTCCACGGCGTGGTCTGGTGGTAATCCCCTAAGGCTATCTAGAAATACGTTTAGAAACTCCTTTACTATCTCTGGTCTCTCTGGTGTAATATACATAGAAGTCAACACGGTATCCGTAAGTCTGGCTCTGTACTGCACTGGTCCATTGATCAGCTTCCATTGACGTACTTGAATTTCGGGTAGTGCAGAATGTTGAACACCACTCTCATGCGTCGACAATCAATTGTGACGTAAAAGATCCACATCTAATCCATTCCGAATACGACATTAAAACTTGGTATATCAATGACTAAAAAATGGACGTAGAGCTCTCATCTGCAAATGACTACGGGGCGATATGGATATCCACTAGTCATCTGCAACACACCATCTCATGTCTTGATGTCCCAGCCAGAAGCGAAGGGTGAAATGGGGACAGCGTGTCGGTTGGCAAAACGTAACACCATAAAACACTGTAAATCTCCCGAATCAAAAAGCGCAAGAGCGGGTCTACTAACTGCCAACACAATACCTATGGTTGCCAAAACTATGCCTAAGTATACCATATACAATTTACAAATTGAAGGAACATGTTAAATTTGTACATGTAACGACTTGGCCTATAGCATCGGTCTCCTTTGTAGTCATAGTAAAATTATTGCACCTTGGGTGTGGAACTTGTGGCCACGCTTGTTGAAATCCTTTTCGCTGTGGTGGGAGTCCACAGTGAGTGTTCCATGCTGAAGCTGTAGCTGGTACAACTATCGGTGCTAGGCCTGCTAGTCTCTGTCCCTTCTGGGGGCAGTCTCTGGCAACGTGGTCGTCTGCTCCGCAAATCAGACATTTGGTTCAAGAGGTATCGGCACTCAGCCTTGACGTGCTCTGGTTTGTTGCAATAGTGACAAACCGTCTGATGTCGGTGCTGCAGTGGCTGCTGTTGATGTTGTGAAGCCGGCCTCTTGAAAGGCGTCTGTTGTTCCGGTCAGGATGCATGTCGGTTAGAAGGTGGAAGCGGTCGTTTATGAGAGGCAGTCACTTGCCGTTCTTGCTTTCCCTTTTGCTGCACATATTCGTAGTCTCGAGCTGCAGAGAGTACTTGTAACAACCCGCTCTCGGGGCCCGTTACTGTTTAGAACATGCGCAAGTCGTGCTAGGCACTATTGAAATCAATACAGGCTCTGTTGCAGAAATGTGCCAAAATACTCATACATGAAAGTGGTATAAAACTTATTACAAACCAGCAGCGTACAGGAAAGGAAATACAATTCGAAGTACAAATACACACCAAGCAAGCCACTCTGATACATATAATAAAAACATTCTCACACTTACACTTAGTAACCAGCGTCCTCCTAGTCAAATTCCACAGAAAACTCAGCGTCTGTAGTCCCTGTTGCAACTTCTTCAATCTGTGCTGTATCTGGCGAGACCACCACAAAAAGAAGGGTCGCGAGGATCAGACGTAACTCAAAGTATCTCTAACATGATATTTAAAACAATAAACAAGCATGAAAAAACTAGCATGTCAATCTAAAGAGGCAAGAAGTAAAGTGCGTACAATAGGACAGAAAAGTAACATAACAGATTTAAAACTATTTCAATTCTGTCAGCAATAAACAATATTTAAAATGACCAGTTACGAGGTTTTTAGTTGTGCCTGATCCTAGTTCGTGACTTATAAAGGGAAGTATAATATGCAACCAAGAGTCCATCTGATATCCCGGGTTACAACAAAACGATACGGTACAATCAAAACGGTGCTATTCAACAAAACGATAATGTTCAATCAAAACGGTACTATTCAGCAGATCGGACTGGTCGCTCCTGCACTTCCACTATTATAAGTTACCCAAAACCCTGTGTGTGTGCGCGCGCACAAGTTACCGTACTTACCATTTACGAGTCAATTACAGAGTCTAATTCAATTTACGGTACGGTGCAATTACGATACTATGCAACTTATCGAGTTTAGCTAACTGTTCCAGTGAAACACTTTGCTAATAAAAAGAAACTAATTTTGGCATGCATCAATATTGTTTTTAAACCCCATAGCTAGGATACGATGGGTTACCGATTTGCCTTGTAGTGAAAGGCACGTCTTGGTCAGCGGTAGGGGTTCCTGGTTCACACGTGTTACGCGACGAGTTAGCAACACAAAATAATAAAATAAATATAACTAAGCTAAGGACTTAACGAATTTAATAAATTAACTTACTAACATAATTTAATTTATATAACTTAGTTAATAAGTTATCTTACTAACTAACTTATTTATAAATTAACTATTAGTTAACTTAACTTAACTTAAAAATATAATTTAAAAAAATACACTTGACTTTTAAATATATATATATAGCTTAACTTAATCCTAACTTATAAAACTTTATATGAACTAATTTTAAAGCTAACTTAAAAACTTAACTTATAAAAATAACTCATTTAATAACTTTTATCATAACTTAATATATTTAAAAACTTAATTTCTAATATAACTAAACTGAAGATAAAAAATAAAGTTAATTTAAAAACATATCTTTTATAACTAACTATTAAATATTAAAAAGAACTTAAGCTTTTTACACACACCTCACCTCTCTCTCTTTCTCTGTCTCTTCGTTCTCCCCTTCTTCTTTCCTTTTTTGGTTGCAGGCAACGGCGGCTCAGGGGAGGAGGGGCGACGGCGTCCGAGGGGGGCCGGCCTGGGGCGCTGGGGTCGGGAGCGGCGGCGCAAGCGGCACGACGGCGCAAGCGTGGAGGCGGACGACGGCGGGTGGCTGGGCGCGGCCTATGGAGGAGGGGAGAGGCTGATCTGAAATAAGGGAGGAGGAAGAATAGGAGAGTGGAAGGTCGTTGTATGAAATTGGGAAGATTGGGGATGAATTTTACTTGATTTTGGTTACAATTTCTCTCTGTTTTCCCCTCTAATTTGAGATTTCTGAATTAATTTGGGGTTTGATTTTGATTGAAGGATGTTGAAGTTGGGGTTGGCTGAGGAGATTGATGAACGAGAGAGGGGAGAGGCTTTGTTTGCAGACAATGGGAGGCAGTTTATGAAAAAGAGGGTGCCGTGAGAGAGTGGCCATTAGTTAATGAGGGAGACGAATTCAACCAGGTTAGTGAAGGATTAGATTTTTGTTTATTATGGAGAAGAACTTTTTGCCATGGAAATTTGATCGTGGAAGAGACATGTTAAACGAAAATCAAACTTAGCATTAATGAAGGGAGGTTAGGGAATGTCTCTGGCTGAGAGATGAGAAAAACGTGGGAGGAATTAACTAATTAATTAACTAATTAATTAACCAAAGTAATTAATGGTAGATTAAAAATTATTGGTAATTAGTAAAATAAATTAGTTAAAGTAATTAGTAAATTAAATTAACTATAGTAACTATTTAAATTATGGTGAAAAATTTAGACGCGCTCGCATCGATACGTAGAAAAGAAAAATACTTGGATAACTGAACTAAATACAGACATACAAGCAAACCAAAACGCCTAAAAATACCTGTCGTTACATCCTACCCTCTTTAGAACAATTCCTTCCTCGGAATTCTCTACAGGCATGGAAAAGGTAGGGGTAACGTTCTCGCATCTCATCCTCTCGCTCCCAGGTAGATTCTCCTGGCGAGTCGCGACGCCACATCACCCTGACTAGATCAATAGTCCTGTTCCTGAAGACCTTCTGACGTCGATCTATGATCTCCACTGGTTGCTGCACGTATGTCAAGTCTGGACGAATTGTGATCTCCGAGTAGTCCACGACATGACTAGGGTCACTCACATAGTGACGCAGCTGCGAGATGTGGAACACATTGTGCACTCCCTCTAAGGCAGGGGCAATGCAAGTTTGTATGCTACCTCTCCTACTCGCTCCAGAATATCGAAAGGTCCAATGAATCGAGGATTAAGCTTTCCTCTCTGCCCAAAATGAATCATTCCTCGGTTGGGCGAGTTCTTCAGAAAAACATGATCTCCGGGCTGAAACTCTAGATGTCGATGTTTCGCATCCGCCCAATGCTTGTACCTGTCCTGGGCCAGCTGCAGCTTCTCTCTGATGGTTCGAACCACATCCTTTCTTGTCAACCACGTCAAGGCTCCTGTGATCTTCGAGAAGTCGTTGATAAAACTCCGGTAGTAGCCAGCGAATCTCGGTCACCGTTCGGGGAACTGGCCAGTTTTGAACAGCGGCTACTTTTTCAGGATCAATAGCAATCCCTTCTCCAGACACTATGTGGCCTAGAAACGCCACCTTGTTCAGCCAGAACTCGCACTTGCTAAGTTTGGCATAAAGCTGGTGGCTTCTCAGGGTCTCGAGAACCTTCCTAAGATGCTCTGCATGCTCCATCGCATTCTTCGAGTAGATGAGAATGTCGTCGATGTAGACTACTACGAACTTGTCCAATTATTCATACAATACTTGGTTCATGAGACTCATAAATACCGCGGGTGCATTGGTCACACCAAACGGCATTACTAAGTACTCATAATGTCCATATCTGGTCCTGAATGCAGTCTTGGGAACATCTTCGTCTTTCACCTTCACTTGATGGTACCCTGTCCTCAGATCCAGCTTCGAATAGATGCTTGATCCACCGAGCTGGTCAAAAAGATCGTCGATGCGCGGTAGAGGGTACTTGTTCTTCACGGTGACTTTGTTCAGCTCACTGTAGTCAACGCACATACAAATGGATCCATCTTTCTTCTTCACCAGCAATATAGGAGATCCCCAGGGAGATACACTGGGTCGTATCCATCCCTTCTTCAGAAGCTCATCTAGTTGGGTCCGCAATTCTTCTAGCTCAGATGGTGCTAAACGATATGGATCTTTAGACATTGGTTGAGCTCCTGGCATTAGTTCAATGGCAAATTTGAGAGTGCGATCCGGAGGTAAACCTTTAAGGTCGTCTGGAAACACATCCAAGAAATCTCGAACTACTTCTGGTATCTCAGGCTCAACTTCCATAGCAGCTGCTACTGCTTCGATCGATTTGGCTCTGTACTCCACTGGGCCTACCGATCTGCTTCCGCTAATGAACTCGAACTTTGGATGATCAGGAATCTCGAAGACTACCCTCCTTCGACTATAGTCGATGATGGCATGGAAAGTTCCCAACCAATCCATCCTGAATACAGCATCAAAGTTCGGTATGTCTATCATCATGAAGTCAGCAAATAACGCTCGCTCAAAAATAACCCCTGGGCATTGAGGATACCCACGGGTCATCTTTATCACTCTGCCGCCCGTGTTGACGTCCCTACCGGGTGCTAAAGGTTTGACAGGAATAGTGTGGGTGCGAACGAATCGACTCGCCAGAAAGCAGTGTGATGCTCCCGAGTCGAACAAGGAGAGGGCGGGGTTCCCAGCTACTAGTATGACACCTAAGTTACAAACACTAATCTAAGCAACCAATGCTAATGAAAGAAATGAATTACGAACTATGCAAGAATATACATGTGATCACTTCACCGGTAGCCTCAGTCTCTTCGATGGTCATGGTGTAAGCCTAGCGTTTCAGTGGTGGCTGCTGCCTTGCTTGCTGAAACTGCCTCTGTTGTGGGGGTAGAGGTGGACGCTATGGAGCGTTCCCAGTCTGGACAGCACGAGGAGCTGGGGCTGGAGCTGTAGCACGTGGCTTAGAATGTGGACAATCCCTAGCCATATGTCCTGACTCCCCGCAAACCAGACAAATGCCTAAAAGAATTTGACACTCAGACCTGATGTGTCCAGGCTTCCCACAAAAGTGGCAGACCGGGAGGGCCTGCTGATGTTGTCCTGGCCTCTTAAACTGAACCTGATGAATAGGGCAGTGCATCTGTGGCCGTCTGCTTGGCCCAGCTTGGGTCGGTAGGGGCCTCGCAGGTGCTATTAGCCTTCGCTCTTCCTTCGCTTCCTCTTCGACCATCTCATGGTTACGAGCAATGGCCAGAACTTCAGCATGTGTGGTCGGACTAGCACCGACCATCATTCTCCGAATCTCAAATGTGAGCCCCTGCTAGAATTGCTGGGCTCGAGTCAATGGATCTGCAACCATCTCCGGGGCAAACCTGCTGAGCCTGGAGAACTCAACGTCATACTGATCCACGGTCATCGAACCCTGCTTCAGGTTGATGAACTTCTTTCTCATCAGGATCTTTGCCTGTGGGGGAAAGTACTGAGCGTTGATGTTTTGGTGAAGACATCCCACGAAATCGGTAATCCCAAGCGGTCTTCTACCGCCTGCCACCAGTCTCGTGCACCATCAGTTAGTTGCCCTTTGGCGGTATCCACCCATGCTTCTTATCGAATCTGAGATGCTCTCAGTTCATCAGTGATGCTCCTGAGCCATTCTTCCGCTTGGAGATGATTCTCGGTCCCAGCGAAGGTCTTCGGGTTCATCTCTCGAAAGTGATAAGCACTTGGGTCAGCTTTCTGCTCTCTGTGCAAAGCCTGCTCCAAAGCCTGTCCAAGTTGCTGATGAAGGGCATACATGCCCCGCATGCAACTTTCTGTAGACAATGGTGCGGCCGGAAATGCTGTCGCGTTCAGACCGGTGTTAGCTCTATTACTAGCATCATTCTGGTTGGGACCCTCATTCGAGTGATTGGTCCCGAATCCAAACGTACTGTCTTCGCTTCCTGAAGTGTTCCTTTCCATTGCTTCTCTGCATTTCATAAGGTTTGATCAGTTCCATTGAGTATTTTATACGGCACATTCTGAACTTCCTGTACTGTTCATGTGGTATTTAGCACGGACCTTCATGGGCCACCAAACTTGTAATGACCCGCTCTCGGGGCCCGTTACTGTTTGGAACATGCGCAAGTCCTGCTAGGTACCATTGAAATCAATACATGCTCTGTTGCAGAAATGTGCCAAAATACTCATACATGAAAGTGGTATAAACCTTATTACAAACCAGCAGCGTATAGGAAAGGAAATACAACTCGAAGTACAAATACACACCAAGCAAACCACTCTGATACATATAATAAAAACACTCTCACACTCACACTTAGTAACCAGCGTCCTCCTGGTCAAATTCTACAGCAAACTCGACGTCTGTAGTCCCTGTTGCAACTTCTTCAACCTGTGCTGTATCTGGCGAGACCACCACAAAAAGAAGGATTGCCAGGATCAGACGTAACTCAAAGTATCTCTAACATGATATTTAAAACAATAAACAAGCATGACAAAACTAGCATGTCAATCTAAAGAGGCAAGAAGTAAAGTGCATACAATAGGGCAGAAAAGTAACATAACAGATTTAAAACTATTTCAATTCTGTCAGCAATAAACAATATTTAAAATGACCAGTTACGAGGTTTTTAGTTGTGCATGATCCTAGTTCGTGACTTATAAAAGGAAGTACAATATGCAACCAAGAGTCCACCTGATATCCAGGTTTACAACAAAATGATACGGTACAATCAAAACAGTGCTATTCAAAAAACGATACTGTTCAATCAAAACGGTACTATTGAGCAGATCGGACTGGTCGATCCCGCACTTCCACTATTATAAGTTACCCCAAAACCCTCTCTGTGTGTGTGTGTGTGCAAGTTACCGTACTTACCATTTACGAGTCAAGTACAGAGTCCAATTCAATTTACAGTACGGTGCAATTACGATACTATACAACTTATCGAGTTTAGCAAATTGTTCCAGTGAAACACTTTGCTAATAAAAAGAAACTAATTTTGCCATGCATCAATATTGTTTTTAAACCCCATAGCTAGGATACGATGATTTACCGATTCGCCTTGTAGTGAAAGGCACGTCTTGGTCAGCGGTAGGGGTTCCTGGTTCACACGTGTTACGCGACGAGTTAGCAACACAAAATAATAAAATAAATATAACGAGGGTAAAGACATAACTTAACGAATTTAATAAATTAACTTACTAACATAATTTAATTTATATAACTTAGTTAATAAGTTATCTTGCTAACTAACTTATTTATAAACTAACTATTAGTTAATTTAACTTAACTTAAAAATATAATTTAAAAAAATACAGTTGACTTTTAAAAATATATATAGCTTAACTTAATCCTAACTTATAAAACTTTATATGAACTAATTTTAAAACTAACTTAAAAACTTAACTTATAAAAATAACTCATTTAATAACTTTTATCATAACTTATTATATTTAAAAACTTAATTTCTAATATAACTAAACTGAAGGTAAAAAATAAAGTTAATTTAAAAACATATCTTTTATAACTAATTATTAAATATTAAAAAGAACTTAAGCTTTTTACACACACACACCTCACCTCTCTCTCTTTCTCTGTCTCTTCGTTCTCCCCTTCTTCTTTCTGTTTTTTTTTGGTTGCAGGCAACGGCGGCTCAGGGGAGGAGGGGCGACGGCGTCCGAGGGGGGCCGGCCTGGGGTGCTCGGTGCGGCGGCACGCGCGTGGAGGCGGACAGCGGCGGGTGGCTGGGCGCGGCCTATGGAGGAGGGGAGAGGCTGATCTGAAATAAGGGAGGAGGAAGAATAGGAGAGTGGAAGGTTGTTGTAGGAAATTGGGAAGATTGGGGATGAATTTTACTTGATTTTGGTTACAATTTCTCTCTGTTTTCCCCTCTAATTTGAGATTTCTGAATCAATTTGGGGATTTGATTTTGGATTGAAGGATGTTGAAGTTGGGGTTGGCTGAGGAGATTGATGAACGAGAGAGGGGAGAGGCTTTGTTTGCAGACAATGTGAGGGGGTTTATGAAGAAGAGGGTGCCGTGAGAGAGTGGCCATTAGTTAATGAGGGAGACGAATTCAACCAGGTTAGTCAAGGATTAGGTTTTTATTTATTATGGAGAAGAACTTTTTTCCATGGAAATTTGGTCGTGGAAGAGACATGTTAAACGAAAATCAAACTTAGCATTAATGAAGGGAGGTTAGGGAATGTATCTGGCTTAGAGATGAGAAAAACGTGGGAGGAATTAACTAATTAATTAACTAATTAATTAACCAAAGTAATTAATGGTAGATTAAAAATTATTGGTAATTAGTAAAATAAATTAGTTAAAGTAATTAGTAAATTAAATTAACTATAGTAACTATTTAAACTGCGGTGAAAAATTTAGACGCGCTCGTATCGATACGTAGAAAAGAAAAGTACTCGGATAACTGAACTAAATACAGACATACACGCAAACCAAGACGCCTAAAAATACCTGTTGTTATAGTACTTTGGTATGGGTCTTCAACTATAACCCAACAAACTATTCTTGAATCCTGATGTTCATGCCTTCTTGAAAACACCGAGCTCTATCCAATGGAACAAATACCATATTCTTTTTATTCCTGCAAAACAACTTGTTAGCAATAGATCAATTTCACAAGTTGAATACATACCTGCTAAGCCTGGAAATTTTGGTGTTATACTGTTCGACATTCATGGAACCTTGCCTCAGATTCATAAATTGTGCATGCAGTCCCCTCTTCGCCTCTGGGGAGAAATACTGAGCATTAAAATTCTCCTTGAAGGTACTCCATGCAATCGGTTGTACCTGTCAGTCCTCCTCTGAATCCCACCATGATCTGGCGTCTTGTGTCAATTGTAGCTTAGCCATATCCACCCATGAATCTGGCATAATCCGTGCCTCTTTCAATATGTCAGCAGTGCAGCGCAGCCATTCTTATGTTGCAAGGGGGTCTTTTGTTCCTTTAAAGATTGGTGGACGCAGTGATCGAAATTGTTGTACTCCTCCTTCACGTTGGGCTCGGCCTCCTTTTGTAAAGCCTGGACCATCTCTCGTAAGGTCTGGTCTGAAATCTTTATCGTCGATGCGGGCTGTTCAATGTTATTGTCGTCGTTATTGTTGTTGTTGTTGCTTACATTCCCATTGTCGACATTTTCATTGGGCTGGTTGTTGACGTCGTGGTTACTGTTATTGGCATTTTCGATGTCACGCCTCGCTCCCCAGGATACACATGATTTTCGAAACTGTCCCAAGTATTCATTAAGAGGTGAGTGTGATGAGAGAGAAAGGGAGAGAGAGTATAAAGAAGAACTGGCAGGCCATTGTGCACATATTGGGATGGTACAGTTAATGCTCCAAAACACCACAGAACAATACAAAAGAGAAACACAAGTACAAAATCATTCATATATTACATAAATTCAAGTACAACAGTCATATACAAAGTACAAATTCAACTCAAAGGCACACCCCACTGCAACTCACTTCATATTCTACATTGACTCCACAACTCCTTGCCAACACTCTCCTGATAAACTCCCTCAACTCTGCTACATTAAGGATCCACCTGTCTAATACTTGTGGGAAAAGGGGGAGGACACACCACAGTGTGACCAATAGGAATACCTAACTCTAAATGACATATTATTTTTACAACATATGCTACAATGTACAAGAATTGACATAAATACAATAAGGCATGGAAACATGTATAAGAGAGCATAAGTGAGCATAAATAAGTATGTGAGCATAACAATGAGCATATGAGCATAAATGGCAATATGATCATAAATGAGCAAAGATATAAGTAACGACACACTTGGTACAACTACATGCATTATCCACTTCCATTAACTTAGTTATATTAAGTGGTGAACATGAATATATAATCATATTGTCATGGTCAAAGTGCTAAGGAGTTATTTGGCATGGCTTCCTAGTTTTTTCCTTTCTTTCTTTCAAATTTCATTACTCATTCACATAGGGTCATGCATCTCCTTGTGCACCTCTTTTTCATCGTAATATAAACTTAGAAATCCATGCCAACCTCCTACCGTATCCAACTTAGCCATGTCAATAGGACACACTTCATGCCATCACAATCCAATTCACATATCAATCTCCACATCCATATATTCATCTTTCAATAGCATTTGTCACATACTCATGGTTCAAATACGATCTCATCACAACTTGTACTCTTGCCTTGAGGAAAATTTTCACAAAGAACGTATCTTTTCATATAGAAGAAATTAAATCATGGCAATAATATCTAAAACATGGCATGTGGCTAATCTTAAAACTACGAATCTGTTGTGAGTCTAGATTCTGAAAAGATTAATAAATATCAGGCATTTGCAACTAGAATCATAGATATAGCTCAACATGAAGATTGTAAGTGATTCAATGGGGATTTCATATTATCCAAGATCATAGAAATTGGATAACTTTGATGAAAGTTATAGTCCGTACCACGCAGTTTGGCAGAATCTGCTCAAAATTAATACTCAGGTAAACACCATCTGTTTTCATCTACTTTCAGTCAGAATCTGAGTTCGGTTTCTACATGAAAGTTGTAGCTAACTTGAAGAGCTTTCAGTATTATATTAAATTATAATTTTTGGAGAATTGTATGAAAAGTTATGCTCAATTGAAATCACAGTACATGACTGAAATAAGAAACAGAACATCTTACTAATGCAACTTACTTCCACGTGCTACTACAACAAAAAAATGGCAATTAAACACATAATGAAACATGATTGTTTAGCATGACATATTGACAATGGAATCATAATAAGGGTAACATGACAATGTGGACATGACGCACAATAAAAAGGTAACATGGAACTTCATGCTAAGTTAGCATGGCAACAACTTGAATTCATTTGTACAACAACTAATAATAACTTGCCATTATGAGTGATGATTCCTACCTCTCAAGTCCATCTAAAACTCCATCATTCTCCTCCAAATCCATCTCCTTCTCCTCCTCTAACCACGACTCATTGCATCCTTCTATCAAGGACCAATCCAAAGGAGAGAAAAGAAGGAAGAATGAAAGAAAGAATGAAATCATGTTATATTCTCTCATTTTTTTCCTTCATTTTCTTAATTTCCTTTTCTCCAAAAATCCATGAAAAGCCATGTGTCTCATGACTCATCTAAGATGAATCTTGGTGTAATGCTAGTTATCTTCCTTAGAAATTTAGGATTTTATGAAAATAACTAATTATCATGACATATATGAAAAGACACTAATGCCCCTTACTAACTCAAGAAGCCTAAATGACTATTCTAACCTCACCTCTTCTAGATATTAATAAGAATACTATTTTAAGAAATTACTCCTCGACTTGGGTATATAATTACGTACCATGCTACTATTCATACATATCACCACACACACATACATAATCTACCAACCATTTATAGTCACATATATACATATTTACACACATATATTTCTTCACACATAGTCAAACGTACATCAAGTCACATACAACTATTCAAAACTATATAGTCACACAATTATAGTATTTCACACACAGGGTATTTGTAACGACCAGTTTTCACAGTGCACGTTTTTCGTAACAAAACGATTTCAAACGATTTCAAACTTGATTAAATGAATTTTTCCTATTTTTTCGTCGCTCAAATCTGACAATGGACTTCGTATTCGTGATCCTGTCGACTATACGAACCCGTGATATTATTTTCGTAATTTTTCGGACACGTTTCATCTCAGGGGCAAAATCGTAATTTCGTTTTCACTAATTACATATCCTAATATCTCACGTAAACTCTACCCGCAGCCCCAACGTGATTCATGCTTTTGGGTTAGTCAATGACCCACACACCCCTCATTAACTCGTATTAATTACTCATAATATTTTATTGATATTAATTTCATATATAATGATCTCCTAATCCCATCTCCTTTGCAGAACACACGGGCTCCCCCCTTCATCTTCGACCCGAACCCATCACCGCCTGTTGCCTCCCCCGAGCGAACCTATCCCCTCTCCCCTTTCTCACACCGACGCCATCCCCCGAACCCAACTCCGATGGTCTGCCCCGCCGCCTCCTCCTCGTCTCCGCCCTACGACACCTCCCTCCGCCACCTCCAAGAAACCACCCTCGAGCTTCAACCAAGCTAAGCTCCTCCATCTCCACAAAACCTCAACCGCCCCTCGCCAACTCTTCAATGCCAGAGTCGCCTCCGACAGCTCCTTCCAAAGCTCGCCCCCATTTCAAGTCCTCCGGCGAGCCTTCCCGAGCCCGCTCGCCCTCTCAGCCCGCTCCCTCCCTCTCTCGTTCTCTTCCCCTAAGCTGCACGCATGCCCCCCCACTCTCGTTCGAAACCTCACCTCCACCGCTCTTAGCCCCCCCGGAGTCGCCACCCCCCTCAGTCCCCCGCCACCTCGTCGCCTGCTCGGGCTCCACCGTCGTACGCACGAGAGCCCTGCCCCCGGCAAAGTATCGAAGAGGAGAGGTGAAAACGTATTATTAATACGTGTTTTTAATACATATATACGTATTTGTATATTAAGAGTATATAGTATATTATAAAATATTATATGAGAATAATTGGTTTTAAATTCATAACTAATTATATACATATCAGAAAAATACAAGACCAGCTCCAGAAAATCAAAAATGACGTTTTGGACCCATTGGCGCTAGTTTCATCTCAATCAGATGAGTATATTTTTTCCAGCAAATTTTTAAGCCTAAAATTTAAATACGTTGTTTTCACTTAATAATTCATAACTTAATATTTTCACATAAACTGATATATGGAAAAATTATATCTTGTAGTAATCTTCGAGATGGTCATTTTGACAGCTCACTTGAAGCATTCTGATATGTATTTCATTCAGAAGAAATTTTTAAACAAATACGATAACTGATTAAAATTATTTTTTAAATTCATTTTGAAATTTTAAAAATTATAAAAATTAACAGAGTCTTTAGAAAAATATTTACTTAAGTAAAATTATATTCTTCATATCTAGCATGTATAAAATTTTAGAACGCTTTTCGACACCATTTCATTCGATTATAAAATCAAAACGATCAAGTTAAATAGATAGAAAATAATGTGTTCTTCAACCAATTATTTCTGGTGAGTGCAGGTACCGATTCTCGTGCACCAGCTCCTTTGGAAGCTCTAGCTCCAACCTCGTATTATTATGATGATCTCGATAACCGTAAGTCAGTCTAATTCCAACTTTAGAAATCTAGATAGTGTACGTGTATAAACTTAGGATTTCGTGAATAGACGGCTATTGACCTGAACAAACAACTAGAGACCCAATTAATCAGGAAACTAAACTTATCGTCTCAGAACGACTATTAACTTGAGCATACGACATTGCCAACTTTCAACTTTGGTAGCTGTAACACGTAACCATCTACTTGGGTAAAGTGTGTACTAATGGAAATACCACATACTCGAAGCATGGAATCAGCATCGTAGTTGTTGGACTTGTCTTTATCCTCAAATTTATTAGCATTTGCTTTGTTTTACTTTCTGGTTTTCAATAAGAAAGTCAACAAGTGGTCTGATTTAACTATCATAGTAAATAGGAAACTATCTTACTTTTTGTACGTTGATATAATCGATGGAACAGATGTGATTATTGGCATTCTTAACATTGGTGCCAACCGATGTTTAAGATCGTTTGCGTCAAAGTTTGGATCACCCTGCTTGCGAGGATAGTGACCTGCTTAGCCAAACCTGACTGGCCGTGTATGCATGAACCAATGTTATTATCAACAGTTTGTAAATACCTTCAAAAGAATTACTTCAAATTTTTCATCGTCGTGATTACTCTCTTGTCTAGTTCACCATTGTCTACCATTTTATGATACTTATCACTTGAAATTTCGCATGAAACATTGTTACACTTGTGCATGATTGCTCACGTTAAAATAGTTACATCACCTGCTGCATGCCATTTATGACTCGGTGAATGCTAACGAATAATCTTGTGGAATATCATGTGGTGCAACTTGTGGAATATCTTGTGGAATGTCTTGTAAAATATCTTGTGGAACATCCTGTAAAAAACATATACATAGAACACTTGACACTTTACTGGGTTTGGGGTAACTCATAGTTTGAGAGAGTATGAAAGTGACTGTAGTTCATCTTCCCGTACCGCTGCCTCTGTTTCAGCATCCCGTCCTGTTGCCCGTGTTTCGGCAAAATACACGTATCGCTGCCTGTGTTCCGGCATTCGTCTGGGTAAGCGCACCCAGGCAAGAGATGAACTCAATGGTTGTATATCATACTCTCCGACTTGAGTCACGTAGTTCTAGTATAATTACTGCTTGCACAGTCACCTTTACTTTACACATTGCATGCATGTTACTTATTAAACTTGTGTAGCCACTCGTACTTTACCTATCGCTCTGGTATTGCATTTACTGTCTTTAGCTACTTCTTTAGCATGTTCCCATACTTAGCCTGCTTTATACTTGTGCACTTCTTCTTTTCTATGTTTAGAATTATTGTGACTTACCTACGGTTCCATCTTATGGCACCGGCAGACGACGAACAAATCGAAGAAGCGGCCCCTGAGTTTGAGGAGCCAGAGTTTGATCAGGAGACTGCTGAGTTCTAGATATTTGAGTTGGTGTGCGTATTGTATGCTATTATGTATTTCCTTTCCGCATTTCCTTTTATGTACTCAGTGTGAGAGTGTTGTGGTGTGTTGTATTTCAAATATGGCATGCAATAATGTACACTGGTTTGAGTGTTGGTACATCTCTATATTGTAACTATATTGATTTCACTGGTGATATGCAGACCTGCAAATGAAATCAAATAAGTAATGGCCCCTGAGAGCGGGTCGTTATGTTAGTTCTTGGGTTCAAGACTAACGTTGTTTTGATGATGATCAATACATTATGTTAGTGTGCTAATCAATCTTATGTTTTAGTCTCAGTTTATCTTTATGATTATATGTTGATGAGACAAAGCATAATGCTTGGAGGATATTACAAGGGATATCTTAAAGACCTCCAAGAGTGACAGAGTGCTCAATATTGGACGAAGTCATGAAGATCACCTAATGAAGCCAAAGCTTGGAGCATGATGATGGATGGACATCTAGAGGAGCATTGCCAAAGCTTGGAGCTTGATGAAGGGAATCTCATCAAGGAGTGCCAAGCTTGGAGATGAGTGGGAGCATCAAGGTATCATGAGCTTGAAGACTTAAACTCTAGGAGATGCAATATGTAATCCATGTAATTTCAATTACTTGCATTTCTCCTTTTGAGTCTAGGATTATTGTAATGCCTTGATAGATGGTCATACTCTCATGCATATCCATTTAACCATCTTAGTGAGACTTAGGATTATCATAGATATCATCCCATTAGGTTCACCATGCCTTAAACTCTTACTGGAGTTTCTTGCCCTCCCACAGTCGACTGATGAAGGCACGACAGTCGACTGGATAACATCCAGGCGACTGGTCAACCTTCTACAGCCGACTGGTATGCATAGCTCAAGTCAACATTTTTATTAGCTCTTCTTGAGCTTTTCGCATCAGTCGACTGATGTTCAATTGACAGTCGCCTGTGTTTCTACAGTCGCCTGTGAATTGGTCGACAGTCGACTGTGCGCATCTTGCATTTTCTGGGCTTCATCCCAATTTGCAAGATAGTCGACTGATGATGATTTTACAGTCGCCTGTATATTTACAGTCGCCTGTGAAATAGTCAACAGTTGTCTGAAAGGCGTAAGTGCGAAATATGCATCTCTCTCTGTTTTTCTCCATCCTATGCAGCAGTCGACTGATGAAGGATACATAGTCGTCTGTCTATTTTACAGTCGACTGTCATTTGTTTATCAGTCGCCTGTATGCATACATGAGTTAGAGTGCATCTCTCTGTTTTTCTCCATCCTCTGCAGCAGTCGCCTGATGAAGGATATACAGTCGACTGTCTATTTTACAGTCGCCTGTGTAGTCTTCTACAGTCGACTGTCCTGGCTCATATTATAGCCGTTGGGTTTTTTCGAGCCGTTGAACAGTCGACTGTCATTTGTTCATCGGTCGACTGTCTGTGCCGTAAACTGCCAAAATCTAGCCGTTGCAGATTTCTTCCCTTTGGGTTTTTGGCTGGTTTTATGGGTTCATTTGGGCTTCCTATATACAGGAGATGGCTTAGTTCATTTAGAACTCTTGGTTATTATTGAATTTCTTTGAGAATCAATAGCCACTCCTACTCTCTCCCATTCCCTCATTTAGAGCTTCAATCTTATGCTATAGTATCTAAGCTCTAGGGAATTTCTCCAAGGGATTTCAATCTCATTTCTTTCTTGGAGATCATCTTTCTTCTCTTCATTTTCGTACACTCAAGTGAGAAGTATTAGGATTCATTCCTAGAAGAGAGAAAGATCATCAAGTGCAATCAAAGCTAATCTCAAGCACTTGGTCATTCACTTGCATGCCTTCTCCTTCATATTGGTAAGATCATATCAAGGCATAGGTAAGTATTGTTTCGTTTTGTTTTTGTTTCGAAACCCTAATTCTCTTTGTGGGAATTAGTTACGCTCTTTGTGGGAGTTACTCTCTTTGTGAGAGTTTGGTTCTTTCTGTGTGAGGTCTCTCTTTGTGAGAGTAATGATATCTCTTTGTGGGAATCCTAACTCCTCTGTGTGAGGTATCTCTGTGTGAGATTGTATTCACTTCTCTGTGTGTGAATATAGTGAATATTGGTGTGGCTGGACGTACTCAAGTTTTGGGAAACTAGGGTAAAATCCCTGTGTTTGCGATTGTGTTGTTGAGCACTCTGTTTATTTTCCACTACTTAGTGTGCTTTAATTTTAGTAACTTTTAATTAAGTATTTTGCTTGCTATTACACTATTCACCCCCTAGTGTGTGTAGCCCCGCAGGGTCCCTTACACGTTACAGTATTACAGTTGATGTTTTTATGGAGGTTGTGGTCGACGTCATTATTGACGTTGTGGATGGTACCAGAACCACTCCCATTGCCTTGTTCCCCAGCCATATTCTCGTTGATGATGATCGAATTGTTTCCAGTGGTACATCCACGACGGGTGTATGCTTTCGACATTCTGTATTCCAAAGAAGGATGTCAATCACATTTATGATTATTTCATGTTTGCCCTATACTGTTCATAAGGTGTTTTACCGGGACCTGCATGGGCCACCACATGTAACGTCCCGTTTTTGGGTGCCATTACATGTTTTTTTATTTATGCATGTCCTGCAAGGTACCAGTGAAAGCAATATAGAACTAAACAGAAAATTTTATAAACGGAAACATTTTTTATTCATCCTTCAAGAGGGTACAAAGCATATACTAAAAAGGGCTACTAATCTCTCACACTGACAATAAAAGAAAACATGCTTGAAGAATAAAACTCTCATTACTGATACTATCTCAGAAGACTGCACGCTCTACTGGAAATTTTGACTCCACGTACACTTGAGCCTCTGCGTAAGCTGGATCACCTATTGAAAAATAATTAAAAGAGACAATAAAGTAGACGATAATTACAATAAACTAACAATTATAACTTTACATGCAACCCTAATCCTAACAGAACATTAGCAACTAAATACTAATCTAAGCATATCTAACTAAATCATTTCAATATTATTATACTCACAATGTAAATGGAAATAGCGAACTGAATAACCACCACGGGTTCATAGGCGAGCTCACCTGTGCCCTAAACACCATGGTCCAAACAGATCAATAGAGAACCCAGTCAATGTCATTACAATTCCGTCAATGAGCGTGGTCTCCACCACTTTTCCTATCTTTAATATGAGTTCCCAAGCCCCATGTGTCATTCTATCTATTTCAATTTCTTTTTCATTTAACTTCTAGTTCTATATTTTCAAAACTATGTAGAGAGAATTGTGCACAAACTGTAATGCCTATAGCAGTAGGTCCAATGTATCAATATTTCACAACAATAACTTTATTTGCATAAATCTAGATACAAAGTTATCTTCTCATTATAACAATTCTATCAATCAATTTCTATGGTAAACAAAACTCTATTCAGTATATTCTAAAACATCTCCAAATCATTCAGATCTTTTGAGCATTTAAAAAACTGAATTTAAATCTTTTTAAAAAAGATTTGAACAATTGTAGGATCAGATTCATATATTTAAGCATCCCTAATTGGTTTATAGGGTCTACCATACTCGAGGGGAAACTCCTCAAGATTCTAAAAATAGGGAAAATAATTAACCTCGTTAAAATCCCACAAATCTGTCATATATGTTACAGTAAATCACTTAACCGAAAGCCCACATTAAAATCATCATCAGATAGTGGACTGAAAATTCACAGGAAAAATCCGGCCAGTAGGAGCATCCATAGGAAAAATCCAGCGAATAGGAAGATATACAGGAAGGAAGGAGACACAACAATAATCAGCACAAACCCATAGGAAATGAGGGACTACACAATAATCACCCATAGGAAAGAAGGACCGCAAGCATAAACTTACTGGAAATGAAAAATGCAACAATAATCACCTATATGAAAGAAGGACAACAAGCACAAACCCAAGAAGAGTGGAAAAAAACACAGCTGATAGAGCAAAGCCGCAGGAAAATGCAGCCGAAGAGGGAATCTCCTCGGCGGCCAACCCAAAAGCCCCAAAACCTCAAATCGTTAGTAGGGCTGTGGCGTAAGTTGCCACCTTGCCCGTTCGATGCCATAATTTATCAAGAGGGAAGAAATCCCTTCTATATTAGTTGAATCATCATCTCCTTGAACAAACACCCAACAAACAATTTCGAATCCCTAAATCTTTGCAAATAAAATGCATGAAAGGAAAAAATCGAAGTTTAGAGCAAATAGGGTCTACCATGCATCTTAGAAGGCAAACCGAAAGCTCCCAAGAAAATCCAGAATCAATCGGAACTCAATCGGAAGATTTTCAAGAGGAAAACCAATTTTTTCATATGAAATCGAAATCCGACGTTGGAGATTAAATAAGAAATCAAACCGTAATCAGAGAAGAAGTCCACCCAACGTGGGCTGCGCGATGGAGCATTTAAGTCGAGTAGGGCAGGAGATTTACATTCGACACGAGGCGATGTCGTTCGATCGCCTGCGAGAGAGCAAGAAAGCGTGGGACGATGGCTGTCTGTGAGAAAAGAAAAAAATGAGAGAAGAAGTGAGTGAGTAAGGGAGAGTGTGAGAGTGGGTGAGGGCTTTAATGAAAAGAGGGAAGTGAGGGACAACCCCACATGTGCCTGTTTTTGTTTTTTTGTATTTAAAATGAGTCATTACACATTTTCTCCCCATTCCTTCTTGGAAGACGCGTGATTGATACCCAATGGACGCACGTTTTACTATTTTTCGATGTATCTTAAAAAAACACATCATAGATGATTATTCTACAAAATGACCGTCCCATTCCATTTAGGGGGTGGCAATTTTCGGTCCGACACGATAGCACGACACGAGCACGGGCACGATAAGACCGTGCATGGACATGCAATTTTGGCTCGAAATCCTTATCGGACCTGGCCGGCCCGGCTCGGTTCATTTTTGTGCCGGGCCCGGGCCAAGCTATTCGGCCCATTGGGCGGCACGACACGGCAGGACACGAACTACTTTTGAGTTTGCTTAACTACCCCACTTCAATAGTTCAATTCGTATTAATGAGTGCTAATTCATATTGTGTTTCAATTCGTATTTATTTCTATATTATCCCCGACCCGATGAGAGGCACTCATCATTGTATACTGTATAATACTCCATATTGTTAATTACTTTAATTTGAATGTGAAAGATCCTCCGTAGATATAATTCTTAGTAACATCTAATTGAAGTGTATACTCTATAAAATAACAAGACCAAACATGAACTTTGAATAGTGATACCAATCTTTCACATACATAATTCTTTCAACCATATCGGATCGGGCAGAGCAGCCCGAATTTTTATCGGACCGTACCCGAGCCACATCGGAATGGCCCCAAGTCTTGTCGGGCCGTACTGGCCTAGTCCTTTAAAAAAACCGAACTGGGCCAGCACTGCCAGATAAGACCGAACCGGCCTGAATTGCCACACCTAAATTTTCATTTAGCCAAGTGCTAATAACTAATAAAAATGTCTTGGAGGGCCATTACGCACAATTACCTTCCGTAAGACCCCATTGCACGCTATCTTCTCTCTTCCTCTCGACAAAGACGGTGGGTTTGAGAGTTGGGGGAACACCAACGAAGATGGGTTCCTCCTCCGCCGCCGTCTTTCAAGCCGCCACCGGAGCTCAGCCTCTCTCCGCCTCCATTCACCGCCCTCAGCCCCAAAGAAGCAGCAACAAGAACACGACTTTATCGTTCCCAACCAAGAGCTCTTTTCGTTCTCGCTCTCGCTCTCGCCGTCGCCTCGCCGTCAGGGCTTCGGCCGCCACCGTGGGCCCCGCCCACCCGTCTTCGGGGCTCTCGGAGCCCGGCCGCTTTCTCGAGCGCTGTTTCGGCGTGTCCCACGACGCTGGCCCCTCAACGTCGTCTTCTGCTGCTGCGAGTGAGGCGGGGTCGGGATCGCCGGCGGCGGTGATGGCGGGGCCTGTGATGAAGAAAGACTATGGAGCGTTTGGGACGGTGACGCTTGAGAAGTCCAAGCTTGATCTCGCCCAGAAGATGACTAGGTCCAGCCCCGAGGTGATTCAATTTTCCCCAAATATTTCGGGAAGCCCTAGGTTCACCCCACACATATATTTCACCCCAAAAGAATAATTGATTGGGTATAATTGCTTTGAGGCTCAATTTTTATTGGCATTTAAACTGCTCCACCTTGGAAACTGGTTTAAATTTGGGTATACGAGATTTTGTCTCCTAGGTTTCTAGGTATAGATTGAATCATTCAAATGGTCGCGCCAAGGGCCCAAAGGTGCTTTTTAGCTTTACCATGTATCACAACTTATTCATACCGCACAAAACCAGACTTTTGGGTATAAGAGAGGTTTTGGCTATGGGGGCCTGAGTTAATACCAAGCAACATTTTGGGTCTTTGGAAGGTATAAAGTGTTTAAAAATCATTACGCCTGCCTCATTACAAGAAGGTTTTGGCTAGATTGGAAATCTTAGTGAGAATTATGTATTTTTGTGTTCATGTTGGAAAATTTATCTGATTTTATTCTAAGTTTTAAAGGTTTGACTAGTTGCCAGTGTAAGAACTTACAACTAATATTGCTAGAAGAATCATTCTGACCTTTATTTTAAAATCATCTAGGAGTACTATTAAATTATTATTTTTGAATTATGTAACGTGAATTGGTCAGATGTAGCACTATTCTTCAAATAGAACTAGAATGCATTTCTGCTTGGGACAAGGCGTTTTATTAGCAGTTCATCGAGGAGAAATTTTCTCAGTGAAGTGCAGTTTAACTCTTCTTAATCACACCAGATATGTTAATATGATTTGGATATATATAGAAAGTTAATCGGAAGAAGATATGAAATGAATTAAGAAGTACTACAAGATCAATATGTAACAATAATAGCTATATATAAACTTGTACCAACTAAAGTTGACTGAATTCATGTGAGTTCTTCAGTTACATGCGAAGGGTGATGCTTGTGTTATACAGACTAAGAACAAAAAAATGTCACTTGTGGTGTGAATAATGGATTTCTAAAAACTGAATCAAATATGGAAAGCTTGCCTTAAGATAATAGGAAATATGGATTTACATGTTATCAAGTGACTCAATATACAATGTAATTTAACCTTAATGTCAATTATGTCCAGCCAAGGTGCCGGGCTCAGCTACCTTCCATCCAAAGCAATTTTCTTGTTTTTCTCATTTTTCTCGTTTTTCTTCGAGCTGATGCTTGTTCTTCGAAACCTTTTTATCTCTTCCCTTGTTCTCTCCTATCCACTTGCCTTCCCTCCCTTCCAATCCACTCATCCAAAACAATCCACAAAAACGTAAAACGCCATCTCTTGATATTCTTAATTTGTTTAGGCTAAATTAACGAAAAGCCATATCAACTTTACCTCGTTTTATGAAAATACCCCCTAACTTTTTATGTGAGTGAATACCCCTTAAAAACTATCTCATAGTTTTTGCAAATCTAACATATAATCACATGACTTGCACATGACCATTCTTTGACCAAAATGCCCATATGTCTAAAAAAATATTTCACTTGCTTATTAAAATAACAAAAAGAAATTTTTTCATAAAACTACAAAAAAAGTTTAGAACTAACACATCATTAAATAATCATATGATCATTTATTTAGACTAATTTTTATAAAAGGGAGAAATTAGGTCTTAACTCAAAAGGGTATTTTGTTCTATTTTTATTTGTCATTAACGGTGTTAGGCAGGGTTCTTTGAAATACAATTTAAGAAGGTTTTGTTCTTAAAACGTTTGAGGGGTTTTTAATAAAACGAGGCAAAGTTATGGGAGTTTTTCATAAATTTAGCCCTTTGTTTATTTAATCATATTTCTTCTTTCTTTTTTCCATTTTGTGGGAGGGATTGCAAGATAGGAATCATAAAAAATTCAATCACATCTGTTTTAATTGTCTCGCTACAATAAAATTTAGCGAACAACAAAATACAATAAAGACTAAAAATTAGTAGGCACAATGTTACAATTTTACTGTGTCGTGGATGAAAATTCTCAGTTTTTTGGGTTTTAGTTGGAGATTCCTTGTGCAAATTATATATTCACTTTTTATGTATGTTCTTTCTTCAGGCTTGCTTTTATCACATTGGTAATACATGAAATTTCTTTTCCCTTTTGCTTGTATGCACGTCATTCCCTGTGTTATAATTATCTTAGAGTATTGGAACTTTACTAGTGTAATTGTTAGGAACCAAACAAATCTGAAAATATATTGATGGAATTAGCGATAAAAAGATAACTTTGGTTACAATTAATAGGGGACAACCACCCTCCCAAGATGCCTAAAGTGAGGACGTCTGCACTCTCCTAAGATCTACCTAAGAACTCTATCAAAAACAATTCAATAATCAAGCATACCCCTCCTCCTAGCCGGTCCTAGCTTTAAATAGAGAAAAGTTACAGAAAATTGCAGATGTCCTAAAATGCCCCCTAAAATTCAAAAATTCCCAAAACGCCCCTAATGGGCCCAAAACAGATAAAAAGTCCAGATCTAATATTACTCTGTCCTCGAAAATCCACCTTGTCCTCAAGGTGGTGCATGAAGTGCGCGGGCCCTCCATTCCAAGTATTGCATGTCTCTTCCCGGATCAAAAGGATGAGATTGATCTCCACCGCCTTCACTGTCGTCCTGAAGAAATCCACAGTAGTCATCCATCAGATCTGAAGGTTCTCCATGTGCAAAACAGAATGGTTGATTTTCACAAGATCGTCCCACTGAAAACCTTGGTCAATGGAGGGCAAAACAGAATGCGAAACAGAATGGCGAGACTGCAGAGCCCCGGCAGGGCCCTGTAGGGGCTGATGGGCCCTTGCAGGGACCTGCAGGGGTTCCTGGACCCCTGCCGGGGCTGATGGGCCCCTGCAGGGGCCCGCAGGGGCTGCTGCGGTCCCTGCAGAATTTCTGCAGAGCTGGCCGCCCATGCAGAAATTCTGCAGGGGGCGTGGCCACCTTCTTGAGGTGACGACTATGGTTTTCTCGCCTTGGGGGCTCGCCATCGTCTTCCGCCGCCACCTTCAGATCTGAATCTTTGTCGCCTTCAGATCCATATCTGAAAGTTTCAGATCTGAAAATTTCAGAGCCTTTCTCATCCACTTTTTGCCTTTTCTCGTCCAAAGTCGACGCCTTTAGCCCAAAATTAAGGGTTTTGCCGTCGTTTCCACCTTTCGCCGCGAGGAGCGCGAGCTGTTGCATGATTTGCGCTAGGATTTCATCTTGTTTCTTTTGACTTGCTTCCACCATCGCTAGGATTTCGTCTATGTTGACTTTAGATCTCGCCGCCGCCATGGATCTTGATGCTCTGATACCAAAATATTAGGAACCAAACAAATCTGAAAATATATTGATGGAAATAGCGATAAAAAGATAACTTTGGTTACAATTAATAGGGGCAACCACCCTTCCAAGACGCCTAAAGCGAGGACTCCGCACTCTCCTAAGATCTACTTATGAACTCTCTCAAAAACAATTCAATAATCAAGCATGCCCCTCCTAGCCCGCCCTAGCATTAAATAGAGAAAAGTTACAGAAAATTACAGATTTCCCAAAATGCCCCCCTAAAATCTGAAAATTCTCAAAACGTCCCTAATGGGCCCAAAACACATAAAAAGTCCGATCTAAGAGTAATATAAGTTGTTATTGAATGTTTTTGTTGCTCGGAAGTCTAGTTTTTCATTAATGCTTTCGGAATGCTACAGCTAGCAACTGGTGGAGGAGGTGGAGATATTGGAAAGAAGAACTTTCATGGTGGTGGTGATGGGGGAGATGATGGAGGCGACGATGATGACTATTTTGGTGACTTTGATGAAGGAGATGAAGGAGATGAAGGAGGATTATTCAGAAGGCGCCTTATCCTACAAGAGGTTGATGACTTTATAATCTTTCTTAGTGCAGTGAAGGCATTTTCTTTTTTATAAGATATGTTCATTTTTGCAAAATTTTAGAGAACGTGCTAATCTTTTCTTTACTCTGGCAGCTTTTTGACAAGAAGTTTGTAGATGCAGTGCTCCAAGAGTGGTACAAGACCATGATGGATTTGCCAGCTGGGCTTTGCCAAGCGTATGAAATGGTAACACCTTTCTTCTTCATTGCTTTAATTTAATGGAGAATCCATACTTTGGACTCAAAATATAACCTAAATGATAGGGTTTGGTGAGTTCTGCACAAATGGTCCGCTTCTTGGCTATCAATGCGAGGCCTACGGTGTCAAGGGCCGTTTCTCGAGCTCTTCCACAATCCTTATCCAGAGCGTTCGTTGGAAGGTAATTTCTATGGAATGTAGGTCATAACCTTTAAATATATTCTAGAGTAGTGGCCTTTTCAAATTTTAAGATGCTTTTGTGATGTGTCAAGGAACATACGTCTGCCCTTTTTTGTTTACTTATTTTGAAGATAGAAATAAGAACTAGTTTTACTAGTAGGGAACTCTATATGATGAAAAGTTTTCAAAGATAAATTAATTCTGATAAATAGTATCCTTTTTGTTCTTTCCAAACAGAAGGCCATAATCTGGAATCAGCCGAATAATACTATCTGTTATCTTTTTTAGCTTGGGCAATGTAGTAGGGCTTAAAATGGATTTTCATTTGAAGGATAATAATGTAGATCAGAATAAATTACTTAGTTAATGCATTTTATTCATTTACTGGATATAGGAAACTCAGGATAGCAAAGTGGCATCTTACCTAGGTTCAACTGGACATGAATCTAATTCTACACTTAAAATGAAGACTCTTGAGTAAATTTGGAGTCGAGTCCTAATTTATATTAATCTTATCGAACCCATGCCAGGAACCAGATGCGATGTTTACACATAGAATTTGAATTTGTTAGTATGGTTTATATTTGGATGGAACCTATGTGCTGGTGATAAAGTTGGTACCTTAGGCTTCATCTAAAAGAACCTACTTGAAGTTCGATCAATCTCTAGTGAAATATAGACAGGAAATCTGGGTTTTCTTCTAGTTCAGAGGCATTCGTGGTGGTCGACGTGATATCAGGCTATTATGTATAAAAAAATTATTCACTAACTAAAAATCATTTTGACATCCGTGCATGGGAAACCTATTAGCATGCATACTTACCCATATGGATAATGTTTAGGACCTTTTGCACCGCCAGCGATTGTTTCTTCTTTCCTCGCCAAAAACCCAAAACCCCCTATTTTCCTTCTCCGTTCTGGGATTGAAATCTAACTCTCTAAAGTAATAATCTCATCAAGGAGTGAAAACCATCAGTAGGTATGTTTCTTGTAATTTTTGTTCATGATGCTCTTGTTTTCTACCAAATGTCAATGGGTTTTAGTGTTGATGAAATTTTATCTTGGCTCTGATCTAAAATTTAGTGAGCCTTAGGAGTATTAGTGTTGATGAAATGCTAAAATTTTATTTTGCATGCTAAAATTTTAAGCTAAAATTTTAGATGAAACACCATTATAATATGAGTATTGGTGTTTCATAATCAAAATTTTAGCATACAAAATTTTATGGAATGCCATATATTTAGTGATGAAACACCAATACAAAATTTTAGATGAAATACCAATCCATTATATAATAAAATTTTTTCTACCAAATGCCATGTATAAATTTCTTGATTAATTTTAAATGAAACACCAATTTATGTAATGGGTTGGTATTTCATCTAAAATTTTGTATTGGTGTTTCATCATTAAATACATGGCATTCCATAAAATTTTGTATGCTAAAATTTTGATTATGAAACACCAATACTCCTATAATGGTGTTTATCTAAAATTTTAGCTTAAAATTTTAGCATGCAAAATAAAATTTTAGCATTTCATCAACACTAATACTCCTAAGGCTCACTAAATTTTAGATCAGAGCAAAGATAAAATTTCATCAACACTAAAACCCATTGACATTTGGTAGAAAACAAGAGCATCATGAACAAAAATTACAAGAAACATACCTACGGATGGTTTTCACTCCTTGATGAGATTATTACTTTAGAGAGTTAGATTTCAATCCCAGAACGGAGAAGGAAAATAGGGGGGTTTTAGGGTTATTGGCGAGGAAAGAAGAAACAAGGAAAGAAAGGAGGAAGAATGAAGATGAACCGGCGCTGGCGGTGCAAAAGCATCTCCACACGCGCGCGAGCTGCTTTGACCAAGACTTGGTCGGTTTTAGTAAAATGTTTTGAAGCTGGTCGGTTTTGGTAAAATGTTTTAAAAATTGGACTTAATGCAAAAATTGTCCTAATGTTTATGCATTATGGTTAGAAAGTAACTTCCCTATGTTGCCTACAATCGATATGCCCTTCAACGGAGTTATATATTACTTTATTTTCTCTTTTAAATTTCCGATGGGCCTATTTTCCTCCTTTTTTCCTTTCCCCCCTTCGCGGGGGGGGGGGGGGGGGGGGATACTCTCTCCTTCCGATTGTCTTACTGCTCCATCATGAAGTGAGCAACCCTACGGTCCTTTCTCCAACAAGGGAAAGGTGGGGATGGTGTATTGCTAATATAGTTGTCAATTCTTCTGCTAACAAAGTTGTCAATTCTTCTGCTTAATTATTATTGATTCCCTTTCTAATTTGAAGACTTAAAATGTTCATAAATGAATAAAAGCCATTGCAAACACTAAAGATGAAATTTTACAAAAATAATAATCAAACAATCATATATAAAAATTTGTCAAATAATATTGTAATGCAGCTGCTTTCGCATTAGATACCACACTATCTGAAGAAGATGAATCTGAGGAGGCTCATGAATTAGAATCTAAAAATTCCTTCTCCTCAAGCATTTGCCTCTTCCCCGGCCCCGGCCCCGTCCCTGAAGATGATGACCTTTTTAGTATTCAATCTTTTATTAGCATGTGACATTGGATCATCCCCATCGCTTCTTCAACTTGCTTTCATGTCAGATGATGATGCAATGGCTTTGCCTTTCTTTGTATCCGAGGAGGCCCATGAATTAGAATCTAAAACTTCATCCTCAAGCATTTGCCTCTTCCCCTTTCTATTCCTCTTCCTTGAAATGATGATGCGATGGATTTGCTTTCTTTGTATTCTTCAATCTTTTACTAGCCCGTGGCATTGGATCAACCCCCTTCGCTTCTTCAACTTGCCTCGATGAGAGTCTTTCTTCAGGGAAGACTTCTTTTTCTTCATCATCATCTGAAGCTACATAAACATCTGTTGCTTTTTGAGATATCCATTCGGCCACCTTGCCTTCAGTAATAGAACGCAGTTAGGATATTTGTATTTTTGTTCTCACATCTTTCTTTCAGTTGGGCATTAAATTTGACGTAGGCTAAGTCTTTCAATTTATCGGCACTTAGTCTATTCCTTCTCTTCTTGTGAATTTGATAATGAAAATACAATAACCAATTAGCCATCAGAAGAAATATGTTCAAGGTTATCCATTGATGATATAAAAGAAAATTTATTTAAACTTTTACCATCTCAAAAACACTCCAATTCCTTTCACAACCACTTGAGTAGTGGTCAATCCTAAAATTCTCATCTTCTTCAACTTATGGGTCGAGCCACCATGCAAATGCCACCATGTAACCGAAAATAAAAACCAAATTAAAATTCCTAAGAGTTTAAACTTTAAAATATCAGAAATTGCTATAATATGAATATGAAATTCATGTTAGTTTCTTGGCTATACCTGGATTACGTGCATGATTTTTTGCTTGCCTTTGAGCTACATGCCTACCAAAAGATCCACTTGGATTTTCATATAGAGACAGCTGGACGCTAATTTTGTCTTGCATGTTAGTATAATGGAATACATCATGTAGATGCACTTAGCGAATCCATCAGCAAAAGCACCATCTCCATCAACAGCATTCCGTCTCTGATAATAAAAATACGGGTTCAACAAATGACTCGTTAGGTGCAAATGAGTCTTCTGCTTGTCGTTCCATCTCTTATCAATAAGCATGGAGATCAGCCTAATATTTTTTTGGGTTAATTGCATAAAAATATCCTCACGTTTGGGCCCTTTTTAAGTAAATATCCTGAGCTTCATTTTATGACAAATTGATACCATGTGCCGAATTATGGGCTGACGGTGTTAAATTGGACCTTTTTGCCCATCCTCCCATCTCTCTTCTCTCTCTCTTTCTCTCCCGATTCTCTCTACCGATTCTCTCTCCTCTCTCTCTTACGGTTCTCTCTCTACAGATTATGTCTCCCCATTCTCTCTCTATCTACAGACTCTCTATCTCTCTCTCTCTGGGGTGGGATGGTGCATGGGGTGGGTGAGTGGGTGTGTGTGCGTGGAGTGGGTGTGCATATGGGGTGTGTATGTGTAGGGTGGGTGTGCATTGGGTGTGTGTGTGCATGGAGTGTGTGTGCATGTGGGGTGGGTGGGTGTGTGCATGGAGTGTGTGTGCATGTGGGGTGTACGTGCGCGCGTGGGGGTGTGCGCATCGGGGGGGGTGTGCATTGGCGGGTGGGTGGGTGTGGGCATGGGGTGTGGGTGTGCATGGGGGTTGGGATGTGTGTGCATGGAGTGGGTGGGTGGGTGGGTGTGCATTGATGTGGGTGTGCATGGGGTGTGTGTTTGCATGGGTGTGTGCATTAGTTGGTGGGTGGGTGTGCATTGGGGTGGGATGGTGCATGGGTTGAGTGGGTGACACACGCTCGCACACACACGCACACATGCACGCACACACACACACCAATGCATGCACACACCCATCCCAAGCACACACTCATGCACACACCCTAACCCTAACACACACACCCCACGCGTGCATGCACGCACACACCTATGCAAGCACCCACACCACATGCACATACACACCCTCCAATGTGCGCGCATGCCTCCCCCCATGCACACAACCCACCTCACCCATGCATAAACACGCCCCCTGCAAGCACCCACTCCCACGCGCGCACACTCACCCCATGCAAGCACACCCACATGCAAGCACCCACCCCCATGCATTCACCTACCCACCTATGCACTCACCCACCCCATGCACACAACCCACCCACCCCACGCACACACACCCATGCACCCACACACATGCACACACCGACCCCAATGCGCACACACACCCACTCCAAGCACACACACCCCACGCGCCCACACATCCCATGTACACATCCACACACACATGCACCCACCCACCCCATGCACACACACCAGAGAGAGAGAGAGAGAGAGAGAGAGAGAGAGAGAGAGAGAGAGAGAGAGAGAGAGAGAGAGTTGAAGGGCGAGAGAATCTGTAGAGAGAATTGGTAGAGAGAGGATGTGTAGAGAGAGAGAGAGAGAGTGTGTGTGAGATAGAGAGAGATAGAGAGAGATGGCTAGAATGAGGGGAGGGGTATTTTTGTCCAAATTTATTGTTTTTTGGACAGAAAATTGAAAAAGGTATCAACTTGAAACCGGAGCCAAACGTTTGGGTATTAAAATTGATCAAAGTGAACCTCATGGTATTTATTTAAAATGACCCAAATGTGAGGGTATTTTTATGCAATTTCCTATATTTTTTCTCATCATGCTTCAAATTAATCTCGATCTCTTTCTTACACATGTCTAAATCTCCATACAACCACCCCATTGATGGAGTGTTGCTATCTTTCATTCGAAAAACGTTGATGATATTTCAAAAAAATTTCAATGCAAGTGTCACATTCTTCCAAAATGAACGGCTATTGATGATGATGAATATCTACAAAAGACAAATTTAATCAAAAATATAAATTAGTTATTTAACTCTTAAATATGTGAACCAAATAACAAAATGAAATTTGATTTATTAAGATATTAGAGTTATACTCTTTTTGCTTGCGCAAACCTGAGGCAACTCATCCTATTTAGTGGAGTGGACAAAAGCCTTCAAACTGGACTTCTTCTCCTGTAAGCTTTGCAATGACAAAAATACTATAGCAAAACAGGTAACACCGGGCCTAATAAGATCGTCACCAATCTTTGCCCTCGTCATATCAAGCACGACGGTGTGTGCATACATGTAGACTGTGACGACCCTCACTTCTAAAATGGTATTGCAGATAGACTTCAACTTTCCAATATCATGTAATAAGAGGTTTATGGTGTATGTAGCACAAGAAGTCCAGTAAATAGAGGGACACCTCAAAGATATAACAATTTCGCTTCAGTCATATCGTTCGATGTGTTGTCGGTCACTACTTGCACGAGAGATTGTTTCTCCAGCTTATCAACTGTTGCATTCACCAAATCATATATATACTTGCCATCATGCACATCAGTAGATGTGTTCTTAGAATCATATAACACTGTTCCAGCATAAGCTTGAATGACAATGTTCATTATGCTTCTTCCTTTCCTGTCATTCCAACAATCTGTCAACAGACTACATTCATGCCGTCTACATGTGTCTAAAAAAGAATCCAACTTCTTTTTCTTAGAAGCAACTTCCTTAAAAAGGTACTTCTCAGCTATCTCATAGGAAGTTCGACATTTCAAATTAGTGTCATATTTGACCATAGCTTGCAACATTTGTCTTGGGTGATTCACCAAGAAAAATGGTAATCATGCCTCAAATATACATCGTGCGATCCACTCGCATGCATCTTCTCTTGCATTCTTCTTCTAGTGCTCATTAAGGGTGGATGCACCCCTTTTCCATTCTCCCTCCTCTGCTGCTCTATCTTCCTAGATTCTTGAACATGCGGCTGCACATGCTTGTTCATAGGTCCTCTGAACCTTACAAGACCTTGCCTTGCTTCATGTGAGGATGCCACTTCTACATCCTCATCTCCAATAACCACATCATCTCTAAGTGATTGGATCTTTGATTCTTTCGTCTCTTTCGATGATAGTGTGGCATCTAATGTAGCAACGGCCTTCAGCTTAATCTCCTCATTTACTTTGTGCAAGGAGCTACATTGCATCTCCTTTCTGCAAGGTGGTTCTTGAAACATCTAATACCTCCATTCATTGCATACTCGCAAAACTTGCACTTCATTTTATTGGTCCCCAACTTCTCCCTATGATCCCAAAAATTTGTTCACGCAACGGATGACGCCTTGCTAGATACTCCAGAAGACATTTTCAAAATCTATTATCAATGATGACAAACAATAAAAAATTTTAACATTAAAATTTAAGGTACAAAAACTATAAAAATTTAAAATTAAAACATATCCTTAGAACATATCATGACCCATGTGGGATTTACATGTTCGTATCATATATTCAAGACTCCTGAGAGTCTGATACATCTCTATTTAAAGCCCAAAGGCAATATCATCGTATCAATTTATACAGTCAAGGATCCGGCCTATGCAGTAGCCACCGGCTAGTAGCATATAAGGGACAATATTTATTATCCAATATTGGATTTAAGTTGAGTTATCCAAGTATACAAGTGCATGCACACAACTTGAACCACCAACCAATCCAAGCATTATACCTCCATTTTCCGAATAAGGCAATAGGCTGCGAAGCATGGCCTAATAATTGCCTATAAAGATTAATAAAAATCAATTTTATTTTACAATCATCTATACATTTCACAGATTTCTCAGAATAATGTATTCATCGAAATAATAATATTTGACATGTTTACTGTGCTCTAGTGCTCTAAGTGCTTTGTGAAATTTAGTGACAGCACATGATTGCAAAGTGCGTGACAGAAAGGCCATAGCACATGACCGGTTGACAGAGAATTATAACACATGAGCCGGCACACAAAGATCACACAAGCCGATAATGACAGAGCACAGAAGCACATGAGTACATTGAACAGAGAAGAAGAAGAATACTTGGCCGTATGAATTAAAAGAAAGAAGAAGAAAAAAATAAAAAGATGAAGATGAAGAAGAAAAAGAAAAAGAAAGATGATTAAGAAGAAGAAGAAGAAGTAAAAAGAAGATCGGAAATTTTTTTCGAAAAAACCTTAAAATCATTTATAAAATCGCAAAAAATCGCAAATTTACTGTGAAAAAACTGATCGAACCAATAAATCATTATCTTTTCCGTTGATTTTTCCTCATTCGGTCCAACGTTCGAGAGACCGAAGCCAACAAAACCCTAGATTTCGGTCGACCGACGGTTGGAGAAAAAACGAGGGCTCACTTCGCCGAGAGAGAGCTGATAGTTTTAGTCCCGTTGCATAGGGAGATGATACGATTTGGGGGTCAAATCGTATTTAGGGCTGAATTTAAAAGAGGAAAAATGGAAAAGAGAGGAATTTCTATTGAAATACGAAGAACAATAAGATAGATTTGATCTTTTTCTGGAGAGATCACTCCCTAACTTGAATCTAAAGGATCAAGTCTAATCCCCACTAACCCTAGCCGTCACGGCAATTAATCTCAATTCTTCGATAATGAACAACTAGGGTTTTTGGGGTATTTATAGGGTTCATCTAGTTATTGCTAAGCGCACACACCGTGACTTAACCAATGACTAAGATGTTTACAAAGCAAAAACAAACCAAACTAAGGAAGATAAGGTGGGTAGCTCTAATTCCGGCCCGTGCCCGTGCCCGCTTGCCTCCTCTTGTAGACGACCGCATCATTACTCCCCCCAAAAAAACGAACCTTGTCCTCAAGGTTGTAGTCTGGGAACTGAGCCCTGATGGTGTCCTCCCGCTCCCAAGTAGCCTCGTGGTCAGGCAACCCCAACCATCTTACCAGCACCTCCCGACCGCCCCTCTCTGTGTGTCGAACCTGCAGAATATCCTGGGGCGCCATCATCATCTCTGAGTCGGCTGTCAATGTGGATGGCAGAGTGGCCACTGGTGTCTGCGCTCCAACCGCTCGTCGTAGCTGAGAGACGTGGAACACTGGGTGTAAGGCAGATCCTGGGGGCAGCATCAGTCTATATGCCACGGGTCCAATCCTCGCCTCTATCTGGAACGGCCCATAAAACAGCGCGGCCAACTTCTCGTTCCGGCGTCGGGCCAGCGACCTCTGTCGATACGGTCTCAGCTTCAAATAGACCTGATCCCCTACCGCAAACTCCACCTCTCTATGATGTGCGTCCGCCTTGGCTTTCATAAGCTTCTGAGCCCTTGTCAAATGCTTCTTCAGCTCCTCCAAAATCCCCTCTCGCTCCTCGAGGTACTGGTCCAACTGGGACACCGGGGTCGTCCCACCACGATAATGGACTAGCGCTGGTGGATCCCTCCCATATAGCACTCGAAACGGTGTCGTCTGTGCGGCCGAATGGAAGGAGGTATTGTACCAATACTCCGCCCACGCCAGCCATCGATACCAACTCCGAGGACAATCCGATGCAAAACAGCGAAGGTAGGTCTCAACGCTCCTGTTGACGACCTCCGTCTGCCCATCCGTCTGGGGGTGGTAAGCGGTGCTCCTCCTCAGAACGGTCCCCTGCACCCTGAACAACTCCCTCCAGAACTGGCTCATGAAGACAGTGTCCCGATCCGATACTATGGACTCTGGAAACCCGTGCAGACGCACCACCTCCCGCATAAATGCCGTAGCCACTGTCACTGCAGAATAAGGGTGTTTCAGCCCAATGAAGTGTCCATACTTGCTCAGTCGGTCTACCACCACCAAAATCACCGAGTATCCTTCCGACTTGGGTAGCCCCTCCACAAAATCCATGCTAATCCCCTCCCAGACCCGCTCAGGAAGAGCTAAAGGTTGCAGCAGCCCTGCTGGTGCCATGGCCAAGTATTTGTGACGCTGGCAGACGTCACAACGGGCTACCATCTCTGCGATGTCCTTCTTCATTCCCCTCCAGTACAGCTCTCTGGCCATCCTCATGTATGTCTGTTGGACGCCAGAATGCCCCCCTATTGCGCTCCCATGGAATTCCTGAAAAATCAGTGGGATGTGCACTGAGCCCCGTGGTATCACCAGCCTTCCCCGATACAACAACCGTCGTCCCTCCACTGAATAGCCTGGGTGCTCAGTCACCCCGTGAACCAAATCCTCGCGGACTCTAGACAACTCCTCGTCGGCCTCCACCTCCCTCCATAAGGGCTCCCAATCCGCTAGCAGTGGTACTGATAAGGCTGCCAAAGACGTACCCTCCTCCCGCCGTGATAGCGCGTCCGCAGCCTTATTTTCCAACCCAGGCCGATAGTGTATCTCAAACTTGTAGTCCACAAGCTTAGATAACCACTTCTGATAGTCCGCCGCCACCAATCTATGCTCCAGTAAGTATTTCAGGGACCTCTGATCCGTGCGCACAATAAATGGCCGCCCCAGCAGGTACGGACGCCACTTCTGAATCGACAAAGCGATCGCCATTAGCTCCCTCTCATACACGGACTTCTGCCTCGCCCGCGAAGACAAAACCTGACTGAAGTAAGCCACGGGCCGCTGATCTTGCATCAGCACTGCCCCCAACCCGTACCCCGAAGCATCTGTCTCAACCACAAAGGGTCTGCTAAAATCAGGAAGAGCCAGTACCGGGACGGTCGTCATCGCCCCCTTCAGGGCTTCAAACGCCGCAGTCGCCTCCTCGGTCCACTGAAACCCATCCTTCTTCAACTGCTCAGTCAGCGGCCAGGCAATGGTACTATATCCCTGCACGAACTTGCGGTAGTACCCCGTCAAGCCCAAAAATCCCCGCAACGCCCTCAGTGTAGTTGGCCGCGGCCAATCTAGCATGGCTTCTATCTTGCTCCTATCCGCCGCCACCCCTGCTGCTGAGACCACATGCCCCAAGTATTCCACCTTCGCCTGGGCGAACGTGCACTTCTTCTTATTGGCATACAGCTGGTGGGCCTGTAGCTCCTGTAACACTGTCTCTAAGTCCCGCACGTGCTCCTCCACTGTCCGGCTGTACACCAAGATGTCGTCGAAGAACACCAAGACAAACTGCCGTAGGTAAGGCTGGAATATCTTGTTCATCAACGACTGAAATGTAGCAGGTGCATTCGTCAGCCCAAAGGGCATGACGAGGAACTCATAGTGCCCCTCATGAGTCCTGAAAGCAGTCTTCTGTACATCTTCTGCCTTCATACGGATCTGATGATAACCCGACTTCAGGTCAATCTTCGAAAAGATCGACGCCCCATGTAACTCGTCTAGCAACTCATCTATCACCGGTATGGGAAAACGGTCTGCCACCGTCTCCTTGTTGAGGACACGGTAGTCTACACAAAACCTCCAGCTACCGTCCTTTTTCTTCACCAAGAGCACCGGGCTAGAGAATGGACTAACACTCGGTCTAATCACCCCCGCCTGTAGCATCTCCTTGATCAATCGCTCGATCTCATCCTTCTGGACATGCGGGTACCTGTATGGTCGGACACTGATGGGCGCTACCCCCTCCCGCAGCACGATGGCGTGCTCGTGGTCTCTCTGCGGTGGAAGTCCCTGTGGCATCTGAAAAATGTGCCCATAGCTGTCCAACAACTCCTCCACCTCCGGCGGTGCCCTCTGCTCCTCTGCCTCTGCCCCAAACTCCTGGTAGGACACAAAATATGCCTCCCTTCCTATCGATACTGCCCGAGCCAAAGACTTCAAGGACGCTGCGCGGCAACACAGACTGGGGTCCCCTAGCAAAATCACCGTCCTTCCGTTCTCCTGATATTCCATCCTAAGCAGCTTCCAGTTGAACTTGGTGTCGCCTAATGTCTGCAACCATTGCATTCCCAATACCAAGTCAACCTTCCCCAGCTCCAGGGGGTAACAGTCTACCACCACCTGAGCTCCCTGTACCGCCAGAATCACAGCCCTACAGACACCCCTGCTCTCCTCCCTCTGGCCGGTGCCCAAAATCACCCCAAAGGTGGCTGTCTCACTCACTTCTAGCCCCACCTGCTCCACCAACTTCCTGGAGATGAAGTTGTGGGTCGCCCCACTGTCTATCAATACCGTCACCTCCTGGTCTGCCAACCTGCCCACCAGCTTCATGGTGTGATAAGGAGTAAATCCCACCACGGAGCTAAGAGAAACCTCCACGACGTCTAAATGCTGGTGTTGTTCCGCCATAGCCTCCTCCCCATCGAGTATAATAGTAATATCTCCCCCTTCTTCCTCCTCAGCCGCCACCTCCAACTGCATGGCTCGCCCTGCGCACCGATGCCCCGGAGTGAACCGCTCATCGCACTTGAAGCACAGCCCCTTGGCCCTGCGCTCCCTCATCTCTGCCTCGGTCATCCGACGGGTCTGCCCTCCAGGTCTGGTCTCCGCGGCCGGGGTCCCAGTCGTAACTCTAGGTACTGCTGGCGGAACTGGGTTACGTGCCGCAACCCCGCCCCACACTCCTCTAGACCTCCTCTCCTGAGTCTGCCTGTCCTCCACCCTCCTGGCTAGTCGCATCATAGCTGCCAACCCCTGAGGGTCATGCACTCCTACCTCTGCTCTCACGGATGGTTTCAACCCCTTCAAAAAATTCCCCTCCATCGATTCCGCTGACACCCCCTCTACCCGGCTCGAGAGGGTCTCGAACCTCGAGATGTAGTCACGCACGGTCCCCTCCTGTTTCAAGGCATACAACTGCTCAAAAAGCCCGCCCCCGTGGGTCTCCTGGAACCTCTCCATCAGGCACTCTGTCAGCTCCCTCCAAGTCCGTATCGGTCTCTGCTTCTGGGTCCACCGGTACCACGCCAGGGCTTCCCCTTCGAAATTTAGTGCCACCGCCCTCAGCCTCTCTGCTTCAGCGAAGCCCATGACCTCAAAGTATCTCTCTACCTGATAGATCCAGCCATCGGGGTCCTTCCCATCGAACAGTGGTGCCTTCAGCTTCCGCATATCAGGGGGTGTATCTCCTCGTAGTGGTCCCCCCCTGTCCGCCTGCCGCCTCTGGTAAGTATGATCCTCGGCCCCCCACTGTCCTACACCTCCCCTGGCCCTCCCATTGGCGAGTGCTCCCACATCGTCCCACTCGTCCACATGCTCCCTCCGGGGTCCTCCACGTAGCCAACCTGCGTCGACGCCCCCAAAAGGAGGGGGAAAACCTCCCGCGGGCCCAAGGTGGGCCGGCCATCCTCCCCCGCCCCCAACCTGGGGCGGGTCTCCATCGGCGGGCCCCAGGAGGGTCCGCCCAATCATTCCGCTCCCGCCCGGGGGCGGAAACCCCCCCCCGCGCCCCCCGCCTGGGGGCGCCACCCTTCGCCGCCCCCCAGGGGTGGCGGAAACACCCCAGCGGGCCCCAGATGGACCCGCTGATGTTCGCCGCCCCCCGTGGGGGGCGGAAACCCTCCGGCGGCCCCGTTTCGGGGCCGCCCGCCTTCGCCGCCCCCAGTTGGGGGCGGCCGACCATCCGGGCCCCTTTGCCGGCCCCGCCCATCATCCGGTTGCCTCGGGTTGCTCTCCCGTGGGGGAAAAGCTACTACTTCGTCGCCGTTTCCATGATTTGTCCGTGAGACCAGATCTAATGAACCCGACGACTGCGGATCTGGATCTCGCTGCAGAAACTGTGGTTGTTGAAGCATCCTCGCCACCTCGGCAAACACATCCTTCATCTCGCGCGAATGGCGCTCCGAGACCCGATTCAACTTCTCATCCATGGTTACGCTCAAACCCGCCTTGAGTTCTTCCCTCATATCCGTCATCTCCTTTCGCAACCCCGTGATTTCCGCATCCAATCGCTCCTCCAGAGTTTTTGTCGCCGTCGCCCGTGTGCTCGCCATAGGACCGAGTGCTCTGATACCAAAATGATACGATTTGGGGGTCAAATCGTATTTAGGGCTGAATTTAAAAGAGGAAAAATGGAAAAGAGAGGAATTTCTATTGAAATACGAAGAACAATAAGATAGATTTGATCTTTTTCTGGAGAGATCACTCCATAACTTGAATCTAAAGGATCAAGTCTAATCCCCACTAACCCTAGCCGTCACGGCAATTAATCTCAATTCTTCGATAATGAACAACTAGGGTTTTTGGGGTATTTATAGGGTTCATCTAGTTATTGCTAAGCGCACACACCGTGACTTAAGCAATGACTAAGATGTTTACAAAGCAAAAACAAACCAAACTAAGGAAGATAAGGTGGGTAGCTCTTATTCCGGCCCGTGCCCGTGCCCGCTTGCCTCCTCTTGTAGACGACCGCATCAGGAGAACATTGCACATCATCGATTATTAATTAAACGTGTTTGGATCGACTCGATCCAAACCCGCTTAATTAAATTTGCACGCTTGCTTGCACAGCACTGGCCTTTATCGGCCGAGATATCGGAAATATCGGCCGATATAGGTCGATATCAGGTTTTTTTCCTCGATATGTGGCCATATTGGATCAGCTGGGTGCCAATACCGATATATCGGTCGATATTTAAAACATTGCTCATGCGTCTACTTATTTAACCTCTTTTTCATTTGATTGTTTTCCTAAAACATAGTACATGTTGAAAAGTTGTTGGGCATGTGTCTATATATAAAGACACTACCCATCCATCAAGTACTTGTAATTTTCTTTTCTTTTGCAATGGCAATGATTGTGTCAAAAACACTTGGTATGCATGTCTTATCCAAATAATAGGTGCAATGCTTCAATATAATTCCATGTATCAAACATTAAACTTGTTATTATGAAATCTCTGGAAAAATTGATGACAAACTTCCATCATGATCACAATGTTGACACGGATGTAGTTTGCAGCTTCTTTAATAAGTATCAGAAAATTTGGAAGTTGCTGTCAAATCAGTAGTTGCTTCCTCTTGACCATGCTTCGGAAGGCACTGGGCTAGTCGATGACAATGGTTTAGGTAACAATATCGTTGAGTGGCATTCGGGTTCGGCTTCCATTTAAGTGATTAACCTATTGAGCAAGCAAGCAGCAAAGACCATGAAGAAAGGACGATGTTCCTATTGTAATCTGGTTGGTCAAGTACATCATTACTAGTGCAAGAGATCTTATTAAGAGGTCAATTCTGTAAGACTCGAATGAGAGATTTGGAATTAATACAGGTTGTGGACATAAGATATGCCTATGATGTTGGGTTTGCAGAAGCTGTTTTGGCAAGGGCAAAATTGACTGGAGAGCGTAGCTGGAGTATCTATTTGTTCATTTTTTCCCAACTTTGATGTGAAGTTAGAGGGGTAGTGGAGATAAAAGGTTCCCATGGTGTCGAGTCTGCGGACACTATTCTGGCGAGTAAAAAATGGAATGGGTGAGAATGGTTGCTTTTTAGTTTTTTTCCTTCTAAATTCTTTCCGGGCGGAGATATTGGAAGGTAGTTTTATCAAATGAGAAACAAGACATAGGTTCCTTGGAGAGGAAAGGTGGGGATTCAAATCTGAATTGTGTGTGTGTGTGTGTGTGTGTTTTGCGGCGCGGGGGCCGCCGGTTGAGGGTAGCATGCAGGGCTTGGAAGCACGTGTTTTCTCAAGATTTTCCAGTTTGTCATGAGAACAGACGTATAAATTGTTTCAAATGAGACTATTTTGGACAGTCCGTTCACCAAAGGAGCTGAATGTTCACATTTTTTTTTTTTTTTTGGGGGGGGGAGGGGTACATGGCTGAGGAATTAAATTAAGCGGAGTTATTAATCGACCATCCAGTCAGTTCTTGGATTTGTTGATGGACTTCAGTGCAATTCCCTTGGAGAGGAAATGTGGGGATTCAAATCTGAATCGTGTGTGTGTGTGGGTGTTTGGGGGGGGGGGGGGGGGGGGGGGGGGGTTGGGGGGTAGCATGCAGGGTTCATTGGAGAGGAAATGTTGTTATATTAAGTGTAGAAGATGTAGAAGATGGTCCATGTAAATTTACTTGCAACTATGTGATGGCTTTCATGACATTCGCTAGTTAACTGATTATTATTAGATACACATTCTTCTGTTTTGGGTGAAAACTGTTATATTTTACATGTCGCCTTTCTTTTTCCTCCAAATTGTGGCACAATCCAATTTATCGGAGCCCATTGATTTTCATCAACGTGCCTTTTCTTGTTATACATATCCTACTTATTTTGTTATCTTCGCATTGCACTCATTGTGTTTGCTTTTGCGTTGCAGGATGATTGCTGATCCTTCTTTCTTATATCAATTTATCCTGGAACAGGTTGCTACTATCGGTTGTTCTGTCTGGTGGGAGTTGAAGAATCGAAAGGAGAGGTATCCATCTACTTAAAACTGAAAGGAGGGGGGGGGGTTGTTTTTGTTTGTTTGTTTTTGTTTTTTTTGTTTTGTTTTGTGTGTGTGTGTGTGTGTGTGATGCGGATCCGAGCCCGCATCCACACCACTTGAGGCCGGCGGCTATCTAGGGGGGACCCATCCCCCTCTAGTCACTTACGTGCGCCGTAGGAGGCGCGGTAGCACGTAGGAGGGTTAGTTAGGGGTATTCTAGTCATTTTAGACTAGATTAGTAATTCCCCACTTTTCTATAAATTAGGGCTAGCCGTCTTTATTTGTTTTTATGCTTATTGTGTGAGAAACATTGTAAGTGTCTTTTGTGAGGGATTTAGACTTTGATCCGTTCATCAAAGTTAGGAGAGCGAGTTCCTCTCGAAAGGGCTCAAGTTATCTTGCTATTAGTAGTTGTTTCTTCTCAAAACCCCAATAAAAATCCAATCTTTTCCAAGTTTTATCCCTTTTATTCGCTGATTTTCCATTGATACGATCCAAATCGTATCAAATTGGTATCAGAGCACTGAGATCCAATGGCGACGAGCACGAGGTCAAAGGCGGATGGCGTGGATGAGAAGGTACAAGGGCTTCGGGAAGAATTCAACCGAGAGATCGAGGGGTTGAAGAAAACCCTAGGGGAATCCCTCAAGGACCATGCGCATTCACAGGAGGACATCCAAGTCGAACTTCGGGCGATGAGGAGGGATGCCGCGCAAGCGGGACGCGACATCCAAGGGCTAAAGGAGGCAACTTTAGATCTGAAAGAGGCAACTTCAGATCTGAAAATTTTGAGGGAGGCTACATCGTCAATTCCGGAGATAAAGGCTATGCTCCAAGCCCTCACAATGGAGAGGGGAAGAGATCGGGGCAAGGGGATTCAAGGAGGAGAAAATCAAGGAGATTCTACCCTTGAATCAGCCATTTGGGAGCAACCGGAGGGAATGACGGCTACGACAACAATTTGGGAGCGAAACACAACCCCCCAAAACCCTAGGAGGGCCGGCCAGCAGGAAATTGGGCCGGCAGGCCCTCCTAGGCCTGCGGATGGGCCGGCAGGACCCTCAGTGCCTGCGGCTGTACCTGCAGGCCCTTCAGGGCCTGCGGCACAGCCGCCAGGCCCTGCAGGGCCTGCGACAGGCCCATCTGGGCCTGCCGCAGCTACTGCAGGCCCGGCCGAGCCTGTCGCAGCCTTTGCGGGCCCGTACGGACCTGCCACAGTCACGGCAGGCCCAAACAGGCCCGCTGGAGGCCCATGGGGGCCCGCCGCAGTTCAGACAGCCCCCTGGGGGCCCGCGACGACGCCGACAGCCCCCTGGGGGCCCGCAGCAGCACAAACAGCCCCGTGGGGGCAAAACGAAGGCAGATGGGCCCGAGACGCGACGATTGGGGCTCCAGTAGCCCAATTTTGGGGACCAGATGCTCACCCACAGGTGCCGAGGCCGCAGGTTGATCCCAGGCAGGTTTTTGATGGCTTTCCGGGGCGGGGACAAGGCCCGGGAGGCTATTTTGGAGGACGGACAGCACCGGTACAGCCACACAGAGGGGCAGGAGGGCCCGGGTGGGCGCGACAACAGGAGTTTCCGGGGTACCATTACCAGCCCGAGGCGTGGGAGCGACCCGGGTGGCCCGAGGAGCTGTACGGGGCTGACGGAGGAGGGCCCGTTGAGGCAGTCGGCGGGGGATTCGGCCGTGGGGGAGACCGCGGTAGAGATGGGGGTCCACAGGGAGACATTAATGCAGACCGCCGCCTCATGAAGCTGAAGATGCCGATTTTTGACGGCACAGACCCGGACGGTTGGATCTACCGGGCGGAGCGGTACTTCCAGGTGATGAGACTGACAGAGGAGGAGGTTCTGAGAGCCATAGGGATCTACTTCGAGGGGAAGGCGTTGGCATGGTACAGGTGGAAGGCGGCACGGACACCTTTTCGCACTTGGGAGGAGCTGTCCGCACTGATACTAGACCGGTTCCAGGATACTCCAGGGGGAGATTTCTACGAGCAGTTATCTGCTCTGAGGCAGGAGGGAACGGTCCGGGATTATGTAGAGAAGTTCGAGATGCTGAATAATAGGGTGAAGGGGGTGACCGACGAGGTGATGATCGGGAATTTCATGAGGGGACTGAAGCCCTCCATACGAGCAGAGCTGAGGATGCAGAGCCCGGGGACACTGGAGGATGTCCTTCGCCTGGCCCACAAGGCGGAGGAGAAGCATGCGGAGGAGAGGAGCACTCGGGGAACTTGGGGAGCCCAGAGCCAGCGTAGTCAGACGGCACCGGTCCCACCTCCGGGGGTTACAGTAGCACCAGGGGACGCGGAAATGAAGAAAGAGGAAACCCGACCAGTGATCCCTGGTAGGCGGATGACTGAGGCTGATTTGAGGGCAAGGCGTGCCGCAGGCCTCTGTTTCAGATGCGATGAGAAGTTCAGTCCCGGTCATCGGTGTGCGAGCAGGCTGATGCAGATCGTGATAATGCCAGACGAGGGGGAGTATGCAGAGGAGGGAAAGCCAGTGATGACGGAAGAGAGCGAGGCTGAGCACGCACATCTGGATGTGGCGGAGGTGTCCCTGAACTCCTTGGTAGGGGTAACCACGAACCATACCATGAAGTTGTCAGGGCAATTGGACGACGCGCCGGTGACGATACTCATAGACAGTGGGGCTACCCACAACTTCATCTCTCGACATTTGGTGGATCGTCATAGGCTGCAGGTGAGCACCTTGGAGACGTTTACGGTCCTCTCCGGGACAGGAAGGAGGGAGGAGACCAGTGGGATGTGCAAGGGGCTGAGTCTGACCTTACAAGGGGTGCAGATCGTGGAGGACTTCTTGCCCCTAGAGTTGGACAATATCGATGTGATTTTGGGCGTGCAGTGGCTGAGGGGGTTGGGTGAGGTGAAGATGAATTGGAAGCAGCTTAGGATGGAATTCCAGGAGGGGGGTCGTACGGTGGTTCTGACAGGTGACCCTAGCCTCTGTTTCCCCTCGAGGGCCTTCAAAGCCAGATCTCCACCTTGAGGACAAGGTGGCTCTTTTAGGGGGCGGTATTGATGCGGATCCGAGCCCGCATCCACACCACTTGAGGCCGGCGGTTATCTAGGGGGGACCCATCCCCCTCTAGTCACTTACGTGCGCCGTAGGAGGCGCGGTAGCACGTAGGAGGGTTAGTTAGGGGTATTCTAGTCATTTTAGACTAGATTAGTAATTCCCCACTTTTCTATAAATTAGGGCTAGCCGTCTTTATTTGTTTTTATGCTTATTGTGTGAGAAACATTGTAAGTGTCTTTTGTGAGGGATTTAGACTTTGATCCGTTCATCAAAGTTAGGAGAGCGAGTTCCTCTCGAAAGGGCTCAAGTTATCTTGCTATTAGTAGTTGTTTCTTCTCAAAAACCCAATAAAAATCCAATCTTTTCCAAGTTTTATCCCTTTTATTCGCTGATTTTCCATTGATACGATCCAAATCGTATCAGTGTGTGTGGGGGGGGGGGGGGGGTGGGGGGGGGGGGGGGCTGCTCATAGCTAAATTTGTATCACAGAATGATGTTATTCAATGTGTTCAGGATTAAACAGGAATGGGATTTGGCTCTGGTAAATGTGCTGACGGCAACAGCTTGCAACGCCATTGTTGTTTGGTCGCTTGCGCCTTGTCGTTCGTATGGGAACACATTCCGCTTTGACTTGCAAAATTCACTACAAAAGCTTCCAAATAATATTTTTGAAAAGAGTTACCCCTTAAGAGAATTTGACTTACAGAAAAGAGTGTACTCATTCGTCTATAAGGCAGCGGAGTTTTCTTTATTAGGAACGATTGTAGGAGCAGTTCAAGGTGAACTGTCAAAATCTATCGCTTCCAAGAAGGGAAGGTTAGCCTGCCAAAGATCTTTTTACTTGCCATCTTGTACACATTTTTCTTTCTTTGTTGAAATTACTTTCCAGCCATTGTCCTTGAACCATATTTTAATGTGGCAGGTTATCCGTGACCATTCCATCTGTGAGCACCAACGCTCTTGGCTATGGGGCCTTCTTGGGAATTTATGCAAACATGAGATATCAGCTGTTATGTGGAATTGACAGAGCTATGTTTAATCACTTCGATGTTCTTGGGGTGGTCACTGTTTTAAGAACAGCACTGAGGCAAGTTCCTAATTCTTCATATACTGTTAATTTATTAATTCTTTTGAAACTTGCCAACATTATTCTTTTGCCACGATTAGCATGCTACAAAATGTATTGATATAAAATTCAGTGTTTAATTTCATTGGAAAACCCTGACTTGTTCATGATAGGAATCACTATTGCTGTTATGTGTTCATTTGTCTTGTTCAATTGGGGGATGTATGCTGTTCAATGATTAAATACCATGCAAAAGTCAAGCTATTAAATACCCACTCATCAGTCACAACAAATGAAAATGGAAACTTGGGCTTTGAATGTATTTTGCATGTTAAATATATTACTGATTCACTGACCACATTCTGCTGACAAATTGAAATGACTTTATTTAATAGATTATTATCTGCTTGATGATTCAGTAGAAAATTAGATTAATTTTGGAATGATCTTGGTTTAATTCATATTATGTTAATTCATGCATATTTCTTCTATACACATCTTTTCTGGTAAACCATATCTATATCATCTATATCATTATACTTGCTTAGACTTCTGTATATAATAATACTAAAAATAACCTGTGCACACAGTGCACGGGGCAAAAAAACTACACAGTATGAGGTGCGCACAACCGAAAGGGAGTGAGAAGTGTGAGTGTGCGTGGGTATCGTCGGGGGGTAAAAGATGGGAACACATTGGTGAAATTGTAAAAAAACTTAGGAGGCAAAGTGTATAAATCCCAATGGCAAGCTTATAATTCATGGGAATGGGAGGGCTTTTATTTGAGTGCCCCACAACCACACCCCAAACCAAACCCAATTCCCCATCCCCATGTGGGGGGTTGATGTGGCCCCCATCTCCCTTTGTCACTTGGGAGTTGGGACAAAGGGTGTCACAGGGATTTGTCCTAATAGGACAAACATCTTGTCAACATCCCGCAATTGTATAAAGAATACGGGTTTGTCAGCGGCCTTTTTCACTTTGGCCCCCCTACGGTTTTGCAATTTAACACATGCTTTCTCCCCTTTTACGCCCCCTGTGTTTTGGGATAGGATTTATGCACTTTGTCCCCCAAGTTTTTTTTTGCAATTTAACCCCTTTACCTCCCGACGATGCCCACACACACCTCCCTCATTTTCGGTTGCATGTGGTTCCTGCCTCCTCCCGACGACACACACACACACTTCTCGCTCTTTTATCAGTTGCGCGCGTTCACCGCATCCTGTGTGTAAGTTTATTCATCGGTCTCCATGCACCATGTCTCCGTGCATCATGTGCACCATGACATGGTGCACGGGGACTAAAACGCGGAGAGAAGCAGGAGCCAAAGTAAAAAAAGAGTGGGTATGTGGGGGTAGCGGCCGAGGGTAAAAATGTGAAAAACATTGGCCTAAGAGCAAAAACCCGGGTGGGCAAACTGAAAAAAATGTGGGGGTGGGGGTGGGTAACATCTGGGGGAAAATGTGAAAAGTAGGGGGCCTAAGAGCAAAAAACTCGAGGGAGCACAATGTAAAAAGGTATGTGGCAACCATGTAAACAACTGAGAGAGAAATGGGCTTCTTTGGTTGCATGAAAAAGGGATGACAAGTATGCAATTAAGGGATAACGGGGAGCTTTTGTCTAGGCACCACAAAAACCCCCACCCCAAAGTGCACCCACACCCGCACACCCCATGTCGGGGATGAGGTGGCACACCCCTTCACCTGCCACAGGACAAACCCTACCAACTGGGTTTGTCCTAGTCAGCAAAATATCCCTCATCTGTATAATATATACATTGTATATATATATATAATAACATAATATCCATAAAATTAAATTTCTTATCATTTTTTCCTCCATCATATCATTTCCCACCACAATGAGGTTGACTATGGAGTGCAACTACATAATTTGAAGGCTTTATGATGGGAAACAGGCTTTGTGGTGGGATTTTGGTGGATAGGAGAATGTGGAAGAACTAAAGTTTGGTAAATAAAAGATAGTAGATACACATCAGGGCTTCACACCAGGGTAAATTACACACTAACTCTTGCACCTCACATGAATAAGTGATTTTAATGGAAAAACTAGTGTTTTTTTAATAAACCACTAATAAACCAAATCATTTTTAATTCATCAATCCATCATTGATCTCCAATAGTCTGATATACTGATTTTTAATAGCGCAAAACTACATGCACCATGCATGTTTAAATAAAATAAAATAAAAGAAGGATCTAGAAGCTCAATGGACACACATTCATCGTATGTGCAATTAAATAAATGAACTAAATAAGTTAAAAAGAGTTAAGCTAAAAACTCCAAGATGGATTTCTTTAGAAGAGACATGATCCACAACTCTAACATGAAGTAGCACCTAATGCTGGCTTGGTTTACATCAAAAATTCCTTGTTGGAGAAATTAACTCATTGATTTTTGAAGCAAAGCATGATGAAAAACTCAAGCGATCATATTGGAGTGAATGTTCCAATAGCAGTGAAGTAGACAAAATTAAAATGCCAAACCTAATGACATGTAGGCGGTGGAGATTTTGGAATAACATAATCAATTGTTTAAGGCATTAGAACATAAATATGAAGCAGCTTCGTTCGAGGGACCATCTCAAGGGACCATCTCAAGCTATACATTGAACATATGCTTTGGTTTGGGATTGATTCTGGTTCGAACTATAGCTTGTATAATGGCTCTATCTTGGGTGTTGACTCATGCTTTGGCCCCAATTTTAACGTTGATTAGGGCTTTTTATCATACCGTGACTCCAGTTTGGGCTTAGGTTATTGCACACACTTGGGATCTGATATTGAATTTAGCCGAGGCTTTAATCTTGGCTCTGTCTCTGTTGACTTCTATAGGTACAACTCTGTACAACTCTGTTGCAGGCTTCAGGTAGGAAATTATATAATGACGACCTTGTTGATGACTCTCCCAACTACGGTCTCTAAGTATGCAGTGATTCAGGTCTTAACTTCGGTTTTGGGTTGGATGGTAGTTGAAACGAGCAACAGATTGATATGAGTTTAAAAACATATTGATAACGAAGATGAATTTTCATCAACATCCATCGACCACCGGGCACACAATTCTTCCTCCTCCAAAATAAGGCTTTGCCAAGTAGCTTACACTAGGTATACGAGTACTTTTTTCCTCGTCAATCAATTCAAAGTATGAGAAGACATTCTCTAAATGAAATTGTCAATCCTTAGCATATAGATAATCAATTTTTTTGATTAATTGGGATATATATATGAATGTCATGCTCATTTGCTGATGGTCAATAGTTGTAAAACCTAATGGAAATCAGATGAAGTATATCCCAATGAAATCTTTATGAAAATTTGCATATAAACAACCCAAATATAGCTACTCAAGCTAGGCTTGTGGTTAGCTCAAGTTAAGTTGATAAACAATGTCAGCTTGTTTGCTTCTGGCTCGGACTAATCTGACTTGGGTTGGCTAAGATTCGGTTAAGTCAGCTTAAGTTAACCAGGGCTTGAGTCAGCTTGCTCCAAGCCAATAAATCAACGTCAGCTTATCCGAAGTTGATTACTTCCTTAAACTGTTCAAGCTCTCAGGATGCATCAATAGAACACGAAGAAAGGGAAGAAGAAAGGGGCGATATCTACCTTTGGTGGCAACGATGACTTGGGAAAGTGATGACATTGGTGACATGCTTGTTAGAGACTGGCGATAGTGATGTTGTAGGGGCACACAATGGAAACTAAGGAGAAGGTAAGAGTCTGGATCCAAGGAAGTGATGACAATGATATTATAAGATGCAGGTGACAACATCGGTATCATAAGAAGAGATGACAAATTTGATGACAAATCAATATCTTATAGTAACGTGGTTGTGGTTGATGATGATGATGGGGACATGATCACGGTGTATTAATGATGTTGTCGGAGAGCAAGAAAAGAGGTGAATTTGATTTCAGGTGGTGATAATGATATGAAAGGCTATGGTTTGGAGGAATAAAAGGAGGATTTTATAGATATAAAGTGGAATACAAAGATAAGTTGGTTTCAATTCGAGAAGAAACCACTATCCTAACATTTGATTCGAGATAAAGGCCTAAATCTCCCAAGATCTAAATCTAGTCTACTCCTATTCTCTTCTACTCTCAATATTTTTCTTCAAATTCAACATCTCCTTAACATTAACCCATTTCTCACTATATAAAAGACGGATTTGTTCATAATTACAAAAATGCCTCTAAGGCCCAAACTTACAAGTTTTTCATCGCACCCTCATTCTCATTATTACTCCGTTCCCAAAGAACTACCTTTGCCTCAAGGTGATGCATAAAATCTTCGAGCATGCTACTCCAAATGGGTGTGTTGTTGTTCGTCCCCCTTTGGATCAAAGGGCCACCCAAGGTCACCACCACCCTCTGCAAAGCCCAGAAGGAATCCATGTTGATTGCGAAGCTATGTTAAAGGTCCTCAGTGTCCAAAACCCTGACGTCAATGCTCGGGAGGTCTTCTAGCTGAAAAACCAGGGCAAATGGCCCATTTAAAATTGTCGCCTGTCCGGGGGTCCCACCCAGAGCTCGCGGGCCCAAGGACCGCCAGGCCTTGGGCAGGTTGCCCAGGGCTCGCGGGCCTCATGATGGCCTGCCCTGGGTTCGACTTGCCCGTGGTGGCCTGTCGTGGGCTTGCCCGGCTTGGGGCGGCCCACCGTAGGGCCGAAGGCTCCTGGGCGGTCCGCCATGATGCCTTTGGCACCCTGACGGCCCGACCAGGGGACGTGGAGCCCCTGACAACTAGTGAGAGGGCCGTCGCCACTCTTGCGTCCTCCTGTTGGCCAAAAGAGTCGCCTTTGGCCCTAGATCTGTGTCGTTGTCCTTGTTTGTCTTCAGATCTGGCCTTGTTGCTTCGTTCTCAATGTGGAAAATCGCTAACATTTCACGGCGTGTCTTCTTAAAGTGTTGCTTCGCCGTGTCGTTGTCCTTGTTTGTCTTCAGATCTGGCCTTGTTGCTTCGTTCTCAAGGCGGAAAATCGCTAACATTTCACGGCGTGTCTCTTCAAAGTGTTGTTTCACCGTGGCTCTTATCTCCTCCCTGAGTCGTGAAAAGCTTTCAATGATGAATTTCTTCTGATCCTTCCTTTCGCCATCAAATTCCTCATTTAAAGCTTCGATCATTTTCGTCGCTGCCGTCTTTGATGCCAAGATCTATACTCTGATACAAATTGGATAGGAAAGGCTGGGGTTTGGAAGAATAAAAAGAGGAACATAAATAAAGTTGAATACAAAGATAAGTTGGGTTCAATTCGAGAGAAAACAGCTCTCCTAATCTTTGATTCGAGATAAAGGTCTAAATCTCTCAAGATCTAAATTTAATCTACGCATATCCTCTTCTACTCTGAATACTTTTCTTCAAATTCAACATCTCCTTAGCCCTAACCCCTCCCTCACTATATAAATAACTGATTTGTCCATAATTACAAAAATGCTCACAGGGCCCAAAATTACAAGTTTGCCACCGCACTCTCATATTCCCATCAGATAACATGTTCACGAGACAACAGTGCTCTCAAGTCTATTGAAGTGGGATCTGACTAGTGCTTGTCGTCTTTGAAATTGGTGATTGGGTTTAATCATTTGATGGAGGCCTTAAGGTTACAAATGGTGAGCGATTAAGGCCGATTTGTACTAGAATGCATGGACAAAAGTTGAAATCAAGGTCAAAGACTTGATTGGAAGTCAGGGTGACGAGCGATGATCATCTGTAGCGGATGAGATCTGCTTGTGATGGGTGAGATTGGAATATGGGAAAGTTAGTGAAGAGGACTTTGTTGATGGCAACGATTATGTTGAAGATGAAGACGGCTTTAGATCTGATAGGTGATATTGCGATTAAAGGTGAGGCAATACGAGATTAAGATGCAACAACAGCGATCGATGCAGATGATTGGTCTAGTTATGGATAAAACGAGATACCAGAGATAATGATGTTAGTGGTGATGATGTTGGGATGATCCGATCTTGATTTGACTCGAGTTTTTCTTAAAAATCTAAATGGAAGAGGAAAGAAGTATTGGTAGTAAGGATTCCAGGATCTATTTGTTTTGTACTAAATGATGGGAAATGCAAGGCAGCTAGGGTTTTGTAGTAGGATTTTGGTGGATTGGAGAATTTGAGAAAGAACTAAAGTTTAATAAATGAGAGATAAAAGATACAGATTTGAGCCTCACAGCTCTATGAATCACACGCCAACTCTTGCACTTTACATGCATAAGAAATTTTAATGAAAAATTAGGGTTTCTCACAAACTGCTAATAAAACTAAATCATTATTTCATTCCTCAATTCAATCTATCACTGATCTCCAGGAGTTTGATACAATGATTAAGTATAGTCTAAAACTACATGCACCATGCACACTAAAATAAAATAAAATAAAACCGAAAAATATATAAAAGAATGCTCCAGAAGCTCAATGGGCCTAAATGCACCACTCATGCAATTAAATAATATGAAATTAAATTGCTCCAAAGAGCTAAAGCTAAAAACTCAAAGTTGGATTCTTCTGGAAAAGGCATGATACTTGTCCGCTCCAACAACAAAATAGCATACGACACTGACTTGCCCAGCATCACTCTATGAAATACTTTATAAGCTTTTGTGACCAACCAACAGCTCCAGGCCAACCCGCTACATTTGGTGCCAAATTCGTGGTCCAATAAACTGCACACAATATTGGCATTTTCCACGTAATCTAGTAGGTATAGCCAACTCCTATTGTCTACGCGGATCATGCTTGTGCAAAGGGTGCAAACCCCCTATTTTCTGTATGGTACGACCAATGAAAGGTTTAAACTAAAACTCTGGCACTTTTGCAATGGGAACTGCTTTCATCTCTCAGGTAGGCATATTGCAAAATAGAAAGGGCGCTGCCTACAATCTGCTGCCGCAAAACAATGTTGTATCCATTATTTTAGAAGTATATTCATAACATTCATACAACAGCTGAAGCAATAACAAAGCCTTTGTCCCAAATTTCTAGGGTTACTTGCATGAAACATTTTTCTTCATACAGTAAGGGCTTTTGAGAACTTGTTGTTTCTAATTATGAAATATGTCTTTAATGTTGTACAGAAGGATTGTAGTGTTCTATCTTTAGAACGTATCAAGTTCTAGTAATTTCTTGGCATTTTCTTGAATTGAATAAATGTAAGATATATGATACAACAATTATATAAAACGATAAATGATATTGATCTCAATACAATATGACAACTTTGTTAACAACTAAATGTGCTTAACGGATTGCTTAAGAAATGCTCTGGGGAAATATATTTAGGATCTGCTATGAATTTACTAAATCTCACTGCAAAGGTTGTTTTGTTTGTTATCTTCCATCAACTTCAGTGTTGATGATACTACTTGTTGGTTGTTATTGTTGAGTAGGCTTGTACTACATATTTGTGGGGCATGATGCATTTTCCCTGCTTTACAATTCTTTCTATAGAATTTAAATGTTACTGGCATATTGCAGTAAATGGGTACATGTCTTCTTCTCTAATGAAATTCAGTGGAGGTTTGCTGATTAATCACAACCGTCCACTAGCATATGGACAGTTATAAATATTCCAAATAAATCTAGCACTTTGACCTGCCCATATGTTGCACTCGTCCCTCAATGGAATCACACCCATATAAACATATGGTTGTAATTAATCAGCAAATGGTACACTGATTTTTATTAGTTGCCTTTCTAAATCCACAATAGACCTAAAATTAATGAATAAGCTCATTAAAATATAGTACATTGATAATAAACATAAGATTAAGTGATAAGCTCATTAAAATATGATCAACATATTCTTTCTTCATCCCAAAAACTTTGGATTTATGTGTTTGACTCCTCTCCACATTATTTTGCCTTGTAACTATTTTCTGATTGACTTGCCTTTTGGTCTGATAAGAGTAAGTTCATCCTTGTTATACATCCATGTATGGACTCCGGTAGCATCAGGTGCAGGTTCTATGCTTAATATGTTAATTTCTACCTTCCTGATGAAGATAGATATTGTGAATACCATTGACTCTCCCTCTATCATGCATGATGGTCTCATTTTCATCTACATGTTACTGTCAGACAATATTATTGTTGTTGCTCAAGAGGATAAAAGCTCTCTATGTTAAGACTTCTATATGAAATTATAGTTTCAAGTGACAAACAACTCCAATCTGCTCCACAATTATCACATACTTCTTATTACCCATATTTGGAAATATGTTTGCTTGCATGCATGCCCACCAAGCCAGGTAGCTAACACTTGAAACTAATAGCCCTTGTTCCCATTATTTGTGGTGCACCTCAGTGCACGGGAAATGAACTCGTAGTTCAGTTTCAATAGTTGAATATTAAAACTTGTTCAGTACTTTTAAAAAAATCTTAATATTTAGAAGAATGAATCCCTCCTTTTAATATGATGTTCCAAATGAAAATGTTATCATACAGAACCTTCCATCGTGAAAGAGATTAGAGTTTTATATTTAAAAAACTAAAAGAGAAAGGAAGAATTAATGAACTCTGCAAGCGGTCATATTTCCATATTTCATTAGGGGTTCATATAGTAATCCTCCAATAATATGTCAGAGCCTTTCCACATTTTCTTGCTTACACTTTTAATCCATCTGATGTTGTAAATGACTAAACTTCATCTCTGGATCATATGATATACAAATAGGTTTCCTTTGTCCTAGATGCACATGTTGGGAGATGAACGTTAACATAACGAATACAACATATAACAATTGATGATAAACAGGAATACAAAGAAAAGATCTATGAACAGATCTGGAAATTTTCCTACATTAAGGTCAATAGGTCCTTAGTAGTAGGATATGCACGGAATTAAACTCATTTCTAGTTAAGTGTCCTTTACTCAAGTAAATATGCTCGTGTTGAACCATCAGCTTCTTGATATTTTACACATGTTTTAGTTGACTTCTATTGAACTAGAAGACACTCAAATAACACATTAAAAAGTCACGTCGAGAGAGTGTCAATTTCCATATCAACTTCAAATCTGATATATTTCGGGTAATAACAATGTCAACTAAATTATTATATTAATTTTACAGAAATTTAGACGGATTGTGTTCGTTGATATTTGAGCATGTCCACATTTACAAACAGAACTGCCATTCATGGCCCCAATCTTTCAGAAGGGTCCCATGTCGGGTACTTAATTGTAGGACGCAACCCCCATGTCCAAGTGATAATTAAAACATGAAATTCATCTCTGTCGCCAAAGTGCATATTTTTGCGACCATTATCAGGTGGTAGTTCTTCAGAAGCAAACTTAAAAGGTTTGCCCTTTTCTGGTGGGTTGACTACTCCTTTATTTATCTGACCGCTTCCTATCTACTTGCAGGATATTGAATGTCGAGATTGGGGAGAGATCCAGGCGTGCTTGGCTGGGAGTGGAAGCAGACCCTCTGGTTCAGTCGGATAATTTGGCCTTGGCTTACAACCGAAATTCAGAGGCTGCTGCTGACCGACCATCCTCAAATTGGTTCATATCGAAGAACGCCATCATCTCTGGCCTTGGTCTACTTGGCATCAAGCAACGGTCTGAAGAATCTGAGACCACCCCAAAGGCCCGAAGAAAGAGAGTCGTTAAAAGAAAGATCAGCAAAAGTGCAGCATAATGACTTTGCTTGGTTGCGGCTCCCCATAGCTAATGAACCAAAATTTCTGATCACGGATGCTTTCATTATGGTCATTTGAGCGTGTCCTAACTGATATTCTTACGGGCAACGATGATGCTTAACGATGATGCTTTAGATGATGGAAGATGAAGCAGGAAAGTTCTTGGCCCAGCTTAACCAGTAGGGTTCTGTTCTAGATCAAGGTGTTCCTAGTGATTTTGGTAAAAATTTTGCCTGCCATTGTTTTTGCATGTATTGTTCTATGCTTTATAGGTGCAAGAGAATACACCATTGATTCATTCCCGTTTTGCATTCTTAGCTACAAATGTTGAGGGAAATAATACACTACAAGCATGAGACATTTTACGTTTGAGAGGACTTTTTTCCCTTATAATGTTGTTCATAGGATAAACCGCCGGACTTTTTTTTCCTCATTGTGAATTGCCCTGATAGTGACTTTGCATATTCCTTTCGACGGCTGAAGCCAGTTTCAATTCCCATGTTTCCTTAGCTCCCAAGTCTTGAGGGCATGGATGGACTTGAGAAAATATTAGTCTTGTGTCCGTTGTTAATGAAAATAAGGAATAAAAGAAGATTTGACTACATCACTTCCCACTGATAATTGTTAACTTAGTTACTAAGTATATCATTAAGGAAGAATTCTATAAGAGCATCCTTATTACGGATTGCGAAAATTAAACTCAAAATGGGTTCTCTTTTTTTTAAAAAACATTTATGTTAGTAAAGGATTTTCTGGCATTCAACCCATTTTGATCTTGCATTGGTATTGTTTTCTGTTTCTTATATGCATGTGTCACTTATTGCTCCCATAGTATAAGAAGGTAACCAGCTCACATTAAAAGCATGGAGTTGCAAATATCCATCACAAATCCTTCCTCCATCTTTAGCACCATATAAAGCAGCAAATGCTTTCCCCAAAGGTAAGAATTTTGCTTTTTTTATATGTACAAAAAAGAAGCCCACCCACCACAAAAAAATAATAGCTAAACAACAATACAAGAGCAAAGCCACAATGTGATGAATCCCACTTGTTTTTCTCCCTATATATTTCTCTTCCTCCATTGCTCTATGTTCTGTCCAATTAACATTTCTCTAACACTTCTCTTAGAACCCCCACCACCTCCATTCGCTTTGGCCACCACCATGGATTCTATCAAACAAGAGAAGTATCAATCCATGGTGAAATACAATAAATATTACACCTCCTTCCTCTCAAGCCTCATCCGATTATTTTTATTACTTGTGATGCTTGGCCTATTCCTCTCGAGCCCTCTTTGGCTCCCATCACTTTGCTCATCCATGAAGCTCTTCTTCATAGAATCACTCCCAAGGATCGCAGAGGTCATTCTCGGCCCAAAGAGTTTGTTCCTTGTCTTCAACCTCATCATCATTTTCCTCGTAGGCGAGTCAAGGATCTCAAGCTCTTCATCGAAGCCCGATATCTATGAAGAGTATGCGACTCGCACCCAAGGCCTCAAGGGGGTGTCCAGTAGGGAATACAAGGGGACTGAGCTTGCATTGGTGAGTCCTATGGTTAAAGACATGACAGATAATGGTAAGAAAGAAAAGGATAAAGATGATGAAGAGAAACAAGAGGAGAGAGTGGAGATGGAAGACGAGGAGGTGATCGAGGAAGAAGATAATGATGTGTTGGAAGAGGAGGAAGAAGATGAAGAAGAGAGAGGCCCGCTCGCTGAAGAACTGAACAAGAGGGTCGAGGACTTCATTGCAAGAGTTAACATGCAGAGGAGGCTTGAAACAAGAATGATGGTTTGTTGTGGGTGAAGAAAGGGGACTAAAATTGGAAGTAGGGGGATTAGAATTAAGTTAATAAAAATTCAAATGTCAGATACAAGTTATCAGAAGAAGAAGCCCTTGCTATTTGTATGATATGGTCACTTTTTGTATAAATATTTGCTCTCTCATAGAACCAAATCAATTTGTGAAGGGAAACAGAAAAAAAGGGAGTATTGGTTGCTTATATTTATTTAGTAATTTCATAAAGAAATTGAAATGGTGAGCAAGATTGAGGCCAATTTAGTGTTATTTTTAAAGAGTGCTGAAAAATCTCATTCTCCAAGTCTTTGTGCCCCCCCCCCCCCCCCCCCCCCCCAATATTATTGGGGTTGTTGGGGGAAATTGAAGCCAAGTGAGCTGGCTTTCTTTTGGGGCAACCGACAGCAAGGAAGTAAAGGCACCTTTGACTCCTTTGTTTCATTTTGGCAAACGACAAAGAAAAAAGACAGTCGAGCTCTCATTTTTCTGAGAGCTGAGAGCCCCTCAGTTTTCCAGAGAGCCAGAGAGAAGGCGAAAACAGAGCCAGCTCTCGTTTTGATTGGAGTCTTGGATCAGAGAAGAAAAGGAGAGCAAAGCTAGGGTTTCGGAAAGCCTAAGAGCTTTGCTTGTGAGATCCAATGTGATTGTCTTCATTTCTTCTTCTGTGTTTGAGATCTAGAGTCCCTTGGATAGCTTCCTAGTTTGGAACTAAATTACCAAGGAGTGATCTCCCTTGGTGTGGGATTGGTCCCTTGATGAGCTCTACATGTTGTAGGGGCTCTGTTATCAAGGATTCCCACTTGTTTGAGAGTGTGTGAGAGCTTGGTGAGAGATCTAGGGTTAGGTCTTGTTGTTTGGAGCTTGTCTCTCATTGTGGTGGAGGAAGAAATAAGATGATGTATGTATGCCTTGCTTGATCATTAGTGGAACCGGGTGCATTGGATGCTGGATGTAGGTTGTTCACAACCGAACCAGGGTAAATCTCCGCGTCTCTTTTATGTTGCTTTCTTAATTTCGTATTATATTTGCGTGCTTACATTATCTATCGCAAGATCGTCGAGGGAGTTGATAGTTGGTGACAACTCTCTCTTGTGCCCGTGCGGTGTTTGGTTTTGTGCCTAGGTGACATCTCGGTGGAATTCGGGCTTGGGATTGTTTGGCCACCGTTTTCGCACATTGTAACGTTGTGTACCTAGCCTAAGTATTGGGGAGGTGCACAGGGATCCAACAGGTGGTATCAGAGCTACCGATTTGCGAAGAAGTGTAGTGTCGCGATGGCGTCTTGCTCATGTGAGAAGACGACTGGGTGTTCATATGAAGTAGAGAGGCTTAATGATCGGGACAATTATGGTCTGTGGCGACAAAAGATGGTGGCTTTGTTGAAGCATCACTGAGTTTACGGTGCCGTATGTGATACGGGCATGCCATGTAAGGCAACAATGTATGATAAGCGAATGATGGAGCTTAAAGCCCTCGGTGAGATAATGCAATCCTTGGGGGATGGGATCATTCGGTAATTTGCCGATGTGGAGGTCGTGAGCGTCCTATGGAGGATGCTTGAAACTCGATACTCGACCAAGACACCAATTGGACAAAGGTTGCAATTGTGGCAGCGCTTCTATACTCACAGGATGAAAAGGTGAATCTCGTTGTGGAACCATGTTGGCGAGATGGATCGTATAGTAACGGACCTACAGGAATTGGGGAGTGTGATAGAGGACGAGCAACATGCTATGGCGTTACTGTGTTCTCTTACTCCGGTATATTCCAAGTTTGTAGGCTCGATGTTAAATGGCCGAGACTCACTCACGTTGGATGAGGTGAAGTTCGCATTGAATACGGAGGATCTCTAAAGTTTGGTGTTAGGTGACACCGATGGTTGTGAGGTATCCAATGTCATCCGGGGTTGCCAAAAGGGTGGACCCACTCCAAGATCCAAGACGGGCCGTTCCAAGAGTCAGAATTGGCGGCGACAGCAGCGGTCCAAGTCAAAGGGCCGCGGTGACAACAAATGCTTTCTATGTAAGGAAAGCGGGCATTGGAAGAGAGATTGCCTGAGGTTGAAAGCGAGGACGTCGATTGGCATTGTGGAAGATGTTGCTCAGAGTTCGACTCATGTTGGAGCACGAGACGAGATGTTTTCTGATGAGGATGATTGCTTGGTGTTTGCGGCATACTCCGTGGGAGAAGCGCAATGTTCGTGGCTATTGGACTCAGGGTGTTCATTCCATATGACTCCGGATCGGAGTGCATTCGACTCATACATTCCATGCATTGGAGAGCGGATTCGCATGGGAAATGATATGTAGTGCGAGCAGGTTGGGAGTGGCATGGTCAGAGTCAGGATGCACGATAGCATCGTCCATATGTTTGATGGCGTCAAACATGTTCCTGATCTTTGCAGTGGCCTGATATCGATAGGAGATTTGACTAGGATGGGCTACAAGGCAGTGATCAAGGAGGATCGACTGCGTATTTTCCGAGGATGCCTGGTTTTCATGAGGGTGAAGAAGCGTGGAAACTTGTATGCGCTCGATGGGCACACAGCAGTTGGCGAGACTGGCAGATCACAGGAGTCCGAGAGTGGAGATCCAGCGAGACTGTGGCATCTCAGATTGGGGCATGCTGACGAGCAGAGCCTTGACATTCTTCAGAGGAGGAGTGTGTTCAGAGGTGATCGTGGGTTTGAGTCTTGCAGTGATTGTGGTGCAGAGAGGCCGAGGCAAGTGTAGCTTGGGACATCTGTTAGACACAGTAGGGAGCCCCTAGAGTGCGTCTACGCCGACGTATGGGGGTCCATGTCCAGGTCCTTCCCTGGAAGGCGCGAGGTACTTCGCGGCCTTCATAGATGACTTCTCGGGGAGAGTCATGGTTACTCTCATAGGATCTCGGGAGGAGATCCATGAGAAGGTGCGGTTATGGAGGAGCATAGTCGAGAGGCGGATGGGTAGACCCATAGGTGAGATCCGTACCAACGACGTAGAGATACGAGATGTTTGCAAGTCAGAGGGGATCGCGTGTCATTACACCATTCCTGATGGAGACCCTTACGGTGGCGTAGCAGACAGGATGATCAGGATGTTGGTAGAGAAGACACGACGGCTACTGAGACTATACAGCCTTCCTAGGGAATTATGGACAGAGACCCTTGCTACTGCGGCATACCTCATCAACCGAACACCATCACTAGCTGCAGATAGTTCTATTCCCGAGGAGCCATGGACGGGCAGAGTCGTTGACTTCTCGCACTTGCATACATTTGGATGTCTAGTGCAGCCGCACAAGAGGGACGATGATGATGTAGGACAGCGCATGCATGATTGTGTCCTAGTCGGATACGCTGGTGGAGGTAAGAGAGGGTACATGTTATGGTATCCTAGTACCCACGAGGTGATTGTCAGACAACACGTTATGATTGACGAGTCTGTAGTGCTTAGGACGGAGCAGACTCATGTCGATGTGCAGAGAACAGAGGACAGCTCGGTCCATAAAGATGATGAGGTGGTGCAAATTCAGACTCATGCAGGTGATCAGACATGTGTGCAGACGGACAGGGTGCAGAGTTCATCCGATGTGGTCAGTGTCAGTGATCAGCCAGCATCACATGATATAGCTCCAGGTTCAGTTCAATTGGAGGTGCAGAGGACATCGGTCTACGAGGAGGCATTACAGTCGGTCGTCATATCGATGCAGTCAGTTGCAGTGTATGAGGAGACATAGGTCTCTCACAGTTCCAGCGTACACGTTTTGGGTGCTCTTGAGGAGACCCAGCATGCTGAGGTGTGCAGCTTTTAGCTTCGAGGTAGAGCCGTCGATCTACGGAGGAGTAAGGCAGTTGGTTTTTGTGCCGATGGCAGAGGTTGCAGTTGGTGAGGAAATGGAGGTCTCTCATGTTTCTAGCATGCATGAGTTGGTTGTTTCGGATGAGGACCAGCGTGTTGAGTTGTGCAGCTTCAGCTTCAGGGTAGAGATGTCTTCTAAGAAGCTTGACATCAGGGTAGAGCATTCGATGTGCATGGTAGAGCAGTCTTCACAGTATGGGCACAGGAGATATGGCTCTCGTTTGGCTAAGGGTAATTTAGCAGTCGCATCTTCTGATACTTCAAAGGCTAGACCGGTGGAGATGTAGAGGAGCAGGGAATCTGATAGCATGGTGGAGTTTGGAGACTCCCACGGAGTTTGGAGACTACGATGGTGGTCCCAGGTGGAGTTGCCACTAGGGACATGGAGCTGAGAGTTAGGATGACACGTATCGAGTGCGTTCTCGTTCGATATATGGAGGAGGCAGAGCCGAGTGGGGCTTCTTCAGTGTACGCTCATCTCTTACTTTCGGCGAGTTCATCACAGGGCATGGCAGGTGAGGACGATCTCCAGAGGCTAGATGTTGATGCGGTGGACAGTTTGGCGCTTGTGTGTGCGCATTCGTGTCTTGAGTCGTCGAAACAGTCAGTTGAGGCGCGGAGCCTGTGGACGGCGAGTCTTGATGACAGACATCTGCAGACAGAATGGATACAGACAGCGTATCGATGTGACCCAGCTGGGATCAATTTACGGAGTAGCGGGGGAGACGACGTGTTTCTTATAGATGATGGCCATGGCGAGCTTGAGTTGCTAGCGGACCCATGGGGTAATGATAGGGATGTTCATGGATCGACAGTATTGGACGTTGGCACGACGTCATTTGGTTCGTTCATGGAGTCCGAGCTCGCAGGGTTATCCTCAGAGACAGATGACTTCATAGCAGACATGGCAGTGGACGTGGCGGAGATGCGTGATGCTAGGCTTAGACGGCTTCTGAGCTTGGCATGTCTCTCAGAGGATTGAGGCGCCAGAGGGTGCAATTTCTGATGCACATAATGGAGGTTCACATGTTTGATGGTCAAGGCAAGGTGAGTTCATACACGATGGAGCTGGAGCTGTGTTGAAGTGAGTATGTGGATTTATCAGCAGGGTAGAGTGTTATTTTTTAAAGAGTGCTGAAAAATCTTATTCTCCAAGTCTTTGTGGCCCCCCATATTATTGGGGTTGTTTGGGGAATTAAAGCTAAGTGAGCTGGCTTTCTTTTGGGGCAACCGACAGCAAGGAAGTAAAGGCACCATTGACTTCTTTGTTTCATTTTGGCAAACGATAAAGGAAAAAAAGACAGCCAGGCTCTCATTTTTCTGAAAGCTGGGAGCCCCTCAGTTTTCCAGAGAGCCAGAGAGAAGGCGAAAAACAGATCCAGCTCTCGTTTTTCTTGGAGTCTTGGATCAGAGAAGAAAAGGAGAGCAAAGCTAGGGTTTTGGAGAGCCTAAGAGCTTTGCTTGTGAGATCCAATGTGATTGTCTTCATTTCTTCTTCTGTGTTTGAGATCTAGAGTCCCTTGGATAGCTTCCTAGTTTGGAACTATATTACCAAGGAGTGATCTCCCTTGGTGTGAGATTGGTCCCTTGAGGAGCTCTACATGTTGTAGGGGCTTTGTTATCAAGGATTCCCACTTGTTTGAGAGGTGTGTGAGCTTGGTGATAGATCTAGGGTTAGGTCTTGTTGTTTGGAGCTTGTCCCTCATTGTGGCGGAGGAAGAAAGAAGATGATGTGGTCGATGTATGCCCTGCTTGATCATTAGTGGAACCGGGTGCATTGGATGCTGGATGTAGGTTGTTCGCAACCGAACCAGGGTAAATCTCCGCGTCTCTTTTGTGTTGCTTTCTTAATTTCGTATTATATTTGTGTGCTTACATTATTTATCACAAGATCGTCGAGGGAGTTGATAGTTGGTGACAACTCTCTCTTGTGCCCGTGAGGTGTTTGGTTTTGTGCCTAGGTGACATCTCGGTGGAATTCGGGCTTGGGATTGTTTGGCCACCGTTTTCGCACATTGTAACGTTGTGTACCTAGCCTAAGTATTGGAGAGGTGCACTGGGATCCAACATTTAGTTTGTTTATCTTGATCATAGTAGCAATTAACTAGGTGCTTCATATTGTGAGAACTACTCTAATAAATAATTAAGCCTTCTAATATGAAGAGACAAGAAGTAGACAGAGAAACTTGGTTATGCATATATTAGATCTATAATACCCTTAATGACACTTCAAGAATTATTTATTAAGAAAGGACTGAATTATCTAGGAGAATGCAGCCAGGCTGGATAAAGGTAAATCTATAAATTCAAAAACGTGTACATTTAACATCACTACTTTTAGAAGTTTAAGTGTGCAATGTGTACCTTGTATATACATACTCCAAGTAAAGGTGAAAATAATTCAATATTAGATATGTATCATGTTTCATTTTGTGTCTTCCACATCAAATGAGAATATTGAACCTCGAGATTTAATTTCTATTTGGTATTATCAGAATAATGTATATGTACTGTCAGCGTGGTAAAATTTCCTTTGATGGCGCACATATAGGCCATATTTATTTATTTATTTGAATTTTTTGGAAGTGTACGCTATCACGGCCCGCACCGAAATAGTGATTTACCCCTAGATATACAGTTACCTGCTATGCCTCAACACATTCTGAGGAGAACCAGCTAGCTCTGGGTTCGAGTGACATTTCATCCCATCACCTATCCATTGGCCCCTAGGAATATGATCTCCGTTTGTCCAAAGGAGCCTTGGTAGGGGGTGGGGTGGATTAGGGTGCGCGGGTGGGGTTGGGGTTAGGGTTAGGGTTGGTGTAGGTGTGGGGGTGGAGGTTGGGGTGGGTGTTGGGGTCGAGTTGGGGGTCGGGGTTCGGGTTTAGGGCGGGGGTGGCGGTGGCAGTGACGGTGGGGGTCAGGGATCAGGGGTCAGGTATCAAGGGAGATATGTTCCGTCTAAAATGGGCTAGGTTATAAACTTATTATCAAGTAATTGACTCGATCATCAGATTATAAGTACATTTCATATCAGACCAGATTGGAATAAGATTATGTATATTCTTTTATCAGAAGTTATTCAAACATATGTAAAGAGATACAATGTTTCCATATGGATCCCTACATTGTTACATTCTACTTAGGATTAGGAATATGCACAAATTTGACCGGCTTTTGACGTATTTATCGTTATTTGGGTACCATATTCACTTCTTTGGGTTTTTATTTAATCAAAAATAGGTTTGATTGTACATCTTTTTGTTATATAAGGACCCGATGGATAATTCAAATCGAAGCAATTTGATGTTTGACTTGGGCCTGTATAACATAACCGATCAATAGAAATACTCTAATACTTCATCCACCTTTGTCAAAAGGTCGAGGTCGGTGTCGGGGTTATGGGTTAGCGGTTCTGGTTTGGGGTTCGAGGTTATGGGTGGGGTGGGTGTGGGGGTCGATGTCAGGGTGTGGGGTCGATGTCGGTCAGGGGTTAGTGGTTAGTGGTAGGGGCTAAGGCTAGGGTTAGTGATGTAAAAAAATATAGCTAGGGTTTCTAATCCAATAAGAAAAGACGAAAGCGTGGAAAAATCAAAAAAATTCTAATCAAAGAAAAAAGCCCAATATTAAATACAAAAATTATAAATTAAATGCTAGAAAGAAGAACATGCTTTTGTGCAGATATACTATCACGATATCCGTAGATCTATACCACTTTTTGTGAAGTCCTCCGATCTTTTCACCAATTAGGCGCGAGAGAAGATTCACCTTGATGTGAGCCCTTCACGATACATGAATCCTCCAAAAACTCGAACTTGGTCTCAAGCGTTGCTAGTGCTTGAGAGAAAGAAAAGGAATTCTAATTTTGAGAGAAAAAATTCTATCTTTGGCTAAAGCTTCATGATTGAATTTTTCCTCTTTGAGATGTTAGGATGCTATGATTTTAGATCTCTAAAATTGTTTGGTACTTGGATGCTTTGCAGCAGAGAAGATGACTGTTTTATATAGAGCTTAAGATCCATAAAATCCAAATACGATTAGGAATTCAAATTAGGTTCGAATCTTATCCGTAAACGTATAAGATTAAAAGAAAGATTTCATGAGCTCTTTTAATCTCTTTTAGGTGTAATAGTTAAAGTCAAACTCCATCTGATTACTAAGTAGGATTAAAGATAAATTCCCTAGAAATCCTACTCCTTTTAGGATTTCTCTTTTAAGTTAAATTCCATATTATTGGGTTGGATCTTGACCTAACAATTGGATCAAACACAAAACCAGAAATGAAAAATACTAACCAAGAGAAACAATGCAACATGTCGTGGCTAGTGGCTAGGGCATGTAGCCAGCAGCTAGCTGTGGCCCCTTGCTGGTTGGCCACTGTCGACCAGTGCCGGGTGTCCCATCTGACTTTCCTGCGGTGATGCTTCGTCACCAGTATCGTCTAGGGCATGGTTTCCATGGGATTTTATCTTTCCTTTTGGTTTATATGATATCAAAACATGTCGATTACAACTCCTTATGATCGATCGTGTATATCTCATATACCTCAAGTTATTTTCCTTCGATTTTTGTTACGAGCCATCATAGTTGTAAGACTCTAAAAGCCCAGTTCCTACTTCGACGGCAACTTGATCATACTGTACGATCACATCATAGATACGACAATGATGTTTCCGAATTATCATTATCTGATTGGTATGCGATTGAATTATCCTCCAAACCAAATCTGGGTTTGTCATTGACAGCTACCGTGCAGTCCTGTATTTTCGCTATAGCTATATTGTTAAGCTGTCTAGTTATCAAAATCTATCAAATCTCATTAACATCAAATCTCTCAAAATCTAGATCCATATCGACAACCTACGACACTAACCTCCTATTCTAGAGGAGACCAATTCCTTCTTGACTGTCGCTTCCTTTTGCACTATTTGGATTATGCCCAATGAGTACCTTGAAACGATCGCTTTTATAGTTGGTCGGTAAAAGCCAAAGCATAGCCTTCAACATGTAAGGTTCTTTAGCTATGGTCAAAGGACTAAGTTGCACCAAATTTCACCTGAGAGCTTCTATTGACAGTTAGAGTATATTTACCATATAGAAACTTCTTAACTAGCCGTTCAGTGAACTTGTTTTCCAATAAACACATGTGCACTGTTTCATGATGTCTCCACATCTAATGGCTATGGGACCTATCATTACCATTGCTATGGTAAAGATCAACACGCACTAGTCTATTCGTAATATCAATGCTCCGTCCTGATATTCCATGACCAGAAACTTTTTAGATTTATGCTTAAGTGGAATGATTATGTCTCATTATTATAATCTCATCATGATCATAATGTCCTCACATATTCCAAGGACCTTATCCATGAAATTACAAATAATATGCATATATACGCATTCATATCAAGAAATCATTTAGATAAAGTTGTACCAAATAGCTTAATATTATTTCGAATAAGATGTATCAAATACAATAATTGTCTTAATGGAATACATTTTCCAATAAGGCCACAGGTTCGGGGTTAAGATTTGGGTTGGGCATGTGCTTAGGGCTTATGGTTAGGGTTTGGATTAGGGTTAGGTTTAAAGGGTATGGGATAGGGTTGGCGTTGGGTTGGCACCAGGTCAGTGTCGTGGTCATGATCCTGGTTGGGGGTCCGATTAAGGATGGGTTGGGGTCGAGTTTGGGGTTCGTGTAACACCCCGCTTCCCAAAAAACGATGGAAGCGAGAACGTTATAAAGGTCCGCATGAACTGGAGCGATGAAGCTCGAGTTCACTAAGCATCTGTGATAATAACCTTGTAGGATTCTTGCATGCATTTCAGAACAATAAAAACATTCATTAATTTCAAGCCACATCCAGAAGTTCATACACGAAATAAAAGCAACATGGCCTCAGCATGGCCAAAAGAAAAGTACAACACAGAAACATACTCATACTACAAGGTGCTAAAGCAAAACTGAAAACAACAACAGAACAAGTCTTTAGTCCTCCGCAGGGAGCGACTCTGGGTCCACAAACTCCTGGCTCTCTGGGTCAGCCACATCAAACAACTCCTCCTGGTAATCTGTCTCGCAATCTGACATACATTGCAAAAACATGAATGTATGTCAGCAAAGGTCTGGCAAGTAAATGGTGAGATGACCCAAGTTGAGGTGAACGAATTATTAAACAGATTAAATGATAATAATAGTTCTAAATTCGCAGTTATATATTTATTCAACATGCAGTTATGAACATGGCAGTTCTAAGCAGTTAAAGTAAAAGCATTTATGAACATGGCAGTTCTAAAAGATAGTACACGACGATAGTCAAAGCAATTCTAGTGTGCAAGTGAAGTGACAATGAATAATTCAAGTTCCATGCATATGATTTCTATCTGTATAGGGTTCTCGCCTTTAAGACGTGGTGAGTGAGTCAGTCCTTCTCATGGGGGTATAATCGTAATTAACGCCACCCACCGCATACGGGTGATGCTCTTGAAGGTGACCCTTGCACACGCTTAGTGACCGTTCAACCTTAACCCCATCCAAATGTTGTGCTGGAATACGAGCCAGCCTAATCTAATTGCACGAGTTCACGAATTCAAGATTTCGCCTTTGAAGCGCACGAATTCACGAACTCAAGTATTTTCAAACTATTCCATTAATGTCCAATCTAACAATGTGCGTACAAGTATAGTGTGAAGCATGATATATGTGTACAAGTAATTTAAGGCATTTTTGAACCAGAAATTAATTGGTTAATTGATGAACATGTTGCATATATGTGTTTTTCATTAACAAGTCGAAATGTAATTAAAATGTAATAAACTGTAATAATTCGCACACTTGCCTGGTTTAGTCGATTTTGGGTGACGAGGTGATCGCGGTGAAATATGTGATTTATCTGCGTCATTAGGTTAATTATATTAGGCTAAACAAATTTAACCACATACGTTTAGCATTTAATATATTGTTTTCATTAATTACACATAAATATTTATTGTTATCTAATACTTATCTAAAATGATGTACTGCGTACTTACTAACATCATTCTTACACTAACAACTTATAATACTAACATCATGTATTAAGATTAACAGAACTAGTTAACATTATATTATAACATAATAATATATTTATACTAATCTATTGCAGGATCACTTACAGAATTATTTATTAGTATTAACATATATGTTAACCTATTAACTTGATTTTTAATTAAGCTATAACATATTAACATTAATACTAACATAATTAAAACCCAATAAAACTCATACCCAATAAACATAACTTAAGCCCAAAACCCATACCCAAGCTAACTCCATTTGAAACCATACCCAATAAGCATATACCCTATACCCATACCCATTAAGAATGACTTAAACCCAAAACCCATTAAGAATTTATACCCCTTCCTCTTTCTTCTCTTCTATCTTCTCTCTTTCAATTCTGTTCTTCTCCTTTCCCTTCATATTTCTTCCTCTTTTCGTTTGCAGGGAGCTCAAGGGGATGAGCTAAGGCAGCAAGGGGGTGGCCTGGGCTAGGGGCGGCGGCGACAGGGGCCTGGGCTAGGGCGGCGGCGGCGGCCTGGGCTAGGGGAGGGCGTCGGCGTCGGGCGGAATAGCTTGGCAGGGGGCGACGACGGAGGATTCAGAGGAGGAGGGCGGAGGTCGATGATGTCATGGGTTGATTGGAGGGTCAATTTTGTTGATTTCGGTTTCAATTTCGATGTCTCCCCGCTTCAATTTCAGTCTTCTGATTTCAATTTCAGTTTTTGATTTGGAGAAATGTCTTTCGGTTGAATGAATTTGGATTGATTGTCGTTTAATTGAAGGAGGGGGAAAAAGATGATGATTTCAGGTTTGAATTTGGGTTGGGTTGATTTGGGCTTGATGAATTCCAATTTGGTTGGAATTGCAGGGAGAAGGAGATGTTTGCAGGGAGATGGGAAATGGCTGCTTTTGCCTGATGGTGTTGTTATAAGGATAGTGAAGAGGGGGCAGCTTGAAGAGAGAAAGCTGGATGTGGGGGAGGAAAAAAATGAATTGAGATCAGTAATACATGGATCTTACCTGCTAAAGGAAAGAAGGAGGCGTGTGGGGAAGGGGATTGAAGGCATTGTTGGATCTCACCGATAAAAATCGGTGGGATTCAATCTGGTAGGGTTTGTGTTAATTTAGTTAGTATTTAATTAGGGTTATAAGTTAATTAATCACGACTTGGTAAAAAAAATTTAAAAACAAAGATGTGCTCGCGTCGACGTATAGAAATAGAACTTACGCACGAAAAACATCCAGACGATCAAAATAAAGTACGGGTACATAACAATCAACACACCTAAAAATACCAGTCGTTACATTCTACCCACCTTTAGAAAAATTCCGCCCTCGGAATTCTTATCAACTAAGGAGCATTGAACAAATATGGATAACGCTCTTGTATTTCATCTTCCCGCTCCCAGGTGGACTCTCCTGGCGAGTCACGACGCCACATCACTCTAACTAGATCAATAGTCATGTTCCTGAAGACTTTCAGGCGTCGATCTAGGATCTCCACTGGTTGCTGCTCGTACGTCAGATCTGACAGAACTGTAATCTCTGAGTAGTCCACAACATGAGAAGGGTCGGTGATATAACAACGGATCTGGGACACATGGAAGACGTCATGAACTCCCTCTAAGGATGGTGGCAGTGCTAAGCGATAAGCTACCTCACCAGCTCGCTCAAGCACATCAAAGGGTCCAATGTATCTCGGACTAAGCTTGCCTCGCTTCCCGAAGTGGATCACTGGGAGATCTTTAGGAATACATGATCTCCTGGTTGAAACTCTAGAGGATGTCGTTTAGCATCTGCCCAATGCTTGTAACAGTCCTGGGCGATCCGAAGCTTGTCCCTGATATCCCGCACAACACCAACTGCTTCGACTATCATCTCTGGTCCCAACAGCTCTCTATCACCAATGCATCCCAACTCAGTGGCGATCAACATTTCCTCCCGTAGAGAGCAGCAAATGGCGCCATACCAATGCTTGCCTGATAGCTGTTGTTGTAGGAGAACTCCACCAGGTGCAGATGATCCTTCCATGAGCCTTTGAGATCCAACATGCAGGCTCTCAGCATATCCTCCAAGATCTGTATGGTATGATTTGACTGTCCATCCGTCTACGGGTGATACGCAATACTGAATTTTAAACTGATACCCAGATTGGTCTGCAGACTCTTCCAAAACTGAGACGTGAATCTCGTATCTCGGTCAGATACAATGCTCATGGGAACTCTATGCAATCGTATGATCTCCTACACGATATTTTACTCATCACAACTTATACTAGAAAGAGTTATGCCAGTACCTCCATGGATTGACCCACTCGAAATGGTATAATGTGCATAGGCTTGGTCAATCGATCAACGATGACCCAAATTGCGTCATTATGCTTGGTGCTTCGACGTAAGCCAATCACGAAGTCCATCGTGATGTGCTGCTACTTTCACTCCGGAATCGACAGAGGATGTAGCAGTCCAGCAGTGCGATGATGCTCTGCCTTCACTTGTTGTCACACAAGTCACTTGGCAATTCTCCGTGCCACACTTCTATTCATTCCATGCCACCAGAAATTCTGACGAAGATCTTTGTACATCTTCGTTCCACCAGGATGAATAGAATAAAGTGAACTGTGAGCCTCATTCATTAACTCCTCTCTGATATCCCCTGTAGGTACGCAGATCCTACTGCCATATCTCAGGGATCCATCCTCATGAATAAGGAAATCAGTCCGTAGTCCTGCTTCAACCTGCTCTCTGATCTTGTGCAACTTAACATCTCCAACTTAAGCAGCCTTGATCCGATCTATAATCGTCGACTCAATCTACATGTTCATCAATGATGAGGTGACTCCCGGGAAAACAACTTCGATACCCATCCCGTGCAGATCCTGCTGTAACTTCCACTGAGCTGTAAGAAGCATCACCTCTGGTAGACGACTCAAAGAGTCTGGTACGACATTCACCTTCCCAGGATGATACTGAAGGTCGATGTCATAGTCAGTTATCCACTCCAACCATCTACGCTGTCTCATATTGAGCTCCTTCTGAGTGAATATGTATTTCAAACTTTTGTGATCAGTGAAGATTTTCACTTGCTTATTCAGCAAGAAATATTGCCAGATCTTCAATGCAAAGACGACAGCGGCTAACTCCAAGCATGGGTCGGATAGTTCTTCTCATGAACCCTCAACTGATGCGAAGCATATGCGACCACATGATTATGCTGATGCAGAACACATCTAAGGCCATTGCCTGATGCGTCACAGAATATCTCGAAGCCTCCACTTCTATCTGGAATAGCCAAGACCGGTGCGGTAGTCAGCCTCGCCTTCAGAGTGCTAAAGGCTTGCTCACAAGAATTTGACCAACTGAACTTGATATCCTTCCTCGTCAATCTCTCCATAGGCTCAGCTATCCTCGAGAAGTCCTTGATGAATCTGCGATAATATCCCGCCAATCCAAGGAAACTTCTAATATCAGATGCTGATCGAGATGTAGGCCCTTCACTGACTGCCTTGACCTTCTCCGGATCTACTGATATGCCAGCTCCTGATACTACATGCCCAAGGAATGCAACTCTGTCTAGCCAGAATTCACATTTGCTGAACTTGGCATATAGACTATGACGACAAAGCGTCTCCAAGACCATCCTCAAATGCTCGGTATGTTCCTCCTTGCTCTTCGAATATACCAAGATATCATCTATGAAAATCACCACGAACTTATCTAGGAAATCATAGAAGATAATATTCATGAGATTCATGAACACAGTAGGGACGTTGGTCACACCGAATGGCATAACCACAAATTCGTAATGCTTGTATTTGGTCCGAAAAGCTGTTTCGGACACATCTTCCTTCTTGAATTTCAGCTGATGGTATCTGCTCCGGAGATCTAACTTCGAGAATACTCTCGATCCACCAAGCTGGTCGAAGATGTCATCAATGCCGGGCAACGAGTACTTGTTCTTCACTGTGACCTTGTTCAGCTCCCAATAGTCAATGCACATTCTCCTCGATCCATCCTTCTTCTTCATCAATAAGACAGGTGCATCCTAGTGAGATACACTGGGATGAATGAAACCTTTCTACAATAGCTCATCCAACTGCTTCTTCAGCTCTTCCAGCTCTACAGGAGCCATATGATAAGGCGCCTTCGAAATCGGTTGAGCCTCTGGCATAAGATCAATGTCGAACTCCAACGCCTGATCGGGCGGCAGTCCAGAAATGTTTCGGGAAGACGTCTTCAAAATCTCTTACTACTGCATGCTTATCATGTTTAGTCAATAAGGATGCAACAATCAAATCACTCGGATGGGCCCGAAATTTGACAGGCCTAAACGAATGATCTCCACTAACAAACTCGAACACCAAATGATTAGGAATTTTGAATAACACCTTTGACCTGTGACAGTCGATCATGGCATAGAAAGATCGTAACCAATCAATACCGAGAACAGCATCAAAGTTGGGTAAATCGTGGACAATGAAGTTAGCATATAACTCATGCCCACTAATCACCAACGGACAGGGTAGGCATCCCAATGCAACGTTCACTACACCATTCCCAATAGCGATGTTCCAACACGTGGGGAGAGTGAAAGTGTGAATCGAATGTTCAACTACAAACTTTTCGAATAAGATGCACATGGAAGCCCCAGAATCAAACAGGGTCAGGGCTGGGTGTGAGGAAACTAAGATGATACCTAAGATATAATATAACTAAGTTAAGCATGGTGATCTAATCAAGCATGAAGATATAAACAAGGTAAAGACTAGGTCTAAATGTTACCTGCAATCACATCATCCTCAGCTTCAGCCTTTACAGCTGTCATGGTGAATGCCCGGGGCTTTGGCTGGTTGGCCTGCTGAAAAGCTCGATTCTACGGAACCAGAGGCGGTCCACACTATCCAGGTCCAGGTATTATCTGCTGAGCATGTCCAGGTGCTCCAGTAGGTACATGTCGAGTGCCATGGGGGTAGTCTCCCGCAGTATGATCAGGCGATCCACACACTAGGCACTGGTTCAGCAGCCTCCTACAATCCTTCTTCGCATGTCCAGACTTGCCGCAGTAATGACAAGTCAGCTGAGCTCGGTTGGGGACGGGTGCAGCTGGCCTCTTGAACTGAGTAGTCTGAACTGGACGAAAACTGGGCCTAGGTACACTCCTCTGCATCTCCATCGGGCACTTGCCTGCCTGACGCGCCTTCTTCTGATTCACGATCAGCTCGTGCTTCTTTGCCGCCACCAGGACTTCCTCATGAGTAGTAAAAGTGGCAGAGGACATCGAAGCTTGAATGTCCAGATCTAAGCCATGTAGCAAGTGGTGGGTATAGTCCTCTACGTCCGTCACCAGACTAGGGGCAAAGCGACTCAGTATGGCGAACTCGGCCTCATACTCATCAACAGTCATGGTGCACTGGACCAAGTTGATGAATCACTGATGCATCTCTCTCTTCACAGCCTTGGGAAAGTACTGAGCGTCAAACCTCTATTGGAAGGTAGCCCATAGAATTGGCTTGATCAGCCTGGTCTCCTCAGCATCCCACCAGATGCGGGCATTATCCGTCAACTGCTTCTTGGCTAGCTCTACCCACTCGATTGGATTGACTCGGGAAAGACCCAAGTCATCCTCAGTGCTAGGAATCCACTCCTCGGCCCCCAGTGGACCCTCTCTTCCGGAGAATCTCTTCGGACGCATTTCTCGAAATTGCTTGGCTACAGGCTCGAAGTGAGGGTGAGGTGGTGCAACCGGTGTAGCATGCTACTCCTGCTAAACCAGATGGTGCTAAACCTCTAGCATCTCTCTGTTGGATCCTGTGGATAGCAAACAACACTAGAAGGGGGTTGAATAGTGTTGTGCAAATAATAAATCTTTTTCGTTCGTTGGTTAGCACAATTATAATCCTTCTAATGTTGCCTAAGAAACCAAGTAGAGTGATCTACGCTTGGTTCTTAATCAACAAGTTAATCTTATAAGCAATGTTGATCAGAGAGATAGCACAGCAGGTAGTCGACTCCCTATAAATGGCAGTCGACTCCCAGAGAGTTTTTAGACAAAACTCTGCTGAAAGATTATAAGATTACAAAACAAATATCTTTACACAAATATTGATCTTTACACAGCGGATATAAACAAAAGAATTAAATTCCAATAATATGAACAAATTACAATTTGTTAGCAAATAAAGAATGCAAGAACAAGTATAACAATCGCAAAAGAATGCAAACGCAAACACAGAGATTTTTATCCTGGTTCCCCACAACTTGGGTACGTCCAGTTCTCGACCAATCTGGTACGAGATTTTCCACTATTGCCTTAGCAATATAAGCACCTAACTTCACTCGTTAGGATTTCCCAAACACCTAACCTTGACCAGGATTTTCAACCACCTAGCCTTGACCATGATTTCTAACCACTAGTCTTGTCTAGGATTTCCAATTCTCTTTCAACAAAGGGGAAATCACAAATAAGAACGATGTCCAACTCACCACAAAAATTAGTAGAGTTTGGATTTACACCCGGAATTCTATAGCCAAAGTAAAATATAAGATGTGTATTACGTGGCTAAAAGAATTCAAATCGATCTTTTAGATCACACAAAGATATAGAATGATTCTTTGTTATCTAGATCGTTTTTTTTCAAAAATCCTTTCAATAGATAAAAATGAAGAATACGGATTTTGAAAAACGATTTTAATAGCTAAATAGAATATGATCTCAAAAAGATAATAGCTATGAAAACAATTACGAGATCAGAAATTAAAACAAATTTTGGCTAAAAAATAATGAGAGCAGAAATGAAAAAGAGATCTGAGAATTTTTGCACAATAGAGATTTTGGAATTTGATATTGAATAATATATTGTTGTATGAAAAGATCTCATAGAGTCCTCTATTTATAGTGATAAGAGAGGATTCAAATTTTAAATGAAGTTTGACTTTTGTCCCAAAAATTAAGGATAATAGAATGAAATCAGGAGGTCAAAACATTTGAAATTTGCCAGCTGTAGTCGACTCCTTAGGAGTGGTAGTCGACTCTCAGAGCGTTTCATTTGAAAATTGCTTCCAGTTGGTAGTCGACTCCCTCATTTGGTAGTCGACTTCCAGAGCAATTTCTCCTGAAACTTTAGCTAGCAGAGAGTGTAGTCAATTACTGGGTGTAATAGAGATTGACTAATAGGATATGAAAAAGCTAAAAATTGCTCTCAAGAGTTCAAATGATTTTAAATCATTTAAAACATTTATTTGTGTATGTGCTATATCTACTTTGGCTTTAACATTATCCTAAGAACTCACACACTATACTTAAGACAAGACATTCGGGAAGTTGATCTGGAGAAAGCTTGCTTCTCCTGAATCTGAGTTCCTTCTTCATTTAGGCTTGAGCACGGACTTCATCTTGTGCTTGATGTAGAACTAGTAAATTCGTCTTAGTCTCGAGTGTGGTTGAGTTTCTTCGGAGTATGCGTAAAGTCACCATTTGTCGTATAACATGCACACTTATAGTGTAGTTAGTACACTAACATCATTTGGTGTGATTATCATCAAAACCACTTAAGGGTGGGATTCGATTTCCCATCATTCTCTCTCTTTTTGATGATGACACCCAAATGAAAAAGAAAGTATATTGAATGAATATTGACTTTAATGAGTAACTTACTCCCCCTGCTTAGATGCGGTACTCTCCCTGCATCCAAGCCGATTAGCAAAATAATATTCATTCATATTTTTGCATTTTATCCTTTTTCTCCCATTGTCATCAATCAAAAACAATTATATAAAATGACAAAAGTTAATCTTTATTAAATTCTTTTTCTCACATAATACCTAAATCTTTACGAAGTTTAGAGAATACTTCTTTTTGCAAAGGTTTTGTTAGAATATCAGCAACTTGGTGTTCAGAGGGGACATATTGAAGTTTAACATCCTTTTTGACACAGTGATCATCTATAAATCTGTGTCTAATATCAATATACTTTGTTCTAGGATGAATAACAGAGTTTTTAGTGAGATTAATAGTGCTTTTATTGTCACAATAAATTACACATATAGATGTATTAACACCATAATCTTCTAGGACTTGTTTCATCCAAAGTACTTGAGCACAAGCAAGTCCGGCAGCTATATACTCTGCCTCAGTGGTTGATAGTGAAACTAAACTTTGCTTTTTGCTAAACCACGAAACAAGGGAATGTCCAAGAAAGTGACATGTTCCACTTGTACTTTTTCTTGTGGCTTTACAACCAGCATAGTCTGCGTTACTAAAAGAAGTTAAATAAAATGTGCTACCTTTGGGATAAAATAATCCAAAGTCAGAAGTGGTTTTAAGATATCTAAATATGTATTTTACTTTTTTAAGGTGTGATTCCCTAGGATCACATTGAAATCTAGCACAAGCACACACACTAAACATTATATTGGGTTGGCTTGCGGTTAAGTAAAGCAAAGAACCGATCATACCTTGATATGTTTTCTGAACAACCTTTTTACCTGCTTCGTCTTTGTCTAGAGAAGTGGAGGTTGCCATAGGTATGTTATTCCCGGATGCGGATTACATCCCGAACCTTTTGATCAAGTCTTTAGCATATTTTGTTTGATGAATGAATGTTCCTTCTTTTCCTTGTTTGATTTGCAATCCGAGAAAATATATGAGCTCGTCCATATGGCTCATTTTGACATTAACTTAGCAAATTCTTGACAGATATCTTCGTTAGTAGATCCGAAAATTATGTCGTCTACATAGATTTGTATAAGTATGATATCATTTTGAATTTTCTTAAGAAACAAAGTGGTATCTATTTTTCCAACATTATAGCCTGAGTCAATTAATAATTTTCTTAATCTTTCATACCAAGCTCTTGGAGCTTGTTTTAGGCCGTATAAAGCTTTATTTAGCTTATACACATTTTCTATTTTCTTATCATGTTCAAATCCGGGAGGTTGTTCAACGTAGACTTCCTCCTTTATGTAACCATTCAGGAATGTGCTTTTCACATCCATTTGGTATAACTTAAAGTTTTTATATGATGCAAATGCAAGTAGCATCCTAATAGATTCTAGTCTAGCAACAGGAGCGAAAGTTTCATCGAAATCTATACCCTCTTCTTGTGAGTATCCATGTGCCACTGACCTTGCTTTATTTCTTGCCACATTTCCGTCTTCGTCTAGTTTGTTTCGGTACACCCATTTAGTGTCGATGACTGGACGATCTTTCGGTCTAGGTACTAACTCCCGCACTTGATTTCTCTCAAATTGTAGAAGTTCTTCTTGCATGGCTTCAATCCATGCTTCATCTGCAAAGGCATTATCTACCTTTTTTGGCTCAATGTTAGAAACAAATGCAACATGTGTCATGTGTTCTATCTGAGATCTAGTTCTAACACCTGCATCAATATTACCAATGACTTGTGCGTGTGGGTGATGTGTAACTTCAGGAAAAGATTTTAGTAATGAATTTGAAGTGTTATCAACAGAAATAAGTGTATTATCAGATATAGTGCAGTGAGTATATTATCATCATCAATGTGATTGTTATCAGAAAGAGATTCATCAAATGTAACATGTAAGGTTTCGACAATAGTTTCTGAACTTTTGTTGTAGATTCTATATGCTTTGCTACGTAAAGAATAACCGATAAATGTGCCTTCATCCGCTTTGGAGTCAAATTTATCTAAGTTATCTTTAGTGTTCAGAATGTAGCATTTACAACCAAAAACTCTGAAATAAGATACTTTCGGAATTCGTTGGAGTAATAATTCATAAGGAGTTTTTTCAAAAGGTTTTCTTATTAAAAATTTATTTTGAATATAGCACACGGTTGCTACAACTTCCGCCCAAAAACTTTTTGGAAGGTTGCTTTCACACAACATTGTTCATGCACACTCTTAGAGTGTTTTATTTTTCCTTTCAACGACCCCATTTTAAGGAGTATCTCTAGGAAAAGCAAAAGTATGAAAAATACCTCGTTCTTCACAAAATATTTTAAAATGTTCATTTTCAAATTCATCGCCGTGGTCACTTCTTAAGGAAATAACTTTCAACAGGTAGAGTCGTTCAATTCTTTTGAAAAATATTTCGAACTCACGGAAGGCATCATTCTTATGGATTAAGAATAATACCCACATATATCGAGTAAAATCATCAACTATATCAAATACGTATTTAGAGTCATAAAGAGACAGAGTTCTAGTCGGGCCAAACAAATCCATATGGAGTAGTTCAAGTGGCCTATTCGAGCTAAGAGCTCCAATGCTCTTAAATGTACTTTTATGCATTTTGCCAAGTTGATATGAATCACATATTTTATCCAATTTAAAATTTAATTTTGGAAGTCCTCGCACAAACTCTTTCCTAGATATCTTATCCATGTTTTTGATATTTACATGACCAAAATGTCTGTGCCATAGCAAAGGGTCATTTGTTGAAACAATCAAGCATACATTTGAGTCATACTCATTTAATCTAAGCACATAAATATTTTCTACTCGTTTACCTTTAACAAGAATGTTTTTCATATCCTTGTCATAGACCAAGCAAGAATCAAGTGTAAAAATGACTTTCATACCTTTATCGCACAATTGGCTTATGCATAACAAGTTGTGCTTTAGCCCACTTACCAAGCTTACGTCTTTGATGAGTAGTTTTGAGAGATCGTCGATGTTACCTATGCCAATAATTTTGCCTTTCTTATTGTCTCCAAAAGTCACAGTTCCTCCATTATACATTTTTAGAGAGCTAAGCAGTTTTGCGTTCCATGTCATGTGTGCGGAGCATCAGCTATACATTATCCATATGTCCTAAAAGAAGGTAATTGGACACATTTGGTACCCACTTATGATTGGGTCCGATTTGTTAGAAAAAGTTTCTATCATTATGTACAATCCTAAGTGTTGGGTATCACAGAGATATACATGAAGCATGCGGATATCCTAATAGATGCACATATGTGAGGATCATTTATTAGGAACCCAAATTTGATTTCCTATGCAGAAATGAATCATTATAAAATCCATGCATAATTCTAATCAAATTATGGACATAAATATTTTTATCATGCAAGCCAAGTGTTTAGGCACCCATATCATATTATTTCTAGCATTGTGTACATTGTGAGGGTTGTGTACAAAATGTGATCTCTGATGTGCATTGTGTACAACATTTTTATGTGCCGTGTTGTGTGATATAGCATGAGGATTATTGTATGCATTATGTATAACATGTGGATCATGTGAAGTATGAGGTGCATTATGAATATTGTGTCTAGCATTTCTTCCATACATAAAAGCATACTTTTTAACATTGGCATGCACAACATTTACATTTCTACAAGTATCACTAGAGGTAGAAGCATGAACATTTTTATTTTGTGTTGTGGAAACATGCTTTTGTGGATGAGTGGCCTTCGCACTTGGATTCATCTTAAACTCATCAAGCTTAAGAACTAATTCTTCGTGTTTAAGCTTACTCGTGCTCAAAACATTTTCAAGCATATCAATTTTATCATTTAAACTAAAATATAAATAGCATGCTCATTTTTCAAAGAATAATGATCCCTCAATAAAGAATTAAACTTGTCCTTCAAGCAATTATGATCATGTAATGAAATATTTGAACTACTACAATTATTTTTCAAATTATCGTAACCATTCAATAAGTTACCATGTTTGCTAGATAAATCATCATGGTCATTATGCAAGGCTTTATACTTATTATTTAAACTTTTGTATTTCTTTGTCAATCTTTCGTATTCCATATACAAATTTTCATATGCACTAGCAATATCAAAATCATTTTCCTCATCGAAACTAGAATCACTAACCTCATTTTTGTCGTGTTGACGAGCCATCATGCATATTTCTTCTCCAAACTCTTCGTCATTAGATTTGATTGTCTCCATGGGTGATTGGATCAAATTTGAATTAAATCCGAATCTTTCGTTCAATATATTGAGGATTTGGTGTGCGGTATCTGCCTCTTCTACAAGATCTAACATCTTATCAGTTAAACCAATATAAATTAGATGCATTACCTTTATGTTTCTGAAGTAGGCTTCTCTTGATCTGGATTCCTTGAGTTCGCGGCATGGTTGGAATCTCATATGGTTCTCTAAGAAATCTCGTATATTTTAGATCTTGTGCCTCCAAGAAGATCTCCATTCTTCTTCGCCATTGAGAATAGAAGTTGATGTCGAAGATTGGTGGTTTATGAATACTGTACTCGGGAGGACAGAACGTTGTTGATGCCATCGCCTTTGACCTTGCTCTAATACAAAGTGTTGGATCCTGTGGATGTCAAACAACACTAGAAGGGGGTTGAATAGTGTTGTGCAAATAATAAATCTTTTTCGTTCGTTGGTTAGCACAATTATAATCCTTCTAATGTTTTCTAAGAAACCAAATAGAGTGATCTACGCTTGGTTCTTAATCAACAAGTTAATCTTATAAGCAATGTTGATCAGAGAGATAGCAGGTAGTCGACTCCCTATGAATGGTAGTCGACCCCCAGAGAGTTTTTAGGCAAAACTCTGCTGAAAGATTATAAGATTACAAAACAAACATCTTTACACAAATATTGATCTTTACACAGCGGATATAAACAAAAGAATTAACTTCCAATAATATGAACAAATTACAATTTGTTAGCAAATAAAGAATACAAGAACAAGTATAACAATCGCAGAAGAATGGAAACGTAAACACAGAGATTTTTATCATGGTTTCCCGTAACTTGGGTACGTCCAGTCCTCGACCAATCCGGTACAAGATTTTCCACTATTGCCTTAGCAATAAAAGAACCTAACTTCACTCGTTAGGATTTTCCAAACACCTAGCCTTGACCAGGATTTCCAACCACCTAGACTTGTCTAGGATTTCCAACTCCCTTTCAAGAAAGGGCAAATCGCAAATAAGAACAATTTCCAACTCACCACAAAAATTAGTAGAGTTTGGATTTACACCCGGAATTCTATAGCCAAAGTAAAATATAACATGTGTATTCGTGGCTAAAAGAATTTAAATCGATCATTTAGATCACACAAAAATATAGAATGATTCTTTGTGATCTAGATCGTTTGTTTTCAAAAATCCTTTCAATAGATAAAAATGAAGAATACGGATTTTGAAAAACGATTTTAATAGCCAAATAGAATATAATCTCAAAAATATAATAGCTATGAAAACAATTAGGAGATCAGAAATTAAAACAAATTTTGGCTAAAAATAATGAGAGAAGAAATGAAAAAGAGATCTGAGAATTTTTGCACAATAAAGATTTTAGAATTTGATATTGAATAATATATTGTTGTATGAAAAGATCTCATAGAGTCCTCTACTTATAGTGATAAGAGAGGATTCAAATTTCAAATGAAGTTTGACTTTTGTCCCAAAAATTAAGGATAAAAGAATGAAATTAGGAGGTCATAACGTTTGAAATTTGCCAGCTGGTAGTCGACTCTCAAGGAGTGGTAGTCGACTCCCAGAGCGTTTCATTTGAAAATTGCTTCCAGCTGGTAGTCGACTCCCTCCTTTAATAGTCGACTTCCAGAGCAATTTCTCCTGAAACTTTAGCTAGCAGAGAGTGTAGTCAATTACTAGGTGTAATAGAGATTGACTACTAGGACATGAAAAAGCTAGAAATTGCTCTCAAGAGTTCAAAATGATTTTAAATCATCTAAAACATTTATTTGTGTGTGTGCTATATCTACTTTGGCTTTAACATTATCCTACGAACTCTCACACTATACTTAAGACAAGACCTTTGGGAAGCTGATCTGGAGAAAGCTTTCTTCTCCTGAATCCGAGTTCCTTCTTCATTTAGGCTTGAGCATGGACTTCATCTTGTGCTTGATGTAGAATTAGCAAATTCGTCTTAGTCTCGAGTGTGGTTGAGTTTCTTCGGAGTATGCGTAAAGTCACCGTTTGTCGTATAACATGCACACTTGTAGTGTAGTTAGTACACTAACATCATTTGGTGTGCTCATCATCAAAACCACTTAGGGGTGGGATTTGATTTCCCATCACTCTCTTATGACTCCAAGCATCTGGCGGATGTCCTCATCTCTGACTCCGGCAGCATCGGCTTCAGGTCGAGTATTACGTCTTACTGTCATTCTGAGACAAGAAAACCCCGAATTAATCTCGTGTACAAGATTACTCTAGATGTTTGGCTAATAATAACATTCTTATTGTTCTGAATTTTTGCTGATGCATGACCTGCATGGGCCTCCACTAAAACCTGTAATGCCCCGCTTCCTAAAGCACGATGGAAGCGAGAACGTTACAAAGGTCCGCATGAACTGGAGCGATGAAGCTCGAGTTCACTAAGCGTCTGTGATAACAACCTTGCAGGATTCTTGCATGCATTTCAGAACAATAAAAACATTCATTAATTTCAACCCACATCCAGAAGTTCGTACATGAAATAAAAGCAACATGGCCTCAGCATGGCCATAGGAAAGTACAACACAAAAACATACTCCTACTACAAGGTGCTAAAGAAAAACTGAAAACAACAACATAACAAGTCTCTAGTCCTCCACAGGGAGCGACTCTGGGTCCACAAACTCCTGGCTCTCTGGGCCAGCCACCTCAAACAACACCTCCTCCTAGTAATCTGTCTCGCAATCTGACATACATTCCAAAAACATGAATGTATGCCAGCAATGGTCTGGCAAGTAAATGGTGAGATGACCCAAGTCGAGGTGTATGAATTATTAAACAGATTAAATGATAATAATGTTCTAAAGTCGCAGTTATACATTTATTCAACATGCAGCTATGAACATGGCAGTTCTAAGCAGTTAAAGTAAAAGCATTTATGAACATGGCAGTTCTAAAAGATAGTACACGACGATAGCCATAGCAATTCTAGTGTGCAAGTGAAGTGACAATGAATGATTCAAGTTCCATGCATATGATTTCTATCTGTATAGAGGTCTCGCCTTTAAGACGTGGTGAGTGAGTCAGTCCTTCTCACGGGGGTATAATCGTGATTGACACCACCCATCATATACTGGTGGTGCTCTTAAAGGTGACCATTGCACACGCTTAATGGCCGCTCAACCCTAACCCCACCCAAATGTTGTGCTGGAACACGAGCCAGCCTAATCTAGTTGCACGAGTTCACGAATTCAAGATTTCTCCTTTGAAGCGCATGAATTCACGAACTCAAGTATTTTCAAGATGTTCCATTAATGTCCAATCTAACAATGTGTGTACAAGTATAGTGTGAAGCATGATATATGTGTACAAGCAATTTAAGGCATTTTCGAACAAGAAATTAATTGGTTAATTGATGAACATGTTGCATATATGTGTTTTTCATTAACAAGTCGAAATGCAATTAAAATGTAATAAACTGCAATAATTCGCACACTTGCCTGGTTTAGTCGATTTTGGGTGACGAGGTGATCGCTGTGAGATATGTGATTTATCTGCGTCATCAGGTTAATCATATTAGGCTAAACGAATTTAACCACATACGTTTAGAATTTAATATACTATTTTTATTAATTACACATACAAATTTATTGTTATCTAATACTTATCTAAAATGATGTACTGCGTACTTACTAACATCATTCTTACACTAACAACTTATAATACTAACATCATTTATTAAGATTAACAGAACTAATTAACATTATATTATAACATAATAATAGATTTATACTAATCTATTGCAGGATCACTTACAGAATTATTTATTAGTATTTAACATATACGTTAACATATTAACATGATTTTTAACTAAGCTATAACATATTAACATTAATACTAACTTAATTAAAACCCAATAAAACTCATACAGAATAAACATAACTTAAGCCCAAAACCCATACCCAAGCTAACTCCATTTGAAACCATACCCAATAAGCATATACCCAATACCCATACCCATTAAAAATGACTTAAACCCAAAACCCATTAAGAATTTATACCTCTTCCTCATTCTTCTCTTCTATCTTCTCTCTTTCTATTCTGTTCTTCTCCTTTCCCTTCCTATTTCTTCCTCTTTTCTTTTGTAGGGAGCTCAAGGGGATGTGCTAGGGCAGCAAGGGGGCGGCCTGGGCTAGGGGCGGCGGCGTCAGTGGCCTGGCCTCTTTCTCGGTTTCAATTTCGATGTCTTTCCTCTTCAATTTCAGTCTTCTGATTTAAATTTCAATTTTTGATTTTGGGAAATGACTTTGGGTTGAATGAATTTGGGTTGATTGCCGTTTGATTGAAGGAGGGAAAAAGATGATGATTTCAGGTTTGACTTTGGGTTGGGTTGATTTGGGCTTGATGAATTCCAATTTGGTTGGAATTGCAGGGAGAAGGAGATGTTTGCAGGGAGATGGGAATTGGCTGATGTTGCCTGATGTTGTTGTTATAAGAACAGTGAAGAGGGGGCAGCTTGAAGAGAGAAAGCTGGATGTGGGGGAGGAACAAAATGAATTGAGATCCGTAATACATGGATCTTACCTGCTAAAGGAAAGAAGGAGGCGTGCGGGGGAGGGGATTGATGGCATTGTTGGATCTCACCAATATAATTCGGTGGGATTCAATCTGGTAGGGTTCGAGTTAATTTAGTTAGTAATTTACTTAGGGTTATAAGTTAATTAATCACGACTTGGTAAAAAAATTTAAAAACAGAGACACGCTCTCATCGATGCATAGAAATAGAACTTACACACAAAAAACATCCGGACGATCAAAATAAAGTACGGGTACACAACAATCAACACGCCTAAAAAATACTGGCCGTTACAGTTGGGGTTTGTGTGGGGTTGGGGTTAGGGGGTTGGGTGGGGTAAAAAACATCCGGACGATCAAAATAAAGTACGTGTACACAACAATCAACACACCTAAAAAATACCGGCCGTTACAGTTGGGGTTTGTGTGGGGTTGGGGTTGGGGGGTTGGGTGGGGTTTCATGGTTTGTGTCAGGGTTATGGCTAGGGGTGGGGGTGGGGGTGGGGGTGGGGTTTGGGGTTGGGTTAAGTTGGGGTTTGAGTTCAGGGAGGTTGGGTGGGGTGTGGGTTGGTGTTCGGGGGGGTGGGTGGGGGTGTGGGTTGGTGGATTAGGGGTTGAGGTTGGGTTAGGGTTATGTGTTAGGGTTTGGGGTTGGGGTTGGGTTCGTATAGAGAATCGTGGTATTGATTAAGGGTTGTGGTTAGGGGTTGGGGTTGGGGTTGGGCTGGGGTTCGTGTAGAGGGTTGGTGTATTGGTTAGGGGTTGGGGTTGGGGTTGGGGGTTGGGGTTGGGGGTATAGGGGTAGTGGTGTGTGTAGGATTTTGGGTTTAGCATTAAGGTAAGGATAAGCGTAAGCATATGAGCAAGGGTTAGGGGGTAGGTTAGGGAATATGGAATATGGGTAGGGGTGGGGGTGGGGGTGGGGGTGGGGTTTGGGGTTGATGGCTGGGTCAATGTTGATGGTAGGGGTCGTGTTAGGTGTTAGGGGTTCGAGTCAGGTTCGGGTTGGGGTGGGTTGGAGAACTGGGGGTAAGGATGGGTATGGGTGTAAGGTTCAGGTCCTAGTTCTGAGGTTTTGGTTGGGGTTGGGGTTTGGTTTAGGGTTTAGCGTTAAGGTTCAGTTATGGGGAAGGGGGTTTGGGGTCGGATACATGTGGGGTTGGGGTCAGTTTGGGGTTAGGGTTCAAGTTACGGTTAAGTTTTAGGGTTGGGGTTTGGGTTAGGATTTGGTGTTGGGGTTGGGTGTTGGGGGTGACAGATCCAGTAATTAAATTTACGGGGGCACCGCACAATTTCTTTTTTGATTGTAAAATTGTAGCAAAAATGAAAAATTTTATTGACTCAAGCGTATTATTAGACAACATGGTCTTAACGACTTATAGATTACAAATTTCGTCCCGACGCATGAAAGATGCCATATTCTGTGGCTTGAACTATACTAATAGTTTCATCATTAATAGTCAGGCAATTATTTATTTCTTGGCATGCATAAGGTTTCTAGACAATGGCAGCAATTTTAAAATATACCGATGAAATTAAAACCAATAGATCTGTGAGTTGTAGCAATGAAAACAAAACCACACCCACACTTAACAAAATTAAAAGAGAAATGGATGAATTTGATCAAACAAAACCTAACCCTAACAAGATTAATCAAAATACATCCCAAAAACAACCCATAACACACTAATTTTAAGACGTCCCTCCGCTGGCTCTCTATCTCCCCCAATTTAACGGACGATACCCTGCACAAATCACAACGAAAGAAGAATAAGAATCAACAATTCAGATCACCAAATTCCCCGAAATCAAAGAATCAATACACAGATTCATTCACCAAATTCCCCCAAATCAGATCAAAAACCCTTAAGAAGAAAAGAATAAGAATAAGAATCGGGTAAAAACCCTAACATCCATAACTCACCTTGGACTTCAAAACCGTGGATCACGAAATTCCCCTAAATCAGATTAAAAATCTCAAGAAGAAAAAAATAAGAACCGGGTAAAAACCCTAACCTAGGGCTCGAACTTTGTGTGAGAAAAGAAAAGAAAAATATGGAAGGAGAATAAAAAAGCAAAAGAGCCGTTATTTAAAGCCGCGACAGGATTCAGAGCGCGACATGAATTATTTTTTAAAAAACATCTATTTTGTCAGCGGCAGGAATTACTTTTTAAAAAAAACAGCTAATTGTTATAAACGGGCTTTTGGTGGGCCTACCCGTTAGTGGGTATCCACCCATTATGTAACCCTACCACTATAAATACATGGCTATAGATTCCATAGCCACCATGTTTATAACACGTTATCAGCACGCTCGAAGCTGAGCCGAACCCCTGCCGACGGACGGACGCGACGCGAACGGGCTTCCTTCACCGAACATCGCTAGATCCTACGGGTAGGATCTAGAGGTAACTTTCTCCCTAGATCTAAATATTCCATATGCGCATATGTAGAAATCCAATTTCTTGGATCAATTGCTCAAAATTCTATCGTTTTTATTGTTAAAAATCAACCTTTTACAATAAAAAACGATTTTTGGAGATCAAAAAACACTCTTTTCTACTAAAAATTGGATTTTTATCCCCAAAAACCATCAAACCCTAGGGGATCTTCTCGCCGGAACGTGAATCCCCCCAAAAACTCGCGCCAAAACCCCGCCTGCCGCCCGAAGCGGCGGCAACCCCCCACCCCGCCGTTGCTAACGGCGGGTGGCCCCGCCGCTGCTAACGGCGGGCGGCCCCGCCGCTGCCAGCAATGGGCCAAACCCGCCGCCCGCAGCGGCGGGCGGCCCCCCCGCTGCCAGTGGCGGGCCATCCGGCCGCCTGCAGCGGCGGGCGGCCCCGCCGCCGCAGCAGCGGGCCCCTATCCCCCCCGCCGCTGACAGCGGCGGGCCCCCAACCCCCCCGGCATCCGCTCGTATCGGCCCCCCCGGTGCGCGCTCATGTCCGAAAACCCTAGCCGCCTGAAGCGGCAATCCGCGTGACCAAAAACACTAACTAGGGCTTGACCCCGAAATTTTTTCAATTTTCAAATCTTTTTCAGATTTAATTGCGATTTTTTTCGTCAAAATCTGGACAAATTTACATGTGATTTTATCCATCGCTTTTTATTTGGATCATATGATTTTTCTAAACATTTAAAAATTAAGAAGATCCTTCGACTGCTCTGCCGTTAGTCAACTAACCTAACGGTGTATGACGTTGCCTAGTGGTCCAACAATTTTTAAACGAAAGATTTCATTTTCCATTATAAACTGCCTGTGATGATTAAATTGCCTGTAATGAATAAACTGCATGTGATGATTAAATGCCTGCTGCATTTTATCTGCCTGCGATGAATGTCAATATTTGCTGTGGTTTTGGATCGGCTAGGGATCTCCATTTTATTTTCCCGCATTATTTTCTTTTGAGAGAAATATGTAGTGAAGATAATTTTGTAAAATTACAAGACCGGCGGACGCCTCAAGAAGATGAAGGACTATTCCAGAAGAATAGGGGCCCCACGGGGGTTCCCGAGTTGTACTTTCATTTCTTTTTGGGACTGTAATGGACTGTAATTAATATGGCGATTAGCCGATCCACGCAGCAAATATCTGTGTCTGATGTGCTTAATTATTTATTTTTCTGTGAAAATATCTAATTATTGCCTATCTTTTTACATGCTAGAGTGATAAATGGCCAAAATTGCGAGCGTCGATTTCGACGTTTTGGATGCTTCAGGCAAGAACTACTTAAGCTGGCAGTTGGACATAAAATTCCATCTGCGAGCACAGGAATTGAGCCACGCCATCGCTGTAGGTGATAAGGTTTCTGATATAGATAAAGCAAAAGCAATTATCTATATCAAACGCCATATCGATCGGACCTTGAAGGCCGAGTACCTCATGGTGGAAGACTCGTATGAGTTATGGACCGCCCTCGAGGACAGGTATAAACATCAAAGAGATGTTATACTTCCTCGAGCGCGATATGAATGGGAAACCCTCCGTCTCCAAGACTTTAAGTCTATTGCCGAGTACAACTCGACACTCTTTAGAATCACCTCACGCCTGAAGTTGTGTGGTGAAAAGGTGACGGAGGAGCGCATGTTAGAGAAGACGTATACATCCGTCCATGAGAAGGATGTTATACTAATGCAACAGTATCGTGAACGCAAGTTCACGAAATACTCAGATCTTCTCTCATGCCTTCTGATGGCAGAGCAGAATCGTGACCTTCTTCTGGCCACCCATAACTCACGCCCTACCGGCACTACTCCTACGCCTGAAGCGCATCACAGCTCCTCCCAGAAGAAGAGGAGCAACTTCAAAGGCAAACCCCAGAAGGGTAAAGCAATGAAGAAGCAGGCTAGAGGACCCCCTCCCAGAAGCAACAATGAGGGGAGGAAGAAGAATAATGTGTGGAAAAGAAAGGACGACGGCCAGACATCTGCCCCCAGAAAGGACTCGGAAGATAAGCGCCACAGGTGTGGCATGACTGGACACTGGTCCAGGAATTTTCGGACTCCACGCCACCTGCAGGACTTGTACAAAGCAAGCCAGAAGAAAGCTGAGACAAACCTGGTAGTTCAAGAAGACCTGGCACCAATCAGGTTCATCGCTGAGGACTTCTCAAACAATGACCTGCTCAACTGAGGACATTATCCATTTTATATGCATTGTAGCTTTCCTTTTTGAGAAACTATTTATCTGCTTGTTTTTTCTTCTCTAGCATGTTGAACTACTTTTCAGACATTAAATTGATTATCAGTAGTATATTTTCTGAGTGTGCCTTATACTGCGATATTTTCTTTTAAAATAGATGGACTTTAAATGCCTAGTAAACAGTGCCTCTACGCACACGATCCTCCAAGACATCTGCTTTTTTCAAAGCATTAATAAATACGATGGCACCGTAAATACAATTTCCGGTCCATCAGGTATCATTGAAGGATCAGGAGAAGCACAATTTATGCTCCCCAACAAAACAAAACTACTTATAAAAGATGCACTTCTCTCCCCTAGCTCGCATAGAAACCTGTTAAGCTTTAAAGATATCCGCTTAAACGGATACCACCTTGAAACGGTGAGCAAACAAAACAGAGAATACCTTGATGTAACGTCTCATAAAAACGATGCTAAAAACACCGTCGAGCGTTTTGAGGGACTCCCGTCGGGTCTCTATCACACAAGGATCAGAGCAATGGAAACAAACACACTAGAGCACCAGAAGTGCCATAATCAACCAGAATTCAAACTCTGGCACGATAGACTAGGACACCCTGGGAGGAATATGATGCGTCGCATCATATCCCAATCCCGTGGAATTGACCCGAAAAGCCTGACGCTACTTCGGAAGGGTGCAAATCCTTGTCCCCTTGTTACAAAGGGAAATTGATTACGAGACCATCCACCCTGAAGGTGGACTCTAAGTCTCCAAGTTTCCTAGAGAGAATACATAGAGACATTTGCGGGCCTATTCACCCCGCAAGTGGACCATTCCGGTACTACATGGTACTGATCGACGCATCTTCAAAATGGTCGTATGTGTGCCTCCTGTCCACCTGCAACGTAGCCTTTGCAAAGCTACTTGCATAAATTATAAAGTTGCGGGCACATTTCCCAGACAACCAGATCAAGAAATTGCGTCTGGACAATGCTGGGGAATTCACATCACAAGTCTTCCTAGACTACTGCCAAGCAACCGGCATAGAAGTTGAACATCATGTAGCTCATGTTCACACTCAGAACGGGTTAGCCGAATCTCTTATAAAGAGACTACAATGGATCGCTCGACCATTGTTGATGCAATGTCAGTTGCCGGTTAGTGCATGGGGACATGCCATATTGCACGCTGCATCGCTGATAAGATTACGACCATCAGGTAGTCAATCTTATTCCCCGATGCAACTTGCATATGGGAACCCGCCCGATATCTCTCATTTGAGGATATTCGGATGTGCTGTCTATGTCCCCATAGCACCACCGCAGAGAACCAAGATGGGTCCTCAACGGCGTCTTGGTATCTATATTGATTTCGGCTCACCATCGATCATTAGATACCTCGAACCCCTTACATGGGACGCCTTTAAAGCACGTCTAGCAGATTGTGAGTTTGATGAAAGCACTTTTCCGAAACTAGGCATTAACACACAGAAGCCAGAAGCTTCAAAGACCATTACATGGGACACAAAGACCCTATCCCATTTTGATCCGCGTACAAATCAATGTGAAGAAGAGATCCTGAAGATCCTTCAAATCCAAAACACAGTTCACATTTTACCGGACAAATTCACTGACAACCAGAAGATTGTCAGATCACACGTCCCTGCTGCAAATACGCCAGCTAGGATTGACATACCCAAAGATGGATGCAATCCACCTGCAGCAGAAGCGACCGTACCTTAACAAAAAAGAGGACGACCCCCAGGCTCCAAAGATAAGAACCCTCGAAAGAGGAAAAATCCTGGAGCAACAATAACGATACCACCACAGGATGCTGAGCTCAGCCCAGCTACCTCTCCCCTCCTAACAACCCCTGAAGAGGAAAATATAGGAGAAATATCATTAAATTATGTACGTACTGGGGAGGTATTGGACAGAAAAAGCACAATCATCGATGATAACTTCGCGCTCATTATTGCCACTCACGTCACTGAATACGACGATGAAACCGATCCACGCTCTCTAGCAAAATGTAAACGCAGAGAGGATTGGCCAAAGTGGAACGAGGCAATAGGAGTAGAGCTGGACTCACTCTCGAAGCGCAAAGTTTTTGGACTTGTAGTCCTAACACCAAAGGGTGTTAAACTTGTGGGATATAAATGGGTATTCGTGAGAAAAAGAAACGAGAATAACGAGATCGTGCATTACAAAGTGCGCCTTGTTGCACAAGGTTTTCCCCAACGACCAGGAATAGACTATGACGATACCTATTCCCCGGTCATGGACGCGATCACTTTCAGTTTCATTATAGGCCTATCCACAAAGGAAGGTTTGGATATGCAGCTCATGGACGTTGTGACTGCATACATATATGGAGATATAGATAAGGACATCTATATGAAAATCCCAAACGGATACAAACTACCGACAAAAATGACAGAAAGACCTCGGGACGTCTACTCTGTCAAACTCCAGAGATCGCTGTATGGTCTAAAACAGTCAGGTAGAATGTGGTACAACAGACTCAGTGAATTCCTAGTGCAACAAGGATTCACAACAAATGAAGTCTGCCCTTGCATCTTTATAAGAGCAAAGGGAACATGATTCGTGATTATTGCCGTCTACGTAGACGACCTGAACATCATCGGATCTCCTGAAGAGATAGATGAGATATCCAAAAGTCTCACACAGACTTTTGAGATGAAGGACCTTGGCAAAACGAAGTTCTGCCTAGGCCTACAAATTGAACACTTAAGCGGAGGAATCCTGTTACACCAATCGACATACACAAAGAAAGTGCTGAAAAACTTTCTTATGGACAAATGTCATCCGCTTAGCACACCAATGGTCGTTCGATCATTGGAGGTCGACACAGACCCCTTCCAACCGCTGGAAGAGGGGGAGGAAACACTGGGTCCTGAAGTACCCTACTTAAGCGCAATTGGAGCACTCCTATACCTGGCAAACTGCACGCATCCCGATATAGCGTTCGCAGTTAACTTACTAGCCAGATACAGTTCTGCGCCCTCAAAGCGCCACTGGAACGGAGTTAAGCAACTTCTGCGCTACCTCCAAGGGTCTGTGGACATAGGACTATACTTCAAGAAAGGTGTATCCTCCGACTTGGTCGGTTATGCAGATGCAGGATACAGGTCCGACCCACATACCGCAAAGTCCCAGACTGGTTTTGTGTTCACATACGGTGGGACGGCCATCTCATGGAGATCCGTGAAGCAGACATCGACAGCAACCTCATCCAACCACTCCGAGCTAATTGCGATCCACGAAGCTAGCAGAGAATGCTTTTGGCTTCGATCAGTCATCAACCACATCCTCAAGACCACCGGCCTGAAGACGGGAGATCTTGGACCTACCACCATGTATGAAGACAATGCTGCCTGCATCACTCAACTACGAGGTGGCTACATCAAAGGTGACAAGACGAAGCACATATCCCCCAAGCTCTTCTGGACGCATGAACAGCAAGTGGACAACCAGATCGACATCCAACAGATCCAGTCTTGCGACAACCTGGCAGACCTGTTCACTAAAGCTTTGCCTCGCAGCACCTTTAGAAAACTTGTACTAGGAATTGGGATGAGACAGTTGAGAGATTTACTAGCCTGAAGCTTGTACTTATCAGGGGGAGTTAATGTTGTGTTGTACTCTTTTTCCTTGGCTACTGGTTTTTCCCACTGGGTTTTCCATAGCCAAAGGTTTTAACGAGGCAGCCACATCAACTCTGGATCCAGAAGTATCCACCTCTGATGTTATCCATCGATCAGGGGAAGTTTCAGAAACTTGTACTCTTTTCCCTTAGCCACTGGTTTTTCCCACTGGGTTTTCCTTGGCGAAGCTTTTAACGAGGCAAGTACTCTTAAACTTAAGGATCCAGAAGTATCCGTAAACCCATGATCAGATAAGCTCCATGAACCCTGAAGCGTTCATCACGGCTTACGACAATGGATGGATAAGGGGAAGTGTTATAAACGGGCTTTTGGTGGGCCTACCCGTTAGTGGGTATCCACCCATTATGTAACCCTACCACTATAAATACAGGGCTATGGATTCCATAGCCACCACGTTTACAACACTAATTTGTTTTTTTATACAGCTATTTTGTTAGCATCAGTAATTTTTTTATAAAAAACATCTATTTTGTTAGCGGCAGGAATCGAACCCGTCATTGCCTACTAAAGGAAACATTCACCAACCACTAGGCTACTTTTCTTTTTGGCATAAGGAGAAACAAACATTATATAACATTTGCTCATTTCTGAGTTTTCTAGGAGGGGCACGTGCCCCCCCCCCCATGTAGCTTCGTGCCTTGGGGTTGGGTTGGGGATTTGGGGGTTAGGGGTTGTGGAATTATCGGTATGGTCAGGGGGTCAGGGGGTCAGGGGGGCCGGGGCAGGGTTAAGGGTTAGTGGGTAGGGATAAGGGATAAGGTTAGGGTTAGGGGTTATAGGTTAGGGTGAGGGTATGTGGTATGGTGTTAGCGTTAGGGGTTAATGGTAGGGGTAGCAGTTAAAGGTGTGGGGTTAAATGTTGGGGTGGGGGCGGGGAAAGGGTGGGTTAAGGTTAAGGTTATGATTAGGGATTGGGGTTCAGGGTGTAAGTAAACAACACTATGGTTCTATTCAATTTAGAAAAGATGGAAATGTGGAAATTTCAAAAATTACAAATCCTAGCATAAAACATAATAAACTACAAAATCATGAATTAAATGCGATAAATAAAGTTCATTCCTTGACACACATATACTTTCACAATATCTGCTATTCCAAAACGTTTTTAGTAAGACATCTGATCTCCACACCGACCAAGCATAATAGTAGTTTCATCTTGATGATAAAACTCCTTACGATCTATGAAACATCCAAGAGCTCGAACTCGGTCCCAAGCGTTGCTAGCACTTGAGAGAAAGAGAAGTGAAACAACATTTTATTTTGTAAAGGAAAATTTGTATCTTTAAGCCAAGGTTTCAAGATTATATTTTTCTCACTTTGATTTTGGATGATTGAATAGAAGATCTCTTCAATTGTTCGATTGATTAAATTCCTTTGAGAGGAGAAGATGATCCCTTTTAAAGTGATAGGATCCCATAAAAACCAATTATGTTTAGACTTAGAGTCATACCCTATCCATTAACAAGTAAACCTTAAAGAAAAATCTCATGATATTCATGTAATCTTTAGGAGTTATATTTTGAATTAAACCCTATCTAATAACTCGTAGGATTAAAGAAAACACCGTAGAAATCCTACAAATCTTAGAATTTCGTATTTGAGTCAAACTTTATCTTTTGGGTGGAATATTGACCTAACGATTGGATCAAACCCAAACCAATCTTGACCAAAACAGTCATTAAACTAGGCGAAGCATATGCAGGGACTTGTCGCTGTCGTGCATTGCCATGTGACGACCGTTGGTTGTAGCCATTGGCTACTACTCACAGCCAGTATATTGGCTGTTGGTTACTGGCATGTCATCGATCGGCCAACTGTTGGCCGTTGGCCGATCGGCCATCCATCTGATAACAATGTTTCGTTGCCGGTGATGCTTTGGGAGTGGGTTCTATGGGGGGTTTCGTCTTTCTTTTAAGATTAAAAATTCGTAACTCTTTACAAACTTTTCCCTTTCACATTTGCAACATTATGCGATACGTTTTTTTTCTCAATCAAGTTGATCATAATTTCTTACGATCACTCACGTATATATCATATACGTCAAGTTATTTTCCTTTGATTACCGTGACAAGCTATTATCGTTGTAAGACTTTAAAAGCCTGATTCCTATTTTGACAGCGACTTGATCGTACTCTATGATCATGTCATAAGTACGATAGTGATGCCATAGGCATATTAAGACCATCAATTTCAAAACCTTTATTATTTGGTTGGTATGATACTGGACTCTCCTCCAAACCAAATCTTGGCTGTTTGCGATAACTACAATGCTGTCCAGTATCTTCGTCAAAACTATATCCTTAGGGTGTCTATGGTATGAAAATATGTCAAACCCTAATAACACCTTAATGTTGTGAGTATTATATATATGATACCATAGTTAAAGATGGATCAAAATTATAACACTAATAAGTTTATTTATTCGACCTTGTTCAAGGATTTACTATGAATCCATACTAAGTTCTTGCGACACTAGTCTTCCATATCGAAGGAAATGAATTATGTCTTGATTGCCAACTCCTTTTGCATGTTTTGGACTAAACCTATCAAGTACCTAGTAACGATCACAGTCATTATTGGTCGGTAAAAGCCAAAGCATAGCCCTCCCACATGCAATGTTCTTTAGCACATCTCAAATTAAAAGACTAAGCAGCACTAACTGCTATCAGAGAGCTTCTATTGACAGTCAGAGTATGTCATATAGAAGCTTCTCGACGAGTCGTGTTTCCAATAAGCACATGTGCACTGTCTCACGATGACTTTACATTGAATAGCTATGCGACCAGCTGCTATCATCTCTATGCTAAAGATAAGTACACATTGGTCTATCCGAAATATTAATGACTCGTCTTAATATTCCTACGACGAATAATATTTTAGATTCAAGCTTAAGCAGATCAATTAGGTCTCATTATCATGATCTCATCATGATCCTAATGTACCCGCACAATCCAGGAAATTTATCCATGCAATCACACTACTATATGCACATATACTCAAAATGTATTGAGAAAATGCACATACATAGATTACGAAATAATTTAATATTATTTTGACCAAGATGTATCAATTACAATAATTGATGTAAGTGCATACGTATCCAAACACGAGATGGGAAGTCCCTGTGGTTGGGGTTGGGGTTGGGGGTAGGGGGTTGGGGTTGGGGGTAGGGGCAGGGGTAGTGTTAGGTTTAGGGTTAGGGGTTGCGAGTTGTGGTTGGGGGTTATGGGTATTGGTATGAGTTGGGGTAGGGATGGGGGTCGGAGTTGGGGTTGGGGTTGGGACTCTAGATCTTATTGTTGCAAAAGTAACAGTTTGAACTTTTTGTATCAAGCGTCAAATTTCCTTAGGGTTTGCCCACATTTGATGTTTTAATGAAGTGGTTGGGTAGCACTCCAGGCCATTTGAAGAGCGCATGATTTTATTGGGTTGCCAACCCATATTGTTTTTTAGCGCGAATGCTTATGTGAAATCCGATGCGACGAGAAGTTGCTTGTTTTTTTAATTAAATTTAAGTTTGACTGGTTTATAAAACTATCCCTATTTTTTGATTTATTTTGAAAATTTGTCCTATTATAACTACCCGAGAAATTAGCTTTGACATCTGTTGAAAAACAAAGAGCAAAGACCCATAAACAAATTGGGGCAACTGAATTTGAATTTCTTGGATTATGGCCGGAAATCGAAAAAAAACATATTGAATTTCTTGTGCAATGTTTGACCTACTCAATTTCGTTTGGGAAAATTATTTTACTCGATTTGAATGTATATCTATTTAAATAGATATGGACATTATTTGCAATTTAAATCCTATTGGATTTCTTTTATTTTGCAAGCAAAAAATATATACTTCTTATTATTTTCATATAAGCAGAAATTTTCGGAAAAAAGTCTAAAATTATAAATAATTCCAAAAAACGGTCCTTCCAAAAAAAATAAAAATTACCAAAATCAACCAAGTTTGGACACCTCAGGACGATTCACTACCAAATTTGGCCGGGGTTGCCAACCCCAGCTATTATTATCGCATTGGCAAATTAGACCGAGGTTGCCAACACCGGCCATTATTAATTCACTGTCAGTCTTTTCTTCTTTGTCAAACTTGGTAGTGAATAAAATGGCCCGGATGGCAACCCGGCCATTTTAAGGAAAAAATCCCATGAAGTGTTGACGTGATCAAATTTGATCGATTTTGGTGATTAGTTTTAAAACGGGTCCATTTTTGGAATTATTTATAATTTTGGTCCTTTTTTCCCGAAAACTGTCATAATGTTGTGAACGGTTATGAACCGAGTTGGTTAAGATTCTGGGCTATCTTAGAGATAGGCCCATATCAATGTAGCCCATATTCGTACTCTCCCTATTTGCCTATAAATAAAGGGATGGGGCTCCTCCCCGGTAGTTGATTCATAACACGTTATCAGCACGAGCCTCTAAATCTTTCCACAAAATTTTTTCGATCGTTGCGAAGGCGAAGGGAGACGGGAGATCCACGCGCGCGGTGCAAGGCTTCCTAAATCGAGCGTCGTCATCCGCGTAAGGCTTCGTTCAACCTCGCTATATCCGGAGGACGGATATATAGGTAAAAACCCGCTAAAACGCTGTTTTTATCATACGTATGATTAATCTACCATAGATCTCGCAAGATTAATATGGGGATTGCTTATCGCCTGAAAACGACGAACTTGCTCGTCTAAAAACCAAAATTTTCCCCCCAACCCCATTGCAGCGCATCGCGGCATCGCTGCCACCGCGAGCAAACCCCCCCGAGGGGGGTGCGGCTTTCCGTCGCCGCAAGCGAACCCCCTCGAAGGGGGGTGCAGCATTGCCGCCACCACATCAGAACCCCCCGAAGGGGGGGTGCGGCGTCTCTGCCGCCGCAATAGAACCCCCACCCGAAGGGGGTGCGACGTCACGGCCGCCGCAGGAAAACAAACCCCCCCGAAGGGGGGCACAGTGCTTCGTCGCTGTCAAGACCCCCTTGAAGGGGGGGCCACCGCCCCTAGCCCCCCTCGAGGGGAGCGGCTCTCTGCGCCCCACCGACCGCCCCTGAGGGGGGGCGGCTCCCCTTCTTTGCCGCTGCCCGGCGGCAGTCAACAAGGGGCAGCGGCGGCTAACCTTAGCCGCCACCCCTCAACCCTAGAATGGGCCCAAGCCCATTTTTGAAAAAAAAAACAGATTGAGACTACGGGCCTGAAGCCCGCAGCCACTCTGCAGGCTTCAGGCCCGCAGACTATATTTTTTTCCAAAATTTTTTTGGGAAAGGGGCAATTTACTACTAAAGGGGGCTAAAAATTGAGCAAAAATGGCGTTTGGGGACCCAAAAATTCATGAAAAATCATGATATACTTCGGGGCTATAAGGGGAATTTTGGGGATAATTTGGGGATGATTCAAAAAGGAAAACTTTTTTCTTTTACAACTGAACATGTCAAATAAGGGCTCTTTTTCCAAACACTTGGAATAAACCCAAATTTGCACAACCCTTGCATTAAATGATTTCTTCTGTAAAATCATCTATACATGCTTTGCATCACTAGCTTATTCTGTGGATAATTTATGCGTGGTTGTGCATTATATTTAATCTTAATAATTAGGAAGATCATGCGACCGCTGCGCCATTAGTCATCTAACCTAACGGTGTATGATGTTGCCTAGGGGTCCAATAATTATTAAGTGATTAAATTATTTATCCTTATGCAAATATAACTGCATGCGATGTCTGTGAATGAAAATGTTGATGAGCACAATATTTCTGCTTGAATGGATAAATGCGGTATTTGGATCGGCTGTTTAAGTCCCACATTTTATTTCCCGCACTTTTCTTTTATTTTTGAGAGAAATTGTAGTGAGGAATTTATGTAAATGTCAAAGACAGAAGACCACTTTCCATGGAGACAGAGGCCACATTTGAAGCTGGAGATATTATATGGGACCCACGGGGGTTCCAAAGTTGTATTTTCCTTTTTAGGCTTTCAAATGTATAATATGGACTGTATGGACTTTGGACTCTTTATATGTGGGAATGGCCGATCCACGCACTTTAGCCTTTCATTTAATATTGCATCCGCATGAAAATATCAATTTGATTAAAATATTAATTCATGCATATTTGTGCTCTGCTAGATAAATGTCTAAAAATGCAAGCGTCGATTTCGAAGTGCTGGATGCATCAGGTGGAAACTATCTGAGCTGGCAGCTCGATGTAGAGTTTCACCTGCGGGCAAAGTCCCTCATTACTACTGTAACAGAAAAAGAAAATGTTAGCGATATAGAAAAGGCGCAAGCCATTATCTATACTCGCCACAATGTGGACAAGACCCTAAAGGCTGAATACCTTACGGTCGAAGATCCACTTGAGCTGTGGACTGCCCTTAAAGATAGGTATAAACATCAGAGAGATGTTATACTCCCAAGGACACGATATGAGTGGGAGAACCTGAGACTGCAGGACTTCAGGTCCATTGCTGAGTACAACTCAGCACTTTTTAGCATCACCTCATGCCTGAAGTTGTGTGGTGAGAAAGTCTCAAAAGATCGCCTGCTGGAAAAGACGTATACGTCTTTTCATGAAAAAGATGCGATACTTATGCAGCAATACCTTGAATGCAAGTTCACCAAGTATTCTGAGCTGCTGTCATGTTTACTCATGGCCGAACAAAACAGAGAGCTTCTTCTCGCCACTCACAACATGCCCCCTCCTGGCACTGCCCCTCTACCAGAAGCTCATCATACATCTTCCTTCAAAAAGAAGAGAGATAATAAAAGAAAAGAAAGACCACAGAAAGGGGGACAACACAAAAGAGCCAAGGGCCAAATACAGCAGCGAAAGAATGAAGGGAAGCACAAGTTTACCTGGCGCAGAAATGTCAACAAGAAAAATGATGCACCCCCACCCAAGAGGGATTGAGAAGACCAGTGTCACAGCTGTGGCATGAAAGGTCACTGGTCCAGAGTGTGCCGGACCCCACTGCATCTCCATGAGCTGTATAAACAAAGCAAGAAAAAGAATGCTGAAACAAACCTGGTGGCTGTAAACACTGCAGTCAAGTTCACAGCAAAAGACTTCGCATCAGAGGACATGCTTGATTAGCCTACTACATTTATCTTAGCATTTTATTTTCATAACAATTTATCTTATGAGAGCTTTTATGTAATTTGATTTCCTTTGAATAAAATTTAGTTTCTGAAAGCAAATGTTTTACTCATCTTTTTAGATGGAATGCTCTCATGACTGCTTGGTAGACAATGCTTCAACACAGACGATCCTTCAGAATAAATGCTATTTTCATATCATTATACCGTATAATAACCCTGTAAATACAATTTCAGGGCCATTGGATATTATTGAAGGTTCTGAGAATGCAACTTTGTTGCTCCCCAAAGGAACAGAAATTAAAATTAAAGATGCATTATATTCTCCAAATTCCAAACGAAATTTACTAAGTTTCAAAGATATCCGCCAAAATGGATTCCACTTGGAAACAACAAATGTAAAAGAGAATGAATTACTGTATGTAACGTCTCAAGAAAATGGAGTAAAAACCATACTTGAACGTTTTGAGAGCCTCTCATCGGGCCTCTACCATACAAAGATTTGGAGAGAGGAAGCTAACTCAACGGAGCACCTGAAGTGCCCGACATCAACCAAATTTTTTACTTTGGCATGATAGATTTGGCCACCCTGGATCTGTGATGATGCACCACATCTTAGCACAATCTCATGGGCATAACCTGAAGAACCAGAAGATTCTTCAGAATGGAGAATTCCCTTGTGTACCCTGCTTCAAGGGTAAATTAATAACAAGGCCATCACCACTTAAAGTGGATATCGAGTCTCCAAGCTTCCTCGAAAAAATACACTGAGACATATGTGGACCCATCCACCCCCTAGTGGGCCTTTTAGATACTTCATGGTACTGATTGATGCATCTTCGAAATATTCGTATGTGTGTCTACTATCGACTCGCAACTTAGCTTTTCCAAAGCTTCTGGCACAAATTATAAAGTTGCGGGCGCATTTTCCAGACAACCAAATAAAGAAAATACATCTGGATAATGCGGGGAAATTCACCTCCCAGTCATTTCAAGAATACTGTCAGGCAACGGGAATAGAAATTAAACATCCGGTGCCGCATGTTCACACCCAGAACAGGTTGGCAGAGTCGCTGATTAAAAGATTCCAATGGATTGCACGCCCATTGCTAATGAAATTCCAGTTACCGGTGGATTCATGGGGACATGCAATTCTGCATGCTGCATTATTAATAAGAATAAGACACTCAGGAGGTCAGAGTCTCTCTCCAATGCAACTTGCATATGGAACGCCGCCGAACATTTCTCACTTGAGAATCTTTAGCTGCGCAGTTTATATCCCCATCGCACCACCCCAGAGGACCAAGATGGGTCCTCAACGTCGCCTAGGTATTTATGTAGGGTTTGACTCACCCTCCATTATAAGATACTTAGAATCCCAAATGGGGACGCTTTTACGGCACGTCTTGAAGACTGTGACTTTGATGAGACATATTTTCTCAAAATGGGCCTAGACATTGAAAAGTCTAGCACGAAGCAAATGTTAACGTGGGATACAAAAAGCTTGACCCACTATGATCCGGTAACAAAACAATGTGATGATGAGATCATGAAGATCTTACACATCCAGAACATCGTTCATAGATTACCGGACTCATTTACTGACAACTAGAAGATTGTCAAATCACACATCCCTGTTGCAAATACTCCAGCTAGGATTGACATCCCAAAGGATGGATGCAATCCACCAGCAGCAGAAGTGACTGTACCTCAACAGAAAAGAGGCAGACCATCAGGCTCCAAGGATAAAAATCCAAGAAAAAGAAAAATATCCGGAGACCTTGGGACGATACCCCCACAGAGAAATGAGCTCGTGTCCATACCCTCTCCCCTCCCGGAATCCACTGTAGAGGAAATGCCGGGAGAAACTGAAATATCATTAAATTATGTACGTACATGGGAGGTATTGGACAGAAAGAGTACAGTCGTCGACGATGACTTCGCTTTTCACATTGCTGTTCACGTCGCCGGAAGCGACGATGATCATGACCCACATTCCGTTGCTGAATGCAAACATAGAAATGACTGGCCAAAGTGGGATCAGGCAATAGAAGCCGAGCTGGACTCGCTTCAGAAACGCAAAGTCTTTGGGCAAATAGTCCAGACACCTACTGGTGTCAAACATGTGGGATACAAATGGGTATTTGTAAGAAAAAGAAATGAAAATAATGAGATCACACGCTACAAAGCAAGGCTTGTAGTGCAATGTTTTTCCCAAAGACCGGGTATTGACTATGACGAAACTTACTCCCCGGTCATGGATGCGTTCACCTTCAGATTTTTGATAAGCTTAACAGCAAAGGAAGACTTAGATATGCAGCTAATGGATGTTGTGACTGCATATCTATACGGTAATCTCGACAAGGAGATACACATGAAACTTCCTGATGGCTTTTCAATGCGTGCGGAAATAAAAGATAAACCTCGGGACGTCTACTCTATTAGGCTGCAAAGATCATTGTATGGTCTCAATCAATTAGGAAGGATGTGGTATAACAGACCCAGCGAATTCCTTATCAAACAAGGATTCAATAACAATGAAGTCTGCCCTTGCATCTTCATAAGAGCAAAGTGAAAAGGATTCGCTATAATTGCTGTCTACGTAGACGATTTGAATCTCATTGGACCTCCTGAAGAGATCGCTGGGATATCTGTAAGCCTAACAAAAGAATTTGAAATGAAAGACTTAGGCAAAGCGAAATTTTGCCTCGGCTTACAGATTGAATATCTAAAAGATGGAATCATATTACATCAAACCATATATACGAAGAAAATGTTGCAAAGATTCCATATGGACCAATGCCATCCACTCAGTACACCTATGGTGGTACGATATCTGGATACACATAAAGACCCCTTCCGGCCGCTGGAAGAGGGGGGAGGATATGCTTGGTCCAGAACTCCCTTATCTAAGTGCCATCGGAGCACTCATATATCTGGCAAACTGCACGCGTCCTGACATAGCGTTCGCAGTAAATTTGCTAGCCAGATACAGTGGAGCGCCCACTTAGCGCCACTGGACCGGGGTTAAGCACCTTCTGCGCTACCTCCAAGGGTCTACAGATTTGGGACTCTTCTACAAAAATGGAATATCCTCTACACTTGCTGGTTATGCTGATGCATGTTACTTGTCTGATCCCCACAATGCGAAGTCACAGACATGGTATGTGTTTACCAATGGAGTGACAGCCATTTCTTGGAGATCCATCAAGCAAACCTTGACGGCGACCTCATCCAATCACTCAGAGATCATCGCCATCCATGAAGCAAGCAGAGAATGCGTATGGCTACGCTCAGTCATTCACCACATTCTGTTGACTACCGGATTGAAGACTGGAGACCTCGAACCTACTACAATGTTCGAGGACAATGCTGCTTGTATAGCTCAGCTACGAGGTGGCTTCATCAAAGGCGACAGAACAAAGCATATTTCACCAAAGTTCTTCTGGACGCTCGAGCTACATAGAGATGACAAGATCGACATCAGACAAGTGCAATCATATGACAATTTGGCAGCCTTGTTCACTAAAGCCCTTCCTACTGCCACTTTTAGGAAGCTTGTACAGAAGATTGGAATGAGACGCCTAAGAGATCTGAAAGCTTGAGAGTTTGTACAGATCAGGGAGAGTTAGGTAGAGTTTGTACTCTTTTCCCTTAACTATGGTTTTTCGCACATGGTTTTCCATAGCTAAAGGTTTTAACGAGGCAAATCTCACCAACTCAGGATCCTGAAGTATCACGCTATGTGAGACTCTTCTATGCTCAGAATTTCGAAGTATTCACAAGCTGAGTCCACACCTATGGCTGGATAAGGGGAAGTGTTGTGAACGGTTGTGAACCGAGTTGGTTAAGATTCTGAGCTATCTTAGAGATATGCCCATATCAATGTAGCACATATTCGTACTCTCCCTATTTGCCTATAAATAAGGGCTGGGGGCTCCTCCCCTAGTAGTTGATTCATAACACATAAAACTTTCATATAAGTCAATATATTTTTTCTTGTAATTAAATTATTCCGAATAATATAGATATTAGGATTTCAAATAATATTTGGATTCCCCGGTAATTTCGGATCGTAGGAGATCTAACACGAATGGGATTCGTTAACATCTTTTTACCTCCTTTTCAAAAATTTCATCCTTAAATATTACTCCAATGATCCCAAAAGTCTTGAATTTTCGCCATTGAAGAACTCAGAACAATGGCATGTTCTTTCCCAAATTACCCCCGCTCTTCCCGTTTTGCCCCTTCTCCTCCCAAAAACCAGAGCTCGGCTCTTCCTCCTCCCCCAAAGTCCCTCTTTTCTCGTCCAAAATTCAATTTTTCGAGATGGGTTTTCGTTCATTCACTCAAACATCGGAACGTATGCGCTGTTTCAATGCAACGAGGTTCGTTTCTCGTTCTTTTTTTACTTTTTTTTTAATCTTTCAATCATTGTTAAGACTCTATATATAAAAAGTTTAGCTTGGCCATCATATTTGCTGATTTTTTTTGTATGTTACTTTTTTCTAATGTTATGAATACTTTGGATTATTATTATTGATCATCACAAATATAGGAAATTTTTTATGCAGACCCTTCGATTGACTGCGCATTTAGTTTATCTACTCCAGAAAGAACAGAGCCAACTTGGGCGGAGAAGTTGTAAAAATTATAAGTGGTGCTATGATCATATTGGGACAACAAATACGTATGACCTATTCAGATATTTGGATGAATCAAAAATAGGCATTGAAATAACTTTCCAAATTATCACCTTGGTAGACAAAAAGAGTTTGCTCCAGCAATTGATGCCACAAAGTAGAAGAAATACAAGTTAATAATAGTAAATAATGTGCCTCTCCTACTTCATGCTTGTTAGGTATGAACAATAAAAATGCAATGACACATTTTAAAAGCAATAATAAGGAACACAATTAAAAAGAGAGCTCTCACCCTACTTTTAATCTCTTAAGATCAGAAATATTCGAGTGAAGTATTTCGACTGTTCTTCCACACGCATGCCACAACAAACAGGCCTAAAGCTACTTAATTGTTATGAAATATGTTGAAGTATTTGAACTTTTTGATATAAAATAGGCAGGCCCTTGCTATTGCTGATGTTGCTTGTGGTAGTTGGATTATATGAGATTGTTCACATGTCACCAAGCTAGTGTCCTTTTGCGAGATATATCCTCCTCCTCTATCACCACTTACTCCTAACTAAATAATGGAAACGTCACTTACAACGACATCATTTGCAGTGGAGCAAATAAGTTGCAACGTGGCCAGCCACAACACTTTGTTGTAAAACATGCTGTATTTGCAGAGTTATACATTCACTCGGTGGGACCAATGGAAAAAAGTGGCTCAGAAAAGGCTTTGATCTTAGGGAGCCAATGGGGAAGAGATTCGAATACTTGGTACATAATTACAAATAACTCGTACAGTGAATGTAGTCTTTTTAAAGGTACTCAGTGTTGGTTTGGACATCTTAGATCCACTGTTTCTCCCTTGAGCACTTTATGCTCATGCCAAACTTCAATTTGATGTCATTTGTAAGGAGTGATATTTCTGTTATTTAAAGTGGGGTCATAGTGAACTTTGGGGACTTTCTTCTTTGCCCATTTTTTATACTTTATTACATCACTTCTGTAATGGAATATGCGAGCATAACTCCATATTTTCATGCATACTAAAATAACACAAACTTGACAGACCTGTACCTTTGATTGTCTTCCTGTTAAATGTGTACCAGCAACATAGGACGGTTATATAATTTAAAGTATTTAACAAGGATTATCGGTGGCAATATGTACAGATATAATTTAAAATATTTATCAAGGATAAAAAATTGGTTGATACCTACACGTATTGGTCGTACTATCTAGGTATTTGAGGCAGCAATATGAAACAACCCCATTTTTTCGGATCTAATTAATTCAAGTATATTATGATGAAATATTTAAATTTTCAGATTGTCTTGTTTAATTTTTACTTCAAAACCTACTGAAACCTAGCAATCAAAGAGAACACGAAAAATAGGGAGGTGAGAAAAAAGAGAACCTGAACGCAAATTACAAATAAAAGAAATGAATAGAAAGAACGACCCACATAATCGTGATCAGTCAGCTTTGCTTGTGGTTTCCACTTCTTGGTTATGCTGGTATTGTTGGCCTGTTTTGAGGAGCCTCCTTAGGGCTTGGGTTATTTTGAACAACTGATATTGTAAGGTCAGGGTTTGAGTTAGAAAGTTTGGGTGGTGTTTCGTTCCAATACTCAAACTCATTCCTTTCTAGTTAATTGGTTCTAGGTTGGGTTGGGTTTCAATCATAGTTATCTATATCGTACGATATGCGAGTCATACCGTGCAATATGATACAATATGAGACCAAAATGATACGAATCATAGGCCTATATCGGACCAGAATAAATATCATATGATATGCAGTCTATATTGTATGATACGATATCATATCAGACGATATTTATATCATTTGATATTATATAATGTTGCTTTTTTATTATCCAGGTTATCACGTTTTAAACCTAATTCGATGCATAATTAGGACTCAGATCAAATAATTTCTTCATAAAACAATGATGATTGAAGTGGAGGCTCGCAGTTAAGCTTGAGGAAGAAATTCCACGACGAAGATGAACTCGTAGACAAACTCGAACATGACGAATTAATCGAAACCGAAGAAGATGCCATCAAAAACAACGAGCTCCATGGACTAATCCAGACTTGAAGACGTCTCAATATTTATGAGAGCTTAATTGATCTGTAAATAGTTTTTATATTTTAGATGTTTTGTTTATGATTTTTAATTTCGGTCTTTATTTCGGTCTATTTTAGATTTTTCTTTATGATTGTTAGTTTCAGCTTTATTTATTTCACTTTTAACATTTTGATAATTCAACGACATAATCAAAGCTTTCAACTTTGGTTAAGAACAAAGTGAAAATGTCTCAATTTTTCTTTCAATTTTTTTATTTCAATTTTTATTTTAAGTTATTAATTTCAATTTTTTTATTTCAATTGTATTTAAGATTTTTAATTTCAATTCTATAAGGAGTATAAAAGTATACTACTTTTGTTTAAAAGTAGTTTAAAACCTTAAAAGTAGTCTAGTTAACAGATTATTGAATGATAGTGATAATTTTGTTTTGAGACTATGAGTAATATTTTGTTATGTATCATTGTAGCTTATGTATATGTGTGATCTTGTGACATAATTGACGTATCTTTTATAATGTTTTATGATTATATCTATGTTTAATTGTTTACTTTATGACAACTTTATTTTATGTATTTTAGCACGTCTTACGATCCATAACTTGTTATTTGATTAAATTTCTTGATTGAATTTTTTTATATATTTATTTATTTGAGTTATTTATTTAATTTTTTAATTTATCAAATATGTTACGATATGATATAAGATACGATATGGGACCAAAATGATATACGATATGATATACGATATTACAAGTGACAACTTTGGTTTCAATACTCAAACCCATTAATATTTGATATAAAGCATATATATATAAATCGACTGGACTCTACTTTTTAGGTACTTTGGGCTTTTAGGGGTTTAATTTAAATATTTCCAATTAACTTTAGCATTTTTATACTGCTATCCAACGTGTTTTAATCAGGAAAGTAAACTTTCTTGATGTATTTAATAGTACAATGATCGTGCATGTTGACCACTAATAAAAGGCCCATTTGCTCCCCAAAGCCTATCAATATAAAATTATTTTAAAAAATTAACCATAATTAATTACTAACTAAAATTTAGAAAGAATTTTTATTGCAAGGCTCAATTCAAGAGAACTTTTAATCTAATCGTAAATATGTCAAAATGTTCCCAATTAATACATACATTTTGTTTTGCATACATTTACCATGTAACAAACGGAATCTTTATTGTTCATTTATTCATTTAAGTCTTATTAATTCAAAATTCATGATTTGCAAAGTACTGATCCATCATTTATAATATTCAATATTGTGGAAAGTGGCTACACAAAAAAGCAACACCTTACCGCAACGCTTAAGCGGGGTATAAGCAACGAAATTCGGAAAAAGGGATCAACAAAAAACGAAAAAATACGGAAAAACATTATAACAATGAAGAACCAAAGGGAAAAAAGTAAGAAATAAAGGGAAAATTATACTATTGTCTATTTTTAATGATTATTACTATCGACTTATTCAATTGATATCAATAATTCAACATAAGAAGGTGATTCATAAATTATAACATGCTCAGAATCTTGAAGTGGGGCTAGAGAGCTCCGAAAAATGGTAAGCGCATGCGGTGGCTTAAGCAGGGGTATTTCGACTTTTTAGTTTTTACTACAGTGACAATATTATACAATATTTCATTGTATTTATTTCAACCTTCATGAATTATTCAGAAATTAAAGGTGGAAAGCATTGCTAACTGTCATTACTAATTTTTGGTGTTTTAATTTGTTATCACATTTTTTATGCAACCATGACCTATAAAATGCTTTCGACCGAAATTACTGCTATTGTTGAACTCCTGATGCAAATATTGAGTTTTTAAACCTTGGTATTTCCTATACATAAAAGCATTAAGCTTTCAAATATTAGTGGTTTGTACATAACTGTTAAACTAAGCTTGTCTCTTTATGTTACTTCTACAATACTGGGCCTAAAATAAGTATTTTCAAATATTTTAGAATTATACATGGAGGTGAGAAAACAGAATAGGAATCTACAGACAGCAGTGTGAAATGAAAATGTTAAAGTTGATGTTCAATGATATTAGGAAGGACATGAAAAAAGAAACACACATATAAAAGAAGGTACAGGTCGGTAACCCACTGATCAAAACAGTAGACCAGGGCTGTTATTGTAACTTAAATACTAATTTGGATCCACTATTAAATTCAAAAAGTGTCAAATAGTAACTTAAATAATATCAAGTAGTAATGTCAAATAGTGTCGAATAGTCACCCATTTATGGTGATGTTGCCATTTGAATAAAAAATGAAAAGATGGAAGAACACTTATGCATGACATGAGTTTGTTACGCATTGTGCATGCCTCGATGCATTTCTTAAACGAGCGTTTATGACGAGTTGTTTCAAATTACTCTTCTTATGATAGCGTCAATGTGTAAGTGAGAGAAAAGCACTATAAAAGGAGCCTAGTTCTCTTTCTAGTGCAACATGAAGTCGAGTGCAGAGAAGATACGAGGTTATTTAATTATTTCATCTTGTATAAGAAAACTTAGGTTTTTTCTGGGCTTTCTACTTGTGGATTTTTCTGGGCATTCTACTTGTGGATTTGGGCTATATGGGAATGGTGATGTATCATTTTGTATATACAATTCTACCTTCTATTTTAGTGATATCGATCATTCGATATCCGTGAATGTAGGCTATAGTGCCGAAGCATATCAAACTTTGCATCTTCTATTTTGCTATATTTCCCATTTTTCTTGTTCAATTACGCCTCTATCCACAACAAAGGTGGTGTGTTATTGTGCTAATGTGCATTAAGAATTTAGCAGTGATCAAATTTGTGTTGAAATGTTTGAAGATTTGCAAGGAGCCCTTCTTAAATTTGTATGAAAATAATTAAAGAAATTTTGTAAAGTGTGATGCGATTTTTCATTTCTTTATGCACCATTAGTAGGGACCTTACTAAAGGTTCCATATTGCTACCTCATGTAATTAAGACAATTTTTGCTTTATACAATTCAGAAATAGGGCGCATCCCTTGTTTTGAAAGCCTCCCTTTGAACTGGGAGGCAGTCTATTATCTAGAAATGTTTATGAAAAATCTGAAGAAATTATTTGAATGTGAAGGTTGCTCATATTTATCTGTTTTCAATGCTTATTTTAAGGAAGTGGGGATATTGCATTTCTCTTTATATTCTGAAAAACTCAATAACATGTATATTGCAGCTCCTAGCAGTCCAGGAACTTCTACAACAGAAAATCCTTTGACAAATTTTGGCAATGGTGGGTTTCCTTCGTTTTCTTCAAAGGAACATGGTGATGTATCAAGTTCGAATGCTAGTAGGGAGGAAACTACAGTCACTATCATTGTAGTTGGCGCATCTGGTGATCTTGCTAAGAAGAAAATATTTCCTGCTCTTTTTGCACTTTTCAGTGAAGATAGCCTTCCAAAGGTACAGTTCACAAGGAATGCAAATTCTTTAATATATGTTCCATTCAATCAATCAACTTGAGTGGCTATTCCAATTAATAATTATGCGTACATTTCTTTATCCACAGAATTTTACAATTTTCGGTTATGCTCGAACTAAGATGATGGATGATGAATTAAGAAACATGATCAAAAGCAAACTAACTTGCAGAGTAGATAAGAGGTGATCACACTGCTCTGAGCTTCATCAATATAGCTGTCAGTCTATACTGTTTTACAAAAGCGATTACCGGAGGAATTTAATTCTTTAACCGTCTTCATCTTGTTTGGTTTGTTTCTTTGGTTTATTGATTTAATGGTAAATTCACATCCTATAGATATGTAATGATTTTTAAGGGATAACTGCAGTGAAAAGATTGATCAGTTTCTGAAGAGATGCTTCTATTATTCTGGTCAATATGATTCAGAGGAAGATTTTGCTGAGCTGGAACAGAAGCTGAAGGAAGAAGAGGTATGATGTGAAACATGGATAAATGTCAACTCGTTTAGATATCATTATATGTTTAATATTTCTGTTTGTCATTAAGAGATCTGTTTCATTGACTTCTGAAATGCACACTTGTGATTTAAAGAGGTTCTATCTGTGTATGTCACGATCATGCTCTTGAACCTCTCCATAAAAGTTCCTTGTTTTCCATTTATTTGGCAATATGACATTGATTATGAAATGATTACGACTCTTTTTCCTTGGAGTTGCTCCATAGATAACCCTAAGCCTTTCAACGTCATTAGGAGCAAGGAGGTAGGACATTAAAAGATACATATATCCAACAAATGCATGTTTATTTTAAAAAACATCGTGACATTGTGTAGACTATCAACCTTGGTGTTCTTTGATATCTTACGCAAGACAGAAGAGAAAGAGGATTGTACTGGAAGAATTTAGGGAAAATTTTTAGGGATTTGATAAACTTTCGGACATCACATCTTGGAGATATGATGATCACCGGTTCACATGTCTTGCACATGGAGATTTTTCGAACCCAGCTTAGGCAAGCAAGTCCACTCTCGCACTCCAATGCAAAAAATTTAATTTTGAGGAAACTCACAGTTTACACCAATTTCTCAAAATTTATTCAGCTCTCATTATTTAAAAATATAAATGCAAAGCCATATGTATATGTTAATATAAAGATTAATTTTACTCAAACTCAAACTCTTAAATAGATTCAAATAAAGACTTCTAAACAAAATAAAGGACTTTTAGAACAAGAAACTCAAAAATATTCAAATTCTCGTGAAAAAACTCTAAAAAGACTCAAAATTCGTTAGAAAAGGAAACTAAAAAGATTCAATCAAGTAAATCTAAAAAGGACTCAAATAAATTCAAATAATAAAATCTAAAAAAGACTCAACACTAAAATACCAATTGAATTGGATCCACATCATTCTCCTCGACTTTAAGAACTTCACTACATAATGAATGATGATAACCAGGTAGAAATTTATAGTCTCTTGTAATTAGAGAAGACACGTTCGTGAACTTTGAAATGTAACACAATATAGATTTATGGATAGATATTTCTGGGAAATGTCTAAAAATAATGAAAGATAAAGAAGGTATATGGAACACACTGGTTAGTTGGCTGAGGAGAACTAGGAATGATGAAGTTAATATGCTCAACGGGTTCCATTTGGACCTCCAAGCTAACCTTTGGCATAAAATCATCGTACAGCTTAGGTTTCAGCTCGTACTTAGTCACATGCTCAGACTTAGGCTCACGCTTATACTTGATCATATGTTCAATCTCCATCATATTTATGGATGTAGACTAAGGCCCTGGTTTAACCTCAGACTCAAACTTAGACTCATGCACAACCTATGACAAAGGCTGGAACTCTAGCTTAGGCTCTTGTTCGGGCTACATATGCTTCATCATGCCTAGCTCATTGGAATTGAACCCATTCTTTTGATCAACAACCCGAATTCTGTGTTGAGAAGAGATCGACACTATTTTCTTACATAAAACATAAATGTGCATCCATGTGCGTCTGTTTGACCTTTCAGAACTCATCATATCTAGGTCATACAACCAATACTTTGTTGTGTATTGATTCCCCGGATTTGGTTTTGGATGATGAGCAAACATAAATAATGTATACTAACTTATTTGTGAGCGCAGTTATGGAGATCGTCGCAAAAAGAATACGAACATCAAAAGCGACGTCTCAAGACTTCTCAATACGCGTGATCGTGTGCCTGAAGCTTCGTTGAAGCTCAATGAGTTTTATTGAAGTCGAGAGTGAAGATTGAAGCTTTGAAGACGGCTCGTAAGGTTTATTTTATAGTCTTCTAGCTTCATAGATTAGAATGTTAAGCCTTGAGTAGGACTTACTTTATAATCTTCATTTCGCTCATATCTTAGAGCTAGGATAATCATAGAAGTCATTAGAAACTTTCCCGAAGCCTATCGTTTCTTCCCTCGGCTTCGAGTGCATGTTAGTTGGTTCATGAAGAGTCACCAACCGACTAGATGACGATCTAGTCGGTCGGAAACTCTACTTGAACCGACTAGTTTGCTTCTCTTTATTCAGCTCTTTCTATGACTACAGTTAGTCGGTCAAAGAAGAGTCACCGACCAACTAGATGACGATCTAGTCGGTCAGTAATCCTTCTTAGACTGACTAGTTGTGTACAATCATTTTCAGCCTGAGCTACTGTTTCGAGTTAGTCGGTCAAAGAACGTTTACCGACCGACTAGTTGAGAAACTAGTCGGTCAGCATTTGTTCTTAAACCGACTAAGTCAACTTGAAGCCTGCCTATTCTATTTCGACGTTAGTCGATCAAAGATCATTCACCGACCGACTAGTTGTGAAACTAGTCGGTCGGCAAGTCTTCTTAGACCGACTAGTTGTCTTTGCCTGGAACTTCGACTTTTGGCTGTTCTTCCATTAGTCGGTCTACGTTGATTGACCGACCGACTAGTTCATCAACTAGTCGGTCGGTGGTTGTTCTTTGACCGACTAGTTGGGTTCAGAAAAGAGCCGTTGGGAACTTTTCCAACACGATTTTCCTTGCCTCTATAAATACAATCTTGATACGTTTGAGGCAAGGTTGAAGGTCCATTTTACAAGCAATTTCAGACCTTAGAGAAGAGCTCTCCCAAGCTAATTCAAAGCTCTCTCTCCCTCACAAGAATCTCTCTCTTCACTCTTTGAGCAACTTCCTCAAGAGAGATTCTCTCCATTGTGAGCTTCTCAAGCCAAGAGCTTGATCCAAGTCACCATACTCCACCCTAGGCTTCCATTGCTGGTCATCTTCTTGAAGCTAGGGTTTGGTGGCATCATCTTCCTCAAAATCCCTCCTTGCTCTAATTTGGTAAGATTTACTCAAGGTATAGGATTTTGTAGGTAAGTGTTTATTTCATTTCATATTTGAATTGTAAGTTTCACTCTCGGTTGTGAGAGTGTGGTTGTGATCCCGGGTTGTGGGAGTCACAAATTACTTTGTGTATGATTTGACTTGTGAATGTTTTTCACAAGTACTTCATAGTGGAAATCTTGAGTTAGGGTTGCTAACTCAAGTATCCGGAGGGGATCCGGGTGGTTGGGACGTAGGATCACCGGGAACAAGTCGGGAAGACTTGGGTGGATCCGAACCCAGTAATATTGTTTGTTTGCGTATGTTTTAATTCTTGTTGATAGTTGTTTAATTCTGCATTGTCGTTTGTTTCTTGCACAATAATTAGGAATAACTATCTTGATTATTTTAAGTACTATTCACCCCCCTCTAGTACGTGTGCAGTAGCTACCACAGGGCACTATAATTGGTATCAGAGCCAAGGTTAAAGCTACAAGGTTAAAGCTATGACGAACAACGACTACAACGTCTTCAGGGATCGACAAGGAGCTTCTTCAGTTTTGGAAGGGCAATCTTCATCTAGGCCTCCCTCCTTCAACGGTACCAACTACGGGTACTGGAAATGCCGAATGGAAACGTTCCTCTGGAGCGCTTCACTTTGGAGAGCCACGATGAATGAATATGTCGAGCCCTCCGAACAAGATTTCGCGAAGTGGACTCCCGCGGAGGTCTCCGCGGAGGTAAGTAATGCCAAGGCAATGAACGCCTTGCAATGCGCATTGGAGCCCGAGGACTTCAATAAGATATGCACATGTAAGAGTGCATATCAAATATGGAACTCTCTCCTCATCTTGCATGAAGGGACGAGTCGGGTAAGGGATTCTAAACTCGTTGTCGTAAACAAAGATTTCGAATTATTTCATATGGTGCAGGGTGAAAAGATGAAAGAGTATTATGCTCGATTCGTCGACATCACAAACGAGTTGGAAGCTCTTGGGAAGATGATGTGAATCGTCGTAGATCAATTCACACTTTTAACGTGGAAAAATTAAAAGAGAGGAAAATATTTGGATTTGCTTGATTGAAGAATAAAAAGAACAAGATAATGATCTTTATTAGAGACAAGATCGATCTCCCCGCTTTGGATGAACGGACCAAAGCTTAAGCACCGTCAAATGACGCTTGAGAGTTTTCTCACAATTCAAGCATGAAATAAAATAAAGACGGCTAGCCCTAATTTATAGAAAAGTGGGGAATTACTAATCTAGTCTAAAATGACTAGAATACCCCTAACTAACCCTCCTACGCCGCACGTAGGTCACTAACGTGGGTGGGTCCCACCTATGTAGCCGCCGGCCCTTGGGGTTGCGGATGCGGGTCCGCATCAATACCGCCCCCTAAAAGAGCCACCTTGTCCTCAAGGTGGAAATCTGGCTTTGAAGGCCCCCGAGGGAAAACAGAGGCTAGGGTCACCTGTCAGAACCACCGTGCGACCCCCCTCCTGGAATTCCATTCTAAGCTGCTTCCAGTTCATCTTCACCTCGCCCAACCCCCTCAGCCACTGCACGCCCAAAATCACATCGATATTGTCCAACTCTAGGGGCAGGAAGTCTTCCACGATCTGCACTCCTGGTAAGGTTAGACTCAGCCCCTTGCACATCCCACTGGTCTCCTCCCTCCTCCCTGTCCCGGAGAGGACCGTAAACGTCTCCAAGGTGCTCACCTGCAACCTATGACGATCCACCAAATGTCGAGAGATGAAGTTGTGGGTAGCCCCACTGTCTATGAGTACCGTCACTGGCGCGTCGTCCAATCGCCATGACAACTTCATGGTATGGTTCGTGGTGACCCCTACCAAGGAGTTCAGGGACACCTCCGCTGCATCCAGGTGTGCGTGCTCAACCTCGCTCTCTTCCGTCATCACTGGCTCTCTCTCGTCTGTATACTCCCCCTCGTCCGGCATTATCACAATCTGCATCAGCCTGCTCGCACATCGATGACCGGGACTGAACTTCTCATCGCATCTGAAACAGAGGCCTGCGGCACGCCTTGCCCTCATATCAGCCTCAGTCATCCGCCTACCAGGGATCACTGGTCGGGTTTCCTCTTTCTTCATTACCGCGTCCCCTGGTGCTACTGTAACCCCCGGAGGTGGGACCGGTGCTGTCTGACTACGCTGGCTCTGAGCTCCCCAAGTTTCCCGAGTGCTCCTCTCCTCTGCATGCTTCTCCTCCGCCTTGTGGGCCAGGCGAAGGACATCCTCCAGTGTCCCTGGACTCTGCATCCTCAGCTCTGCTCGTATGGAGGGCTTCAGCCCCCTCATAAAATTCCCGATCATCACCTCGTTGGTCACCCCCTTCACCCTACTATTCAGCATCTCGAACTTCTCCACATAATCCCTGACCGTCCCCTCCTGCCTCAGAGCAGATAACTGCTCGTAGATATCTCCCCTTGTGGTCTCCTGGAATCGATCCACGATCATTGCTGCCAACTCCTCCCAGGTTCCAAAGGGGGACCGGGCTATCTTCCACCGGTACCAAGCCAGAGCCTTCCCCTCAAAGTAAATCCCAATGGCCTTCAGGACCTCCTGCTCCGTCAGCCCCATCACCTGGAAATACCTCTCTGCTCGATAGATCCACCCATCAGGGTCGGTGCCGTCAAAGGTCGGCATCTTCAGCTTCATCAGCCGCCGATCTGCGTTGATGTCGCCTAGCTGCCCCCTATCTCCGCCTCGGTCACCACCCCGGACCATCTCGCCACCCCGAGCCTCCCTCGGGCCTCCCCCGTCAACCCCGTACAGCTCCTCTGGCCAAACAGGTCTCTCCCACGCCTCGGGCTGGTAGTAGTGCCCCGGAAACTCTGGCGGTCGTGCAAAATTGGGCCTCGGCCCAGGCGGAATGGTCTCTGCTCTCCAAAACTGGCCCGCTGGGGCCCCAATAGCTGCTCCTGAGGCCCATCCGCCTCTCGTTGCCCCCAAAGTTCCTCCGGATTGGGGTACGAACCCCGCAACACCGCCAAACACTCCCGCCGTGCCCGCCGTGCCGCTGGAAGAGCCGCCCGGGGCCGTTGACCCTCTCCCAGGGCCCAGCGGCCCTGTCCGGCCCCATATAGGGGCCGGCTCCTGCTCGTCGCCCCCGCCTGGGGCCGCCGACCCCCAGGCGGGGGTCGTGCGGCCTGTCCGACCCCAAAAAGGGGTCGGCAGCCCCTGGGCACCCCCGGAAGGGGGTGCCGACCCTCCGGCGGCCCTGATTAGGGTCGCCGAGGGTCGGGGGTGTTTGGCCTGGCCCGCCGAGGCCAGGGGTGGGCCGGGCAGGCTGGTCGTCCCCCAAACAGGCCCGGCAGAGCCCGCTGATGTGATCCCGGGCCCTGCCGTGCCAAACCCTAGCCCGACGGCTAGGGTTTGAGCCGCCGCCGCCGCGTTTGATTCCCCATGGCTCGGGGGTCCTTGATTTGTTGAATCGACGCCGGAATCGCCTTGGATCTCTCCCGTTGCTCTCCCCATGTCGCGATCCGCCGCCCTCTCCTTGGTCAAACCTTGCAACAACTCCATTAACGCCGGAATCGCCGCCGTGGCCTCCTTCAAACTTTTAAGATCCCTTCCCGTCTCCGCGGCTTCCCTTCTCATGATACGAAGCTCCGATTGAATGTCTTCTTGGGTGTGTGCATGATCCTTGAGCGAAGCTTCCATCACCTTCCTCAAACCCTCGATCTCGTGATTGAGATCGTCGCGTAGACCTTGGATCTTCTCATCCACGGAAGCCCTCGTTCCCGTTGCCATGGATTTGTAGAGCTCTGATACCAATTGATGTGAATCGTCGTAGATCGATTCACACTTTTAACGTGGAAAAATTAAAAGAGAGGAAAATATTTGGATTTGCTTGATTGAAGAATAAAAAGAACAAGATAATGATCTTTATTAGAGACAAGATCGATCTCCCCGCTTTGGATGAACGGACCAAAGCTTAAGCACCGTCAAATGACGCTTGAGAGTTTTCTCACAATTCAAGCATGAAATAAAATAAAGACGGCTAGCCCTAATTTATAGAAAAGTGGGGAATTACTAATCTAGTCTAAAATGACTAGAATACCCCTAACTAACCCTCCTACGCCGCACGTAGGTCACTAACGTGGGTGGGTCCCACCTATGTAGCCGCCGGCCCTTGGGGTTGCGGATGCGGGTCCGCATCAGAAGACCTACACCCAAAAGGAGAAAGTATCGAAGATAATCGATGGACTTCCTTCTTGTTGGGAGAAGCGTACCTTCGCCATCGAGGAATGTAATGACATGAAAACTTATACGGTTACTCAACTAATGGGTACCTTGATGTCATACGAGGTACACAAGGATAGCAAGCGCATGATGAAAGAAAAGATGAAGTCGTACTTGAAGCAAGACGAGCCTAAGAAAAAGGCGATTGCATACAAGGCCGCTCCATCTACCGATGATGAAGAATCGGAAGAAGAATCGGACGATGAGTTGGACATGGAAGCTTTGGCCGATATGGCAAAGAAGTTCCTCCGATTCTTCCGACAAGGTAAGTTGAATCGTAAATCTAAATTTATTTCGACTAATGTTTCTACTCCAGTGTGTTACAAATGCAATAAGCCAGGACATATCAAGCCGGATTGTCCTCTCTACAAACACAAGGGAAAATGGAAGGGATCCAAGCACGCCAAGTCAAGAAAGCACAAGAAAGGGCTTGTCGGCACTTTCACCGACTCCGACTCCTCAAGTGGAGAGTCGGACGATGAAAGAGTGGAGAAAGCACACACGTGCTTCATGGGAAAAGAGGATCGTGATGAAGAGACTTCCTCCGATGAAAGCGAGGATGGAAGCGAGGATGAAGGCGAAGAGGTAACCAATGATGAACTTAGAATAGCCAATGAACAACTATGGAATAAGTTTTCTAATATGGCTACTAAGTTTATGAAGACTAAAAATGAATTAGATAGTCTTAAAAACTCGTCTAAGCCTTTCATCGTCAACAACGACACCGTTGTTGATGGGTTGAGAAATGAGATTGAAAATCTCAAGTCTCAACTTGAGCATGGATTCGGATGAACATGTGATAGCGGATTTGACGTCTCAAATCTCAACTTTGAGTATTGAGAATAAAAATATCAAATCACGTGTTTGTGCACTCGCATCGCAAGTGTACACTTTGGATGCTTCTTTGCATTCTCTCACCGAGAAGCATGAGAGCACATTAGGCCGAATTCATCAATTCAACAAAGGTAAGGGCAAGTTGGATAATATCCTAAATGACTTACCTCTGGCCAATCATCACATTGGTTTGGGGTATAAGATGGGAGATTCATCCAAATCGTCCGCCACCTTTGTTAGGCCATCTTCCGATGCTTCTACTAGTGGAAGTAAACACGTCATGGGTAGTTCTTCTACCAATGGTGCTTCCGCTAGGAACACTCCCCCATTTGGAAAGAAACCCACTTTGGGTGGACCTCCAAAGAAGGGTCATGCTTTCATGTATACCATGCCACGTAGGAACACAAATCCTACCCCACATGTTAGCACATATGCCGATTTCTATGCTCCGCATCCACGAGCACGTGCACAACATGTGAGACACACTCATGCACGTGTTCCTCCACATTCATATGTTCATCCTCATTCTCATATGAATAATTATCATCATGCACCATTGCATCGCATGCCATATGCTTACCCACGACATGCATCACATAGAAATCAACAACGTATGCATGTTCCCAATAGGATTAGGACTCCCAAGACATACACTATTTGGGGTCCGAAGAACACAAGCATGCATAATAAGAATTTGTATGTGAAATCGTTTATTAATGATGTTATCTTGAATGATGATTATGTTGGGAAATCAAGTTCCTCGTGGACTTGGTTTCCGAAGGGTTAGTTCCCTTTGACCCTTCATTGCTTGGTACCATAAGTTTAATTTCATTTTATGGGTACCAGAGCAATTATGGTTTGTATGTGTTACATTTAATTTGAATTTAGTTAGCTAAATTTATTGCCTAACTCATATGATCCAAAAAGATTTTTGGATACCAAAATGATATTCTCTAGGTTAAATCCACCATGAGATACCAACCCTACCAACTCCGTGATTTGCAAGGATTTTCATTCGATTGGAGTTGATGGTGCTTGAATTATGCACCAAAGTAGGGGGAGCTTAATGTTGTAAGTATATTCATATTTTTGATTCATATTGGTATCCATTGGTAGAATATATTACGATTGGTATCACTTTGCTTCATTTGGTATGCTAGATTAGTGTATGCCATTGTTATATGATGTTCTATCTATTTTTTTGGCATAACATTCTTGCATGCTACATTTAGTATGCACATCGGATTATTTTTGTCTCTGATGTTGATTTCTTCGTTCGACGATTTTATGGATTTAATAGAATTCTTTCTATGTAAACATAGAATTGTTTTCCATGCATTCTATTGATTTTGGAGAGTATGTTCCAAAACTCAATAAGTGAAATCGATTTGAGTTTTGACAATTTCGGATTTCGTTTTTCGCCTATGGCTTGATGATTTCGTATTTCGATTTTCACCGATGATTCTATGATTTCGGTTTTCGATTTTCGCCTAAGGCTTGATGATTTCGTATTTCGTATATCGCCTATGGTTTGATGATTTCGGTTTCCGATTTTCGACTTTGGTCTCCTTGACACGCTTTGCTTTTATTCGGTATTTTACATTTGATATTTTGCATTGGTGTTAGTTTGGACCTTGGTCGTAGTCTTCGACTCCCATGAGTTATTATTAGCCATTGGTTTTGTCATTGATATCCTCCCACTCTTTTTGCTAATGCCAAAGGGGGAGAGATATAATAATGACAATGTGCTATTTAATAATTCAAAGGAATTTACCAAGAATCTAATTTGATGTGTTAGATTCAGGGGGAGTGAAGATATAAAATGGATTTTGATCCTATATGTGCAATAGTAGGATTCATATTTTATATTTCCCTCGCTGCTTGATGCATATGAACATTATTGAATATGGAACTAACGTGTCATCAATGCAGGGGGAGTAAGTAAATTTCAATTGAATCATTATTATTGTTATTATTTATATTGGTTTGTCATCACCAAAAAGGGGGAGAATGTTGTGTATTGATTCCCCGGATTTGGTTTTGGATGATGAGCAAACATAAATAATGTATACTAACTTATTTGTGAGCGCAGTTATGGAGATCGTCGCAAAAAGAATACGAACATCAAAAGCGACGTCTCAAGACTTCTTAATACGCGTGATCGTGTGCCTGAAGCTTCGTTGAAGCTCAAGGAGTTTTATTGAAGTCGAGAGTGAAGATTGAAGCTTTGAAGACGGCTCGTAAGGTTTATTTTATAGTCTTCTAGCTTCATAGATTAGAATGTTAAGCCTTGAGTAGGACTTACTTTATAATCTTCATTTCGCTCATATCTTAGAGCTAGAATAATCATAGAAGTCATTAGAAACTTTCCCAAAGCCTATCGTTTCTTCCCTCGGCTTCGAGTGCATGTTAGTTGGTTCATGAAGAGTCACCAACCGACTAGATGACGATCTAGTCGGTCGGAAACTCTACTTGAACCGACTAGTTTGCTTCTCTTTATTCAGCTCTTTCTATGACTACAGTTAGTCGGTCAAAGAAGAGTCACCGACCGACTAGATGACGATCTAGTCGGTCAGTAATCCTTCTTAGACCGACTAGTTGTGTACAATCATTTTCAGCCTGAGCTACTGTTTCGAGTTAGTCGGTCAAAGAACGTTTACCGACCGACTAGTTGAGAAACTAGTCGGTCAGCATTTGTTCTTAAACCGACTAAGTCAACTTGAAGTCTGCCTATTCTATTTCGACGTTAGTCGGTCAAAGATCATTCACCGACCGACTAGTTGTGAAACTAGTCGGTCGGTAAGTCTTCTTAGACCGACTAGTTGTCTTTGCCTGGAACTTCGACTTTTGGCTGTTCTTCCATTAGTCGGTCTACGTTGATTGACCGACCGACTAGTTGATGAACTAGTCGGTCGGTGGTTGTTCTTTGACCGACTAGTTGGGTTCAGAAAAGAGCCGTTGGGAACTTTTCCAACGCGATTTTCCTTGCCTCTATAAATACAATCTTGATACGTTTGAGGCAAGGTTGAAGGTCCATTTTACAAGCAATTTCAGACCTTAGAGAAGAGCTCTCCCAAGCTAATTCAAAGCTCTCTCTCCCTCACAAGAATATCTCTCTTCACTCTTTGAGCAACTTCCGCAAGAGAGATTCTCTCCATTGTGAGCTTCTCAAGCCAAGAGCTTGATCCAAGTCACCATACTCCACCCTAGGCTTCCATTGCTGGTCATCTTCTTGAAGCTAGGGTTTGGTGGCATCATCTTCCTCAAAATCCCTCCTTGCCCTAATTTGGTAAGATTTACTCAAGGCATAAGATTTTGTAGGTAAGTGTTTATTTCATTTCATATTTGAATTGTAAGTTTCACTCTCGGTTGTGAGAGTGTGGTTGTGATCCCGGGTTGTGGGAGTCACAAATTACTTTGTGTATGATTTGACTTGTGAATGTTTTTCACAAGTACTTCATAGTGGAAATCTTGAGTTAGGGTTGCTAACTCAAGTATCCGGAGGGGATCCGGGTGGTTGGGACGTAGGATCACCGGGAACAAGTCGGGAAGACTTGGGTGGATCCGAACCCAGTAATATTGTTTGTTTGCGTATGTTTTAATTCTTGTTGATAGTTGTTTAATTCTGCATTGTCGTTTGTTTCTTGCATAATAATTAGGAATAACTATCTTGATTATTTTAAGTACTATTCACCCCCCTCTAGTACGTGTGCAGTAGCTACCACAGGGCACTATATACTTTCCTAACAAAATGTATGCGATATCCATTGGTACGACATCACACCAAATATGATCAGGATAGCTTGTAAGTTGGATATGTACTAAACATTATTAGATAACTAAATGAGTATTTTTATAAACCCAAGTGAAGTTATATTGTACTTGATTCTTTTCATTTTCTATGTTGATATTTAGATTGTCTATATTTGATAAAAGGTGATCAATGCCTATTATCATTTTTGATTGCTCTTATCATGATGAGAGAATGATAGGATTTTATGGGGTTTGGATGATAACCACATGATTTTTAGGGGTTTAAGGGGTTTTCTAGGGCTTGGATGGATAAATATGGGATTTTTGGTGGAAGGGGGGGGGGGGGGGGGGGGGTAGAGGAAAGATGTAGAATCAGTGAACATGCATAAAACATGTTGGACACTTGATTAGTTGCACATTAGGTTGCCTATATACAATTTTTCCTTTTTGAATGTTATATGTTAGCTCTTCTAATTAGGCACCTGCCTATTTTTATGCCTTTCACCTTGGTACTACATGGTTTTGTTACCGTGGGACTGTGTTTTTCCTCTAAATATCTTTTATAGTATGATATTACATCTCTCTTAGCTCTAGAGTATTTTAGGAATGCTGGTTATTGACATACAAACATCTTGTAATCTGCTATTGCATGTCAAGACTTCAAATTATGAGGACATGGGAGGCCCATTATAATAACTCAGATGTTAGACGCTTATTCTGTTCAATTATTCCACCCTATTAATTTCTTGCCTAACTGTTATTGGTTACAATGATTTGTATTTCTAGTAACAAAACCTTATGATGCCTGTCATATGCTCTTTCAGCTTTTAATCATCATGCGACACTTAATCTTGATCAAACTAGTAGTATCTGAGTACATCTTTTTTCATGTCATAAACTGTTTACACAGGCTGGGAAGATTTCAAACCGCCTATTCTATTTATCAGTCCCTCCTAATATGTTTATAGACGTGGTAAAATGTGCTAGCAAGTCGGTTTCTTCTTCAACTGGCTGGACACGAGTTATAGTGGAAAAGCCCTTTGGACGGGACTGCGAATCTTCTGCTGCTTTGACAAGGGGCCTCAAAAAGTACTTAGAGGAGGATCAAATTTTCAGGTACGGTAACACCTTAACAAAGATTATTCCATCTCCACAAGGCCATCATCTGTGATTTTAATCAACTTCTCTGTTGTGATACAGAATTGACCATTATTTGGGAAAGGAACTAGTTGAGAACCTATCTGTCCTCCGTTTTTCTAATCTGGTCTTTGAACCTCTTTGGTCAAGGAAATACATTAGGAATGTGCAGTTTATCTTCTCTGAAGATTTTGGCACTGAAGGACGTGGCGGGTAGGATTTTGTTCATTTTATCATCAAAATTCAGATCTATTAGCTCCTCTGCAAATATGCATCTTTCTCTGAGCATTATTATTGGGATTATTATTTCTCTCAGGTACTTTGATAGTTATGGTATTATCAGAGATATCATGCAGAATCATTTGCTTCAAATATTAGCCTTGTTCGCTATGGAAACTCCTGCCAGCTTGGATGCAGAGGACATTCGGAATGAAAAGGTTTGTTGAAAAAATATATAAGGTGTAAATCACTTAAACGTTTTCGAGTATTTGTAATTGCTAGTTAGTAGTTGATTGTGTCAATGACTGAGCTACTTATCCATCACATGGGGAACCAGAAAGTATGTTGATCCTGTCTTCCCAAAGTATGTCATTTCCAAAAAAAAAGAAAAGCTTATGAGCTTTATATCGGGCATATAAGCCTACATTTCCTTTCAATAATCTTCTGAGCTTCCCTTTGGTTCCAACTCTGGTATGAGTTGGTTCCAGGTGTAAAGGAAGAGGAAATAAGCAAGAAGCACATCTTTCTTGTTTGGTTGCAACCGTTAAATAAGAAATAAGATGCAACGAAGTATTCTAGATTTACACTGAGAGAACAAGAGAGTTGTACTCAATACAGGAAAGAACCCCTAGGTACAAGTACTATCAACGGGGCAAAAGGCACTAAAGTTTCACCACACGTATTATTCTCATGCTACTAGTATAGTAGTATGTGATTTAGTGATAATCCTAGTCTTCTTTGAAAGCTTCAACGCACTATAAATTAAGGATTGCACATTGTTGGTCATGTAAATGGAACACCAATGTACCACGAATTTGACTCAGACAACACCTTAAACCCCTGAATACCACCAGGAAGTTTGTCGTTCACTGCTGAAGACTAGAGGTAGCAAACCCCATGGTAAGAACATTTCATTCTATATAGTTTTTTCTGGGTATTCATAGCTAACAATATTATTACTTTTCTTTTGTTTCTCTTAAGGTTTTAAACATCGGATATCGAAATCGCATCGAATGGTGGGTTTTCATATTGGACAGAATATATCTAATAATATATCAGGGATACTGGACCACGTGGGGTGCTCATATAGGGGATTGCATAGTTAAAAATCTAAATAAATAAAAAGTACTTATCCTAGACGTCATCTACGTAGGAAAATACCATGAATAGGTGCAAATAACAATGACTGATATCATATATCTTACAAAACGATATAACAGATCATGCATAGGAAAAATGCATTTAAAAGTTGTATTTTTTTACTTTGCATGGATGAATGAAATAAATATTACAAGATGAAAAAGTGGGAGAAAAAGAGGAGATTGAAGAAGGAAAAAAGGAAGGATAAAAGAGGAGATAGAGTAATGATGAGAAATTAAGATCTATTCCATGTCATATTTGTCAAAACAAAATAAAATTTATGCTAAAATCAATTGAAAAGTTCACATGCATCGATTTCTACCAAAGGTTGTTTGCCATGATCACATCGAGTATTCTAGATGCCACACTTGCTCTTTCCTCTTTGTTTGTGTCCTTTTCCCTTTTTACATTTTTGATCTACTGGTCTATGGTTAGAATGACAATTGTTATTATATAAGAGGGTTTGGGTCCAAATTTTGGATCCAAACTCACTTTATAACTTGAAGAAAAAAAGACATTATCAACCTATCATAAATAGGGGCTGATCTCGGCAGCAAATGATACGACCAATATATTTCATTGTATCATATCGTGAAGGGGCCAACATGATATATTAAGATGAGACCTCACCTGTGTCGGACAATATTTAGAACATCGGGTTCTCTTGATTTTTCTGTTATCACTTTCTTTGTGGTGGTCTGATTTTTCTGAAACTACAGATGGCCTTAGTTTTTTTAAAAATAAATTTAAGTCAGCTGACTCTTTGTTTGCTTGAAAGAAAATGAACGACTAATAATATAGGTCTTTCTAACTGCCAACAGAGATTCTGACTGATGTTTTAAATAAGTAAGGTGCCAATAATTTCTCTGTACTAGGAACTCAGTGCTTATTCTACTGAATTCAAAGACGACTTACACTGTCCATATATAAAATTCTGATCCTTTCTTACTTGGATGAACATTTGAGCTTAATGGTTGAGGATTGTTCTACCTAGTTGATCTCATTAAGTGGGTGCAGATTTGATGATACGGTGGCAATTGATTGTTTTGTGGTTCATATAAATTGTTGTTGGTGTCTCAGGTGAAAGTTCTTCGTTCTATCAGGCCTTTGGAACTTGAAAACGTGGTGATAGGACAGTATATAAGCCACACAAAGGATGGGGTTAAATACCCTAGTTACACAGATGACAAAACTGTACCAGAGAACAGCCTAACTCCAACATTTGCCGCAGCAGCTCTTTTTATAGATAATGCAAGATGGGATGGAGTACCATTTCTCATGAAAGCCGGCAAAGCTGTCAATGCAAAGTGGTATGCTTTAGTGAATAATGTAGTCTTTGTTCTTTGATAAGTAGAGTATCTAATGTTTTCTTTTTCTTTTTCCGCCTTTTTGGTTGTAGTGCAGAGATCAGAGTACAATTCAGGCATGTTCCTGGTAACATATACCAGGGGAGTTTTGGAACAGATCTTGATCAAGCTGCCAATGAGCTGGTGATCAGGGTACAGCCTGATGAGGCTATTTACTTAAAGATCAACAACAAAATCCCCGGATTGGGAATGAAATTGGATTGCAGTAACTTGAATCTTCATTATGCAGCGAGGTAAAATTATTTACTGGCTACACATGCCTGCATCTGCACATGCACCCACATTCTCTTTTAATCGTATCTGTTTTCCCCGTCTTACTTGGACTGTTTACTCACCCTTGACATTTCCTTCTGGAACAAACTTTAACATTTGCTTGTGATCCTTACTAATAATGCATATCAATTTCAAATTTTGTTCACCTTGCTAAGATCTTGGTTTAGCGCCAGAACTGCAAAAGATTATCATTATAATATAACTGGCCCTCATGGAAATGTCATGATCAGCTATCGAGTACCAATGAAAGTCTGAGAAAAAGCTCCCCCTGGAAGTTGACACAGTTTGAGAAAAGGGGTTTGACCCAACACTATCCATCTGTGAGTTGGTGCCAAACTATTTTGAATGTACCTATGGGCAAGAGAGGACCAACCTTGAATGTTAGTTGGTGGATAAGTTAGGCATTCTTTTTCTATGCATGCAATTTAAGCTCATGCAACCATGGAAAGCAATCCTGAAACTACCTAGGCAGCGAAAAAAATTCTGAAATAAGAGGATACATTTTTTTAAACGAGAACCAACATTATCTTTCTGAAACTAAATAGGCCAAAAATGGAATAATTGCAAACAGAAAGTTTTAAATTTTATTGATGGTGTCTTTTGAGTTAAATCCTTCGTAGTAGATCATTAGTCACTAGAATAATTGGTTCAGGCTTGCATTTGCAGCTTTGCCAACTTCTCAAGTCCTTTCTGACAAGCCTTCTCGCCATGAGCCAAATTCTGATTTATGCAGATCTGGTCGACCATCTATGCCTTAATTGGAACGCTTCATAATTTACCTTAGTTACACTGACATTAGCCACCGACAATGGTAGCATTACTGCTCCATGTACAGACTTGATCAGGCTATTGTCTAGGTCTAAACGATGACAATAGAAAATTTTCCACTATGAGACCCATACTAAACAGTTGTTTGCAAGAATATGCAATTACCGTGCCAACCAGTCTTCTTCTTTATATCCCAACCTCTGGAGCTCTGACATTTACCTTCCATAAAACTTTGAGGCAAGTCATTGGTTGCTCAAGCTTAGGCACCACTTAAGAATATGCACTCTTTAATTGGGTGCAGAACCGAGTTTTGTGAACTTTAATTTTCATCCTTTTTGCTCAGCCGACATCAATAATTTCTTTAAACAACAGTCCATTTAAGATTACTTCCGTATGATTAACATCCTTGAGCAATTTCTGCACTCAATAAGGCAATTCACGAAGTTATACAAATGATTATGGTGTTGAGTATAAGAGATGACTGGGACAACGTCTATAACGATAAAAGTCAATAAGCCACAGCAAAGTTTGAAACTTGAAACTTACAACATCCATAGCATCTCCCAACTCGACTTTAGTATAATTGTTCATTAGTAGGCTGTAGGGAGTCAAAATAAACTACACCATGTTGGGTTAACATAGCTAAGGTTTTCTGAGTAGCATTTGATTACACGTAAGTGAAAATTCAGGTGATTTTAAATACAAAATCTGATTGATATTATGTTATATTCAGTTGCTTGATTTCAATGATATGCAAATGCTAAAATTTGCTGGATGCGCTTCTGATATCCATGTACTAAATGTAGACTCTATGAAAACTCTCTGGAATTGAATTATACACAGCTTCTAATAGAACTCCAGTTCGGTAAACAAACCTGAATTGCTTAGATATGTAATTGGACACTATCTAAATAAATGGGAATTCATGCACGTTCACCTTAATTACCAAATGAACTCAAAGAAGCTGAGCTGCTCTGAGGTTCTAGGGGTTTAAATGGAAAGCGTAAGTTGCTTACTCATGTTGCACAAACACGGTCATGCCAATATAAACTCAACATGTTGCGGCGAATCCTAATGAATACACTGGAAATGCGTGTCTGACACGCCTGTCCAACGAGTGTCAGACATCAAACAGTTACCACGAGTTTATGTGCTTTCTAGAATGTTCCATTATGTATCGCTTTATGTGCACACATCAAACAATTACCACGAGTTACAATGGCTTATAATCATTGAAGTTTGACATATCTACTATGAACTGATACATTGGACAGAAAGTCAAGTTTATGTGTCCGGTTTGCTGATATGATGCTAATGGATCCTTGACAGATACTCGAAAGAGATACCAGATGCATACGAAAGACTCTTGCTCGATGCAATTGAAGGTGAGCGCCGTCTTTTCATTCGCTCCGATGAATTGGATGCTGCTTGGAACCTCTTCACCCCACTTCTGAGAGAGTTGGAAGAGAAGAAGATTGCTCCTGAGCTCTACCCTTACGGGAGCCGAGGGCCTGTTGGGGCTCACCATCTTGCTGCCAAGTACGATGTAAGGTGGGGCGATCTTAATGGAGATCTTGGTGAACATCATGAACAATGAACCAAAAAGGAAATACAATTTTAAAAAAAAAGAAAACGGAGTATACTATTCGTTAAGATATTTGAATTTCTCATTTAGTTGATAAATTTTTTCGTAGAGTGTATAGATTGGCGACGATCTTTTTTATAGTATTCATTCTTCATTCATAGTCTCAATGTATTAGATCCAAATGTATTCCAAAGATCTTGAGGTGAATGGCCTGCTTTGATTTCTTTTGTTGAATTTTTTTTGAGATTATATAGGAAAATTCTAATTTTACATAGTGGTTTATTCTGCAAGTCTCTATGTAAATGTTTATGATGCCTTTTTACCTGCTGTGAGAAAACCTTTACCATTGTAAAGAGAATTTAACATAAATACGCAGTCATGTTACTTGAACTATACATCTTGTTTCGGGGTGTTTTTTCGGGGTGTTTTTTCACCACTGAAGTAGTTGAAGTTTCAGTTGGATGTAGCAGCTGAGTAGGGTGACGTAGGCGGTTGATTGGACACCGGACGAGCTAACCACCAGTTGAATGAGCTCCAATCTGAGCTATGTTAGCTAGGTCCGAGCTATCTTTGGGATGCATGTAGCACAAGGAACTTGTCAGTGGGTCAGATCTGGGGTCTGACATAATTCCGTCCGATACTTAAGTTAGTTGATGACTTAAAGGAGGCTCGATGGAACTATGTTCGACATGTTGGGAGGTCGTCTACTAGTTCACGGTCCGAGCTATAGAGGAAATATAAAGTTAGGTGGAGCAGATATCGAGTGTGAGAGTACTTGAGTGTAAGTTCTAAAAGGGTTGTCCAGTCCCTCATTGTTCGAGGGACTATTTATAGGAGGTGGTCTTTTGGGGTGCTGTTTTGAAGATAACGACCGAGTATTGAAGATCTTTATTGCATTTGGCTTGAGCCGTCGCTTGAGCCGTCGCTTGAGCCGTCGCCAATGATGGCGAGATAAACGACCAGTCGTTGAATGCCCTTGTTAATGAAGAGCATAACGATCAGCATTAATAGAGGAGCCCAACGGCTAGCTAATCTGTCGCCTCGAATGGAGAAGAGGTTGGTCTCCCGCTTGGGCCTCTGGATTGTTAGGCTTGGGCTGTAGGTTTTACTTGGGCTTGCTGGTTTAAAAGAAATAATTGAACCATTCATGAGCCGACCCAATGTAGTAACAATGGACCACATCTATTGAGCTCGATCGCTGCGACGATAAAGGTCAGGTGATGTGATGCATATTAATTGGGCACGGTAGTTGAGGTGGCATATTCAATTTTAGTTGCCACAGTGCCAAACCCTAGGCTTTGACCGTCATAGGGGCATGGAGCTTGAAGCGTCGGTGTTCCAAGATATTGACACACATCGTAAATCGGACTGTTGAGTTCGCCTCTGAGGGGGCATCGTCTTTTCCATATGTAGAGAGCAATGTTTGAAGAAAGCATCTTCATCCTTTCTTTGACAGACTTGCACCTACTCCTTTGATTCCTTCTTCTACTTCTGACTTCGCCGACGCCCATGGGGGATAATCCCCTCCTCTCTGACTTCGCCGACGCCCATGGGGGATAATCCCCTCCTCATTTCATGAGTTCTCTATCTGATTCCTCTGTAGATCCCAAATTAGCCAAGTAGTGGACTATGGAAAGAACCCAGCAGTGTACAAAGATTTTTTGTCATCATGAGCTAGCATTAACCTCCGGGGTAATTACAACATTGTGGTGATGGAGATCGAATGAGAGTTTCTTAACCCAAGGGTCTTTATGCAACCCGAACTGATCCTTGGGCTTCACATGATTCCTCGGGGCTCATAGAACTCTAGATCAAGGTGTTAACCCTTTTGTCTTCGAAGAGGCGGCAACAGTTGCACATGAGACCATCAAAACAACGCCTCACGAGGCCCTAACTACCGAAGCCTGAGCCCCGTGATTGTAACTTGTATCTTTCTGTCTTTCTTCTCTTGTACGAGATTTGATCCCCCTTCATTAATAAAATTGCTTTTGTTGATAAAGGAATCTTAGCTTATCTAGACAGTTCGGAACTTGGATGGAAAGCTCGTCTAACGTCTTTGAAGATATTCAAGCTCGATAAAATCACCATGCTAGGTAGACGTCCAAGTCTTAGATCATAGAGGACGAATGTAAGCCTTGGTACCGTTCATGCTCCCTTCGCAGCTTAGCCTTGCATAGCAAGAGAATATGAATCACGAGATGTGGAATAATCACGCTTAGCCCTTGCTAGCAAACTTGAGGTTGGCTAACAGTAATCCTTGATCAAATAGCTAGTATTCGATCAAATAGCTAGTAGTTGGCCAACGAGGGGAGTAGCTTCCCGCCTTACAGCCAAGTGATAGCTTGGTCGCCTTGCAAGGGGAGTGGTCCTTGACTAATATCCAATGAAAAAATAGGTCGGTATGCGAGGGGAATGGTCCCCCACCTTACGAGCGATTGAGAACTTGATCGGCCTGCGAGGGGAGTGTCTCCTCGACCAACTGTCAATGAAGAAATGGGTCGACCTACGAGGGGAGTAGCCGTCGCCTTACGGCCGACTGAGAGCTCGATCAGCTAGCGAGATGAGTGGCACATCGACTAACGGTCGACGAAGAAATGGGTTGGCCTACGAGGGGAGTGGCCCCCACCGTACGGCTAATTGAGAGCTCAATTGTCCTGCGAGGGGGTGGCCTCTCGACTAACGGTCAACAAAGACATGGGTCGACTTATGAGGGGAGTGACCCCCTGCCTTATGGCCGACTGAGAGTTCGATCGGCCTACGAGGGGAGTGGACCCCCGCCTTACGGCCGCCTGAGAGCTCGATCGACTAGCGAGGGAAGTGCCCCCCTTACGGTCGATTGAGAGCTGATTGGCATGCGAGGGGAGTGTCCACTCGACTAATGGCCGACACAGAAATGGGTCGGCCTGCGAGGGGAGTGGCCCCTCACCTTACGGCTGACTGAGAGCTCGATCGGCCAACGAGGAGAGCGGCCCCTTGACTAACTGCCAATGAAGAAATGGGTCGACCTGCGAGGGAATTGGCCCCTCGCCTTATGACCGACTGAGAGCTCGATTGGCCCGTGAGGAGAGTGGCCCCTAGAATAACGGCCGACAAAGAAATAAGTTGGCTTGCGAGGGGAGTGGCCAACTGCCTTACGATCGACTGAGAGCTCGATCGGCATGCAAGGGGAGTGGCCCCTCAACTAACGGCCAATGAAGAAATGGGTTGGCTTGAGAGAGGAGTGGCCATCACCTTCCAGCCGATTGATAGCTGGATCGGCCTGCAATGGGTGTGGCTCCCTGCCGTACGGTCGACTAGCTCATGGGGTCTTCAAGAAAAAATTGCAGCAACATCAAAGTAGAGGTATCTACGTTAATTTGTAGGCTTGCATACTTTAGAAAAATTAAGGTTGGGAAAAATCGAATATCTTTTTCCCGTTAGTGTTACCTTGGAGTACCATTGTCAAAAGTGCATAGAAATAACTGTGAAACCAAAATTAAATAATTAGTACGTTCGGTTTGCTTGTTTTTCATTGGTAGTACTTTTGCAAATGCTCGGCATATGAAAAGCTATTTGTCTTCTATTGTTGAGAGCTTGTAAGTGGCTGGACAAGGACTCACTACTACAGATTTGGGCTTGGGTAACGCCACTTAGATAGCGCTTCTAAAAAGCGCTATCTAAGTGAGCTCTTGTATAGCGCTTCTGCCCTTATAGAAAATAAAAATAAATCAAAATTACGGTAAAAATCACTTAGATAGCGCTTTTTGTTAAAGCGCTATCCAAGTGATACCTTGAATAGCGCTTTATTTTAACGCTATGATAATAATCGTTACGTAAGCATTTTTATAAAAAAATACACATTTATATACACCCTTACATAGCGCTTTAACAATTTCCCCACGCGTGCCCGCTTCGCTTTCGTGTGGGTTAGTGCCGAGCTGTGCTTTTAGGGCTTGGGCGCCGCATTCGATCGCCGCTAACTCAATTAATTTCGCAACTGAGCTCGCGATCGGCCGCTGCAATTTTAGAGCTCTCCTCTCCGAACCCTCGTCTCCATCCCCTCCTCCAAACCCTCGTCTCCTCCGAACCCTCCTCCGAACCCTCGTCTCCATCCCCTCCTCCGACCTTGTGGCCTAACGGACCCTCCCACCTCCATCCATCAAACCTCATCCAGGCTGCACACAGAAAGCAATATCAAAAAGCAAAACCCTACAAATTTGAAGAATGCCAGGCAGCAGAATCGCACGTCCATCGATTGTCTCTCTCGAGCCAACAGAGATCATGGAAGGGGAAAATGAGGCCGATTTGACGCCCACCAGAAAGAGACCACGACATCAATCGACGCCGGTTAAGACTTCGACGATGAAACCTCATACCCCGATCAAGTGGCGATCGCCTCGCAGATGCGCCAACGCCACAATCGGCGGTGAAATCAGTATCAACGGAAACGTGAGTCTAGCTCATTTGAGATTCAGATCACATTCTCAATTTTATTATTTTGAATTGGTTCCTTGATTAGGGATGTGAGATGATTTCCAACGGGAAGACCATAAATTTCCCCAGAAAATCTCCAATGAAAAGGCTGACAGATAAATTCTCCCAGAAGCCCAAGTGGAATCCAAGAGGCAAGTCATTTCATTCTCTGTACAGATTAAGGCACCCTTTTCCACCATTCATTCAATCACAAATTTTTGATTGTTTGTTTAATTTAAAGAAAATATTTCATCATCAATTTAAAGAAAACATGTGTTACATTTCATTTAAAGCTAAGATCTTTACTTACATCTTTCATCATTGCTTCATCATGAATATCATAGCATTGTGCTACATTTCTTCATCATGTGTTACATTTCATTTAAAGCTAAGGTCCATAAGTTTCATTCATCCACAACTGGTTGAAAAGAGAAGCATTGGTAGCTCCCTGTGCTACAGGTACCTGAAGCACAGATTAACCTGTCAATTTTACTTGAAAAGTAAACATGCATGTTTATCTACAGTAGCCATACCTTATTAGTACCTGGAGCTTCAGCATAAACAGAACAGTGTCCTTTAAGACTTTTTAGGTTACCATTTGTTGCAATGCAAATGAAAATATATAGGTGGAAATGCTTCTTGATCGTAATGCCAACCGAGTTTCGCTTAAGCAAAATGTGAGAAGATTATTTGATCCAAAATTTATGTCTCATATAATAACTCGGGTTGCTCATGAAGATTACATAAAGAATATTGCTTATGTCAAACATGAGAATTCATGTGGGAATTTTGAATTCCCTAGTTAATTCCTACAAGCCATTTGAAGCCTGAATCGGAAAAATACGAGACCAAACTTTTGCTTCCTCTCTTTAGCTTTTGCTAAAAGTGCACCATCAAACCGCATGATTAAGTGATTTAATAATGTCAAGCATTCAAAGCTAAGGAATCATCATGTCATGCTCATATCTAACCAATGTGCAGCTCATCCTTATCACTGTAATGCCCTACAAGCTACTGCACAAGTACTAGAGGGGGGGTGAATAGTACTTTAAAAATAACAAGGAGTATAATTCCAAATTATAGTGCAAACAACTACCAAATCAATTTGCGGAAGCTTAAATTGAATGACAACAACAAAATTAACAATGCAAACAAATGATGTTAATGGGTTCGGATCCACCCAAGTCTCCCCGACTTGTTCCCGGTGATCCTACGTCCCAACCACCCGGATCCCCTCCGGATACTTAGGTTAGAAACCCTAACCCAAGATTTCCACTATGAATATCTTGTGAAAAACCTTCACAAGATCAAATCATACATGCAATGGCAATAGTGAATCCCACAACCCGGGATCACAACCTTCTCTCACAACCGAGAGAATCAACAAGCAATATAAATGAGTTTATAATGAAATAAACAATCTTACCACAAAATCCTATACCTTGAGTTTTTCTTACCCAATAAGTGAAAAGAAGGATTTGAGGAAGATGAAGTCACCAAGACCTAGCACCAAGGAAATGACCAGCAATAGGTGCCTAGGAGAGATTTGGAGACTTGATTCAAGCTAGAGCTTGAAGGGCTCACCAAGAACAAGCTTCTCTCAAGATGGATTCTAGATCTAGAAAGTGAGAGAATGGGTTTCTTGTGAGGAAGAGAGCTTTGGAAATGAGTGAGAATGGCTATCTCTTTCTATCTCAATGAATCTCTTAATGGCAGCTCTAACCTAGATAGAAATGACCTAGGTTCGTATTTATAGGGTCCCATAAAAACAAGTTAGGTCAATTTCCAACGGATAGAAATCTGAGGTAACTAGTCGGTCAAAGAACAACCACTGACCGACTAGTTCATCAACTAGTCGGTCAGTAAAACAACATGGACCGACTAAGAGAGGAACTGAGAAGAGATAGAATTTCAGACCTAGAAATCTAGTCGGTCCAAGAAGACTTTCTGACCGACTAGTTTCACAACTAGTCGGTCAGTCAGTGAACATAGACCGACTAAGAGGCAAAATGAAATAGTCTGAATACAAATTGACTTAGTCGGTCCAAGAACAAAAGTTGACCGACTAGATTGTCAACTAGTCAGTCACCAAACGTTCTTAGACCGACTAACGATAAACAATAGCTTATGAGAAATTTAGTATGAACAATAAGTCACAACTAGTCGGTCAAAGAAGCATCACTGACCGACTAGTTCACAAACTAGTCGGTCGGTGAGTCAACGTAGACCGACTAACTGTAAACAGTACTGAACAAGAAATTAAGGAAGCAAACTAGTCGGTCCAAGAAGCTCTGCTGACCGACTAGATCACCATCTAGTCGGTCAGTACTTCTTCTTGTACCAACTAACATGCACAAACAAGTCCGAATCGAAGCGCGACGCTTCGAGGAAGTTAGAATGAACTTGTACTAAGATCCTAGAGCTACGCCATGAGCGTTATGAAGATAGAAACGTAAGATATACTCAAGGCTTAACATTCTATAGATCGAAGCTTAAAAGACTATAAATAAACCTTAAAGAACGGTCTTCGAAAGCTTCGATTAAATCTTCATGACTTCCAAAACGGCGCAAGAGCTTCAACGAAGCTTTAGGCATGAATACGAGCTTTGAGAAGTCTTGAGATGTCGCTTTGATTGTTCTCGTGAATTTGGCGACGATCTCCAATACTGCGCTCACAAATTGTTAGTTCATGGATTATTTATGTTTGCTCATCATCAAAACCAAATCCGGGGAGTCCAATATTCAACATTCTCCCCCTTTTTGGTGATGACAAACCAACATAAATAATAATAAAAAATAATGATTCAAATGAAAAATACTTACTCCCCCTGCATTGATGACACGTTAATTCCAAAATGAATATATATGAATTGCATCAATCAGACGAGTAAGATAAAATAAAGAGAATCGATTTTTGAAATATCGGATTTTGAAAATCCTTATATATATCTTAACTCCCCCTGAATCTAACATATCAAACTAGATTCTTGGAAATTGAGTTAAATTTTCATTTGCCCTATTTATTATCATTATCTCTCCCCCTTTGGCATTATCCCAAAAATGGGGGACATACAACGACAACAACTAGGAAATGGAAAATCCAACATCGGGAGTCGTAGACAATGACGATGGAACTAATTAACACCAAGGGAAAAATGTGGAAATCAAATCAAGGTGTGCCAAATTGTCCATTATCAAAAAAAAATAATCAAAATCATCAAAAATACCAAATAATTATTCATTTCTTGAATAAAGAAACATACTCTTCAATATTCAATATTCTTGGTTAAATTGGTGCATGGAAAACAATTCTATACAATTATAGAATTTCAATCTATTTAACCAAGTTTTTCAATCGTCGAGCGATGATTTCATATAGCATGGACATTGAATGAGAATTAATGTGCACGACGAAGAAAAACAAAGTGAACATCGATGTATATATATATAGAAACATCATGAGTACATCAAAAAGATATCACATCGAGGACATCGAATACAACATACCATAGATATAAACATCAAAAAGATACAACAACATCATCAGAATACCATCATCAACATCCAACAAAAAATACAACACATACACCGACATCGAACATATCAAAATACAACAAATCAACACCCAAACTCCATCCTAACCCAAAATACTCTCAAGAAGATGCATCATCCAATGAGCAGTGGAGAGTCCTCGAAACTGACGATCACGAGGAAGTGGCTAGATCTGCAGTCTCCGTGGGTCCAATCGACGGAGTGGACTCAGGCTCTGCAGGGAGGAGAGGCGTGTCAACAGACGGGATCGTCGGGGCAGGAGTGGAAACGATGACGGGCTCAACAGCTGGGGTCTCAACAGGAGTAACAGCAGGCAAGATAGGAGCAGGCTCGTCAACAGGATCAGCAGCAGCCTCAGAAGTCTGAACTACTGATGCAGAAGTCTCTGGAGCACCGGAAGTGGTGCCAACTCCAGGATCAGATGTGGTAGCAGCAGCAGCAGCAGTGGCCTCATCGCCACGAGCCAAGGAAGTGACAAGATCGTCAATCTCCTCATCGTCCATCTCCTCGGCCTCAGAAACGGAAGGAGGAAGATCAATGCCCATCATACGAGCCATACGGCAGACGACCTCCTCGGTACGAGCCAAACGCGACTCGTGCCGACGAAGAAGGCGTACGACATCATCTAATGTAGCAGGAGGAGTGGGGGCTGCAGCAGCTGAGGGAGTGGCCTGGGAAGCAGATGTGGTCGACCTCTGCACGTGACGAAGCGCCGCAAGAGATTTCTTAACGGCCGTCGCGTTCAGAGGAGGACCCAAAGGACGCTCATCGTCAGGAGGGAGAGGAACACGGAAATGACGGAAAACCAGGGTCAACAGACACGGGTAAGGGATATGCGCAGATTTATTGGTCTTGCGAATACACTCGAAAGAGTCCATCTTATCGAGTATAACGCGAGCCCAATTAATCTCGCAACCCAAGAAAAGAGCGTAAATCAGCTTGAGAAATGGCTGGGATGGCAGAGAAGATGAGCCGTACTTGGGAAGCAAGCACGACTTCAGAATGAGATTAAGCACCCATGCATTAGGTTTGAACGACTTCGAAGGAACACCAATGAGGGCAGGAGGGATCACATGGAAGATATCAGAAAGAACGGACTGATCCAAGGAAGAGATATCATCAACAGAAATATCCGAAGGAAGGAGACCGGACGACGAACAACCAAGTATCTCCCCCAAGATTTCTGCCATGAGAACTATAGGAGTTCCCAAGACAGTAGTCTCGATGGAGTGACTCTCATCGTACATGCCCCGAACACGATTGGCGTAGAATAATTTGACCAGGCGAGGATATGGTCTGGGGTTCGCCTTGGGGTCATATCGAAGATAATCCAATAGGCCACTATAGGAGAGGAGGTCAGCTAAGCCAAGGAAATCTGAAAACTGAACATAGTGCTCCAATAGCATCGGGTAGTGTTCAATACGGTTGTAGGCCGCTAGACACATAGGGTCGTCGCGACACAACGATATGTCAACACCTCCCGCTGGCATTGGGCCCTTTCCCTTAGGCTGGCGAGTCCTAGGACGAAGTGGAGGAGTAGGTTCCCTATGGCCAGACTCATCCTCAGGGATAAACTCAGTATCGGAATCAGGAGGAGTAGAGGGAGTGTGGAGTATGGGCTTTTTAGACTTAGATTTTCGGGGTTTGACTGTCGCCGTCCTCTGCTTCTTCAGAGGAGGCGAAGACGGAGAAGCTTGGGTAGATTTAGCACGACGCTTGGGCTTAGACGGATTCCTAGGGTTGGAAGGCTCTACAGACATGGGGGAAGCCCCAGAGGGAGTGATAGGGATCCTCGTCTTTGCCATGATCGTGGCACGACGAGAACACGCAAGCGAAGAAGATTGAACAATCCTAAGCACACAGCCCTAAGATAGGAAATCCGAAACCCTAACTTAAACCCTAGAAGATGAAATCAAGCTAGAGCAAACCCTAGAATAGGAATCGAGACCTAGGAGGAGGAGATATACCTAGGAGGAGGGGTCGACGGCGGCGGACGGCGGGGATGGCCGGAAAGATGGCCGGAGAGACGTCGGAAGTCGAAGGGGCTCGAGAGGGGTTTTGGGTTTATCGGGCTGGAGAGGAGATGAAGACCGACTAAAACAAAGTTTAGTCGGAAGAAATCGAGTTAAGTCGGTCTGGAAGCAAAAAGACACGTTTGCCCTAACACACTTAGTCGGTTACAGTTCAAGCACTGACCGACTAGATTACGATCTAGTCGGTCGGTCAATGAGCTTGAACCGACTAAGTCGAAACAGAGCCAAACAGGAATTTTTAGGGCTAGATTTAGTCGGTCGCAGTATACTCACTGACCGACTAGTTTTCAATCTAGTCGGTCGGTAAGTGTACTGTAACCGACTAAAGAAAGAAAATGACAAATGAAGATTAAAGCTTGAACTAGTCGGTCTGAGTTCACTAGCTGACCGACTAGATGACCATCTAGTCGGTTGACTAATGAACTGAAACCGACTAGAAGAGTCCAAAAATTGATAAATGAGTTCTCTTCACAAACCACTTGGATGAAACATCTTAACACTCTCATTAGTCATCTAAATTACCCCATAAAACGTCGAAATCTTAAATACGACATACAAATACGAATTCGAGCACAAATTCAAACATATCACATAAAATCCCAAAAATTCAATAAATCTAGCATGAACGAAATATCGCGAAATATAATAGAATGCAAGATAATTGAATGAGATATGAATCCTATATCTCGGATTCACCCATAATCCCCAATTCTCGACGCAACCGCACAAAGGAGTCCTCCTTTAGGGGTTTCGTGAAAATATCGGCGATTTGCTTTTGGGTTTCAACGTACACTAAAATGATGTCCTTTTTAGCAACATGATCATCTAAAAAATGGTGTCGGACATCTATGTGTTTTGATCGGGAATGGTGCACCGGATTCTTTGAAAGACAGATAGCACTTTGGTTATCCACCATGATAGGGCTAGTATCACAATGAATACCAAAATCCTTCAGTGTGTGTCTCATCCAAAGAACCTGGGCACAAGCGGCACCGGCGACAATATATTCCGCCTCGGTGGTTGAAAGTGATACGGAATTTTGCTTCTTGGAAAACCAAGAGACAAGAGAATTTCCTAGAAAATGGCAAGTGCCACTAGTACTTTTCCTGTCGGATTTGCATCCCGCATAATTGACATCACTATATGAGACTAACTCATACGTGCTAGATTTTGGATAAAGTAATCCAAAATCAAGTGTATAACTTAGATAACGGAAAATACGTTTTACCGCTACTAAGTGAGACTCCTTAGGTTGAGACTGATAACGAGCACATATGCATACGGCAAACATAATATCGGGCCTACTTGCGGTAAGATAAAGTAAACTACCTATCATACCTCGATATAGACGAATGTCTACATCCTTACCGCCCGTATCCTTGTCAAGATGCGTAGTTGTGCTCATTGGAGTCTTTTTCCCGGAAGCACTCTCCATTCCAAATCGCTTAAGCAACTCCACCGTATACTTCGTTTGGTGGATGAAGATTGCATCGTTCAATTAGCGAATTTGGAGACCTAAGAAATATTTGAGTTGGCCCATGTGGCTCATCTCAAATTGTTCCTTCATAACATTAGAAAACTCTTCGCAAAGAGTGAAGTTAGTAGCACCGAAAATGATATCATCCACATAAATTTGAACTAATAAAATATCATTATTCGCATGCTTAACAAAAAGTGTAGAATCGGCTTCGCCCATTTTAAAATTCAAATCCAAAAGAAAATTCTTTAGGCGATCATACCAAGCTCGAGGAGCTTGTCTCAAACCATAAAGAGCTTTCTTTAGTTTAAAAACATGATTTGGAAATTTTTCATTTATGAAGCCCTGAGGTTGAGAAACGTAAACTTCCTCAACAACATCTCCGTTTAAAAATGCACTTTTAACATCCATTTGAAATAACTTAAAATTTTTATGGCATGCATAAGACAATAATAGTCTAATTGATTCTAATCTAGCTACCGGAGCGAAGGATTCTTCGAAATCGATACCTTCCTCTTGTCGATAGCCTTGAGCTACTAACCGAGCTTTGTTCCGGACGACGACTTGGTTTTCGTCGGTTTTGTTCTTGAAGATCCACTTTGTCCCTATGACGGTGTGGTTCTTCGATGGCAAAGGAACAAGCTCCCATACCTCATTCCTCTCGAATTGAATGAGTTCCTCCTCCATGGCAAGGATCCAAGCACCATCTTCGCAAGCTTCAACTATATTCTTTGGCTCTATTGATGAGGCAAAGGCACTATTGGCGAAGTGGTGGACTTGCGATCTCGTCTTGACACTATCATGAAAATTGCTAATGAATTGCTCATGGGGATGATCGCGAACGGTATGAAGCCGCTTGGGAATACCTTGATCACTAGGCACATTCTCAACAACTTCATTAGTCGGGTTAGTCTCAATAGAATCAATTGAATCAATAGACTTAGAATTTTCAAACAAATCACATTAAACATCCATAGAATCATTATCATTTGAAATTCTAGAAGTAGTAAAATTATCATTAAAAGAGACATGAAGTGATTCCTCGATCGTAGAGGATCTTTTGTTGTATATCCGGTAGGCTTTGCTACGTGAGGAATACCCAACAAATATCCCCTCATCCGATCTCGGATCAAACTTGTCCAAATTATCATATGTGTTTTTAATAAAACATTTTGCGCCGAAAACACGAAAATGTTTAACTTGAGGCAATCTACCAAACAACAATTCATAGCAAGTTTGTTTGGTGCCGGGCCTCAAAAGTATTCTATTAAACACATAGCAAGCGGTGTGTACCGCTTCCGCCCAAAATTGATAACCAAGTTGACTATCTTCGAGCATAGTGCGAGCACACTCCACAAGCGTTCTATTCTTCCTCTCAACAACACCATTTTGAGGAGATGCGCGAGGGAAAGAAAACGTGTGAGTAATTCCAAGATCATCACAAAAATTTGAGAAAGACTCATTCTCAAATTCACCCCCATGATCACTACGAATAGTGACAATGGTGGTTCCGATGAGATTTTGTACTTTCTTCACAAATATTGTGAAGTTTTCAAAAGCTTCATTTTTATTACATAAGAAAAATACCCATGTAAATCTTGAATAATCATCAACGATGACTAGTCCATATCTTGCATTTCCTAAGGAAGCAACTCTAGTTGGCCCAAATAAATCTAGATGCAATAGCTCTAGTGGCCGTTTCGTAGAAATGCTTTTCTTAGGTTTAAATGAAGATTTAGGAAGCTTGCCACGTTGACAAGAATCACAAAAACTTTTCTTTTCAAAAACGAGTTTCGGAAAACCTTTAATGGAATTTAATTTCGAAAGCTTATAAAGTGTTCCAAAGTTCACATGTCCAAAGCGTCGATGCCATAAGTGTTGTTCACTTGTGTTGGCAACGAGACATTGTTCATATGACTTAGGAAGATCCAAAATATAAATATCTTTATGGCGTGTGCCGGAAAATAATAATTTATTATTATCATTTGAAATATGACACAATCCTTTCGCAAAGCTAACTTTGTAACCTTTGTCACAAAGTTGGCTTATTGAAATAAGATTATGATTTAAACCATTAACTAGATAAACATCACTAATTAAGGGTTTAGAAGGGTCACCCACTTTACCAACACCGACGATTGTTCCGCTCTCGTTGCCTCCAAATACGACGCGATTTCCATTTGCAATGGGAACCACTCCGGAGAGCAATTGAGCGTCACCCGCCATGTGTTTTGAACACTCGCTATCGAGTATCCAATTCCCTTTGGAGCTAAATTTAAATTTGTTGCTCCTTTTATTTTTCTTTTCCTTGAGTACCTAAAGATATAAACTTTCATATCATGGTACCCAAGGTCATTGGGTCCTCAAAAGTTAGACCTTTGGAAGCCAAGTCCAATTGGACTTAGACTTCCCCACATAATTTTTACTATGCACAACATCCGAAAAATAAGCATTCATATATACTTGTTTTTCATCCATTCTTGTGTCCTTTGGGCTCTAAATAGTGAAAATTTTGGGAGCCATCATCCTATTGGGTGCATGCATGCGTTGTTGGTTTCTACGTGATGCATGTCGTGGATAGGCATAAGGAACATGATGGAATGGTGCACGACGAGAATTATTCATATGATGAGGTGGGTGAACATATGCATGTGTGGGAACACGTGCGTGAGGGTGTCTCACATGGTGTGCACGTGCCCGAGAATGTGTTACATAGAAATCATCATATGTGTGAGACGGTGGAGTAGGACGTGTGTTCCTACGTGGCATGGTATTGGTGTACATATAAGCATGCCCCTTCTTTGGAGGTCCACCCAAAGTGGGTTTCTTTCCGAAAGAGGGTGTGGACGAGGTGGAAGCACCATTGGTAGATGAACTATCAATAGAGTGTTTGCTACCACTCGTAGAGTCACCGGAAGTTGGCCTAACAAAAGTAGTGACCGACTTGGATGACTTTCCCAAAGTATACCCCAAACCAACATGGTGTTTGGCCGGGAGTAAGACACTTAGGATATTATCCAAATGGCCCTTACCCTTATTGAATTCATTGATTCGGCCTAATTTGTTCTCATATTTCTCGGTGAGAGAACGAAAAGAAGTATCTAAAGTGGATACTTGCGATGTGAGCACATAAACACGAGATTTAAGATTCTCGTTCTCAATACTCAAAGTCGAGTTTTGAGAAGTTAAATCCGCTATCCTATGTTCTTCCGGATCATCAATGCTAACATGTTCAAGTTTAGATTTGAGATTGACAATCTCATTTCTTAACTCTTCAACAACGGTGTCGTCGTTGGTGATGATAGTCTTAGGCGAGGTTTGAATGCTAGCTAGGTCATCTTTTACTTTAGTATATCTATTTACTAATTTAGTGTATTTAGACCATAAATGAGAGTTAGCATCCCTAAGATCATCCATAGTTACCTCATCGCCTTCGTCGTCGCTATCATCGGAGGAGGAAGATCCTTGATCATGATCCTCTCTTGCCATGAAGCACATGTGCGCTTGCTCCACTTTATCATCGTCCGACTCTCCGCTTGAGGAATCCTCGGAGTCGGTGAATGTTGTTCCGACAAGTCCCTTTTTGTACCCCTTTTTGTACTTCTTCGACTTGTCGAACTTCGGCGCCTTCCACTTCTCCTTTTGCTTGTTTTGAGGACAATCCGCTTTGATGTGTCCTGGCTTATTGCATTTAAAGCACAAAGGTGGAGAGGCGTTAGTAGAAGTAAATTTAGATTTTTGTTTGAAGTTACCCTTTCGGAAGAAGCGATTGAACTTCTTTGCCATGAGTGCAACAGATTCCATGTCCATTTCTTCTTCCGAGTCCTCATCATCGGTAGAGGTGGATGAAGCCGCCTTAAATGCAATTGCCTTTTTCTTAGGCACGTCTTGGTTCAAATAGGACTTCATCTTTTCTTGTAACTTCACCTTGCTATCTTTGCGTACCTCGTATGACATCAAAGTACCCATCAATTGAACTACGGTATACTTATTCATGTCATTACCTTCCTCGATGGCGAAGGTACGTTTCTCCCAAGAAGAAGGAAGTCCTTCGATAAGCTTTGAGCACTTCTCCTTTTGAGTGTAGGACTTGCCGAGGGCCTCTAACTCGTTTATTATGTCAACGAAGCGAGCGTAATATTCCTTCATCTTCTCGCCCTGTTGCATATGAAACATTTCGTAATCTTTGTTTACGACTACGAGTTTAGAGTCTCTTACCCTACTCGTCCCTTCATGAAGTATGAGGAGAGAGTTCCAAATTTGATAAGCACTCTTACATGTGCATATCTTATTGAAGTCCTCGGGCTCCAATGCGCATTGCAAGGCGTTCATTGCCTTGGCATTGCTTACCTCCGCGGCGACCTCCGCGGTAGTCCATTTCTCAAAATCTTCTTCTTTGGGCTCGATGTATTCCTTCATTGTAGTCCTCCATAAAGATGCACTCCGGAGGAAGGTTTCCATCCGGCATTTTCAGTACCCGTAGTTGGTACCGTTGAAGAATGGAGGCCTCGTAGAGGAATGTCCTTCCATCACCGAAGATGCTCCTTCACGGTTCCTGAAGGTGTCATAGTTGGAAGGTGGACGCACGGTCTTGTTGTCGTTGACAGACATAGCTAAGTATCTGGCTTTGATACCAAATGTAATGCCCTACAAGCTACTGCACAAGTACTAGAGGGGGGGGGGTGAATAGTACTTTAAAAATAACAAGGAGTATAATTCCAAATTATAGTGCAAACAACTACCAAATCAATTTGCGGAAGCTTAAATTGAATGACAACAACAAAATTAACAATGCAAACAAATGATGTTAATGGGTTCGGATCCACCCAAGTCTCCCCGACTTGTTCCCGGTGATCCTACGTCCCAACCACCCGGATCCCCTCCGGATACTTAGGTTAGAAACCCTAACCCAAGATTTCCACTATGAATATCTTGTGAAAAACCTTCACAAGATCAAATCATACATGCAATGGCAATAGTGAATCCCACAACCCGGGATCACAACCTTCTCTCACAACCGAGAGAATCAACAAGCAATATAAATGAGTTTATAATGAAATAAACAATCTTACCACAAAATCCTATACCTTGAGTTTTTCTTACCCAATAGGTGAAAAGAAGGATTTGAGGAAGATGAAGTCACCAAGACCTAGCACCAAGGAAATGACCAGCAATAGGTGCCTAGGAGAGATTTGGAGACTTGATTCAAGCTAGAGCTTGAAGGGCTCACCAAGAACAAGCTTCTCTCAAGATGGATTCTAGATCTAGAAAGTGAGAGAATGGGTTTCTTGTGAGGAAGAGAGCTTTGGAAATGAGTGAGAATGGCTATCTCTTTCTATCTCAATGAATCTCTTAATGGCATCTCTAACCTAGATAGAAATGACCTAGGTTCGTATTTATAGGGTCCCATAAAAACAAGTTAGGTCAATTTCCAACGGATAGAAATCTGAGGCAACTAGTCGGTCAAAGAACAACCACTGACCGACTAGTTCATCAACTAGTCGGTCAATAAAACAACATGGACCGACTAAGAGAGGAACTGAGAAGAGATAGAATTTCAGACCTAGAAATCTAGTCGGTCCAAGAAGACTTTCTGACCGACTAGTTTCACAACTAGTCGGTCAGTCAGTGAACGTAGACCGACTAAGAGGCAAAATGAAATAGTCTGAATACAAATTGACTTAGTCGGTCCAAGAACAAAAGTTAACCGACTAGATTGTCAACTAGTCGGTCACCAAACGTTCTTAGACCGACTAACGATAAACAATAGCTTAGGAGAAATTTAGTATGAACAGTAAGTCACAACTAGTCGGTCAAAGAAGCATCACTGACCGACTAGTTCACAAACTAGTCGGTCGGTGAGTCAACGTAGACCGACTAACTGTAAACAGTACTGAACAAGAAATTAAGGAAGCAAACTAGTCGGTCCAAGAAGCTCTGCTGACCGACTAGATCACCATCTAGTCGGTCAGTACTTCTTCTTGTACCAACTAACATTCACAAACAAGTCCGAATCGAAGCGCGACGCTTCGAGGAAGTTAGAATGAACTTGTACTAAGATCCTAGAGCTACGACATGAGCGTTATGAAGATAGAAACGTAAGATATACTCAAGGCTTAACATTCTATAGATCGAAGCTTAAAAGACTATAAATAAACCTTAAAGAACGGTCTTCGAAAGCTTCGATTAAATCTTCATGACTTCCAAAACGGCGCAAGAGCTTCAACGAAGCTTTAGGCATGAATACGAGCTTTGAGAAGTCTTGAGATGTCGCTTTGATTGTTCTCGTGAATTTGGCGACGATCTCCAATACTGCGCTCACAAATTGTTAGTTCATGGATTATTTATGTTTGCTCATCATCAAAACCAAATCCAGGGAGTCCAATATTCAACAATCACCACCTCTCAATCTTTTGCAAACACCTCAAATTACTAGGAATTTGCGGCTAACAGGCTTTAATTATGACTAGAATCTCCTCTTTATGCTTAACGCTGAGTTTTTTAAGAGAGATCCACTAGAAGACCAACACACTCTTTTCGCCAACCCTCATCATCACCAAGGTTTGTAATCGAATGGGCAACATGTTTAGAATGAGTAGCAACATGTTACTGATTGATAATATTTCCGAGGACCTGTTAAGGTCATTGTCTCTATGCAATCTTACATTCCTTGATTATATTTCCGAGGACAACATGTTACTGATTGGGAAGAATGATTGGCATTTAGTTCATTCCCAGTCTATTTTCTATATTTTCATGCACTAATGTTTTGGGAGACATCCTACTGGAAGTATATTTCATTCCCTTCCTTCTAGATTTAAACCAAGTGGGAATGAACTTATATAGATTTAATTCTGTGTTTCCAAATTTTATTTTCCCTCGGGTAGTTAGATGTGAGAAAGCAGTTCAGAAGATTTTTCCATCATTTTTTTGTTTAAAGCTAAGACCTTTACTTACATCTTTCATCATTGCTTCATCATGAATAGGAAACATTTGCTGGGGTGGACAAAACACACAAGAAACTGATTCTTCGTCGTGCCGGTTACCTGCACAGAGTCTTTAGAACGAGGTTAAGGAATCTTGCCAGAGATAGCCATGGTAACTACTCGGATAAGCCACCGTTCATATACTCACACTTGTCTTCTGTGTCTCCGTTTTGGAAAGATTTCGTGTCGTACTCTTCGACTCTAGATTTTAAGGTAACTTTTACGTTATTTCATTACTTTCAATTTGAGGACACTACAATTTAAACTAACTAATGACAACACTCAATTGTAGGAAACACTCAATTGTAGGACCCTTTATTTATTCATTAAATCACATTCATTAATATATTTTTCATTGCTAGGGTCCTATTACATGTTATTTGTACGTTGCGAACCCCCGGAGACATGTCGGGCAAGGTATTTTGCATAATGGCCCGAAGGAGATTCTTCATGGTGTTCCACTGCCAGAAGGTTACGCGAGGATACAATTTGAGGTGGCAGTGGAATCTGAGAGATATTCAGGGGTGCCTCAACAAACTGACGAGGTTAGGACTGTTGGAGAAGCGGTTGGACATTTTATTTCATGGCAAAAAAACTGGTCTCTTTGAAAATAGAGGTAAAGTCTATTTAACTGGTATCTTTGTTTTATGTTTTATATGAACACTCTATTTATATTAAAATTTGTTTGTAGCGTCCACCTCTAAGGAAGATGGATAAGAGGAGCCAGAAAATTCATATAAGTTCTAATAAGCCTACTTTGAAAACTATGGAGTCAACATTTTGTGCTAAGCAAGTAGGTTATCCCAAGAGTGGAGATTCTCCTCACGATTCCATGGTGTTGCACCTTTTACGTCTCGCACCCCAAACTATTGTGAACAACATAGAAGTTCCTATTAAAGCATATTTTGATGGAGAGACTTGGGATGAAATTATTATTTATGAAAATATCTTGGATGTTTTGGAGGATAGATGGCTAAGTGCCACAAGCATTGCCTTTTATATCAGGTAATAAAATTATTAAAAGTTGTCCATCTAATTTGATATAAATGTTTTACAACACTCATTTTTTATGTATTGTTTAAAGGTATTTGGGTGATGTTTATCTATCCGAAAATGCCGAGTTGGCCGGCAAGTTTTCTTTTTTGTCGCCCCATATTGCGCCAATGGTAGGTAGTGGAACATCGGCCAATCATTTGGCCGAATGTCTCTTGAAATATGCATGACAGAACCATCTATTATTGATACCGCATAATGTTGGGTGAGTTCAATATAATATTAAATAACTATATGTTTATCAAATATGTGATTTGTTTAATTTTTTTTCAAAACATTATGCAGTTTGGCCTTCTAGCTTGAACCCTAGTTATACCTTGTGCCTGAAGGCATCCGATAAAACATAGCACTACTCTATTTACTGAATGATTGGATGTGCACAGTTGTTTTCCCCCATCAGCTGAGGCAATTACAATCAGCACTGGAGACAAACGTTTTCCCCCCAGTGAGTACCACACAAAAATGTGAATATTTTCTTATTCATCCTGAGGGTGAGTTGCCCATCTTGGGGAAAAACTAAAAGAGAATCAGTAGGTAGGGTTGGAAAACTAGTCTGTGTCTACATTACATATATATTCCTTTTGCTGCCATGCTTTCAAAAAATTAGTCAATATCTGTCTCAAGTAATGTAGTAATTCTGTCGGCACTGTATTTATATTTTATTTCTTTTAATTAAGGAACATGTACTGTTATATGCAAAAGATCATAAGAACTGAAATATTTGAAATATTTTTGTCAGAAAAAAATAGTAAAATTCTCAACTCATTTCATATACTAATATTCATGTTCTTATGTCTACAGAGGGCCATCAAACTGCTGTTTTCAAAAGCAGTGCTGCCGTGTGCTTCGTTTTTATGTTGTTGCAAAAAATACATTCACAGATTAACATTGCAAAAAATACATTCACAAATCATGATATTTTTGTTCTGGGAATTGTCAGTAGGTTTGATGAAAAAGTTTTTATTTGTTAGGCGCCACAGTTGTGAAGAGATTGGAGGGCAGACAATTTTTTTGTGTTGTTGCCCTTACTGTCGGGCAAACATAACATGATTTTTTTGATAGTGTGACGTGCTTTGAGCTTTAGCTGAAGCACGATATACTTAGAACTTTCACTAAGCAGTGGTGTATTTGAAACTAAGACATTCTGATGTATGTATATAACTAATGTATGGCTTGTATGTTGAGACTTCACTCCCAATGAAATTCTGTGAGCGTGTTCATTAGGAGAACGACTTCTCTTTTATGTCCGTGCATATAGATGTGTCGGGACCCGGGCAATATGAGCTGTAGATCGTTCATATTGCACTTCCAAAAGTGTGCGCTTCCAAAAGCGAAACGGTAGTAAAGCGCTATTTTTGCAAACCACTTAGATAGCGCTTATAAATGCGCTATGCAAGGCCAAAAGTAAAATTTCTCGAGTAACCTTTAATAGCGCTTCCAAAAGTGCTATCTTAGTAAACCACTTAGATATCGCTTATAAAAGCGCTATCCAAGGGCAAAATCAAAATTTCTCGAACCACTTAGATAGCGCTTAAAAAGCGCTATCCAAGCTACCATAGCGGTAGCTTAGATAGCACTTTTATAAGCGCTATCTAAGTAACCCACTTAGATAGCGCTTACAAAAGCGCTATCTAAGTAACCCACTTAGATAGCGCTTACAAAAGCGCTATCCAAGGGCAAAATCAAAATTTCTCGAACCACTTAGATAGCGATTAAAAAGCGCTATCCAAGCTACCATAGCGGTAGCTTAGATAGCACTTTTATAAGCGCTATCTTAGTAAACCACTTAGATAGCGCTTATAAAAGCGCTATCCAAGCTACCATAGCGGTAGCTTGGATAGCGCTTAAAAGCGCTATCCAAGTGTAAAAAAAAGCGCTATGCAAGCGTTTTTTTTGTAGTAGTGACTTTAGTAATCTTGTATGGCCCTTCACACTTGGCAGCAAGCTTGCTTTGGCGGACGATTTTCGGGGAGAATATTGACTTTATTAGGACTGGGTCGCCTTGAAGTCCATCAACCACGATCAAAAATTCCCTCATCCCATTTGAAAGGTTGAAGGGTCCGAGAATGTCGAGCCCTCACTTGGCGAAGGGTACATGACTAATTATCGGAATTAAGTCGGCTGGTGTAGCCGAGCTGCGCTTTGCAAGTTTCTGGAACTATGGACACTTTCTCATATGCTCGGCTGCATCTTCGACCATGATGGGCCAATAATAGCCATGTTTCAAGGCTTTCACAACATTTGTCCTTCCTCCTTGGTGCTTTCCACAAGAGGCTTTCATGAATATTTCGGATGACGTAATCGGTCTCTCGCGGACCCAAGCATTTGAGATAAGAAAGAGCATCAAACATTGCGCATCACCTTCAGTAGAGTGCTCCGTCATGTAGCACATATCTGAGGGACATTCTTTCTATTTTCAGTGCTTCTATTCGGTTGGTAGGTATCTCGCCCGAACCGAGGAATTTGATGATGTGGTCCATCCAGGTCGGTTTTTTGCTCGTTGCTCGACAGCTCGTCCTCGCATATGCTGGGGTTCAGGAGGCTCTCAACATAAACATCCCTGCCCAGCTCTTTGGAGGATAGATGGGAGGTGGCGGTAGCGGACGTAGGATCAGGAAGATGGAGGTTGAGTAAGAGAGGGATAAAACATGAGCTTTTGAAAGAAATAATCATTTGCTAGTCTCAATGATATATATCATGCGATATATCTTATTGCACCTAAGCTTATTGCATACATCACGCTGTGTGTGTGTGTGTGTGTGTGTGTGTGTGTGTGTGTGTGTGTGTGTGTGTGTGTGTGTGTGTGTGTGTGTAGGGATTAATGGGTATCATACGCCATATGAGAGTTTCTCTCATACGCAAGCTCACATAAGGACACGCGTACAACCAAGTACAAGCCCATACATCGGCTTATGCAGTCACCTTGCAGTTCTTATAAGCTCTTCAATCCTCCTTGATCTCACCAGACTGAACAGCGGGAGGGTGAACGACGCTCTTGGCCCCCGTAACGTCCAGCATGTACTTGTTCCAGGTTTCCTTCTGAGACCTCCCCGGCGCGGCCACGAACATCAGGCGGAAGCACCAGTCCAGCACCTCCGGCGCCAGCAGCCTCCACACGTGCATCACCCTGAACAAATATAACCCACAAACTAGCCTGAACAAATATAACCCACAAACTAGTAACTAAATATGCGTATAGGAATTCTGAGTGAAGTAGGGCTGAACTAGCAAGAGACATTGTAGATGCTCATTCTCGGCGGGGCTGACCAACCACTGGCCGACGCGTTGACAACGATCCTTCCCTTGGACCTCCTGAGGTGTGGGACTGCGAAGTAGCTTGTGTAGACAGATCCCCAGAAGTTGACATCCTGCAAAAAGAGACAAAATAAGCACAAGAAATAGAATGATGCAGATCCTATGTACAACTGCCCATAATGGAAATGTTAATTACCATAATCTGATTGAAATTGGTGATCTCAGTGACATCCTCAAACATGCAAAGATGGGCAATGCCCGCGTTAGTCACTAGATGATCCACTGCAAAGGCCAAGGAAACAAAAACACAGAGAACCATCCAGAGATCATTAGTATCTATGTTTGATGGAAAAATGAGTTGCTTGTAAGCAGCATAATACTCACGCCGGCCGAAGCGGCTAACCGCGGCCTCGATGAACCGCCGGCAGTCGTCGGGCTTGGAGACGTCGGCAGGAAAGGGAACGACATCAGGAGAGCCGAGAGCCATGGCGTTTTTGGCCACCTCTTTGAGAGCATTCTCTCTTCTGGCTACCAGCACCAAGTAGGCTCCTTTCTTAGCATACTGGTAGGCCATCAGCTACAATAATCAGATGAGATTAGTTATCTTTTGACCTTCTTTGGAGATAACAAAAGTGCATATATTTAAAGGATCTGTTAATAATCAACTGAGAGAAATAAAGGTCAGCTACACAAGCAGGAAGTTGTCATTTCCCCACTAACCCTCGGACTATACCCACACCCCACACTTCTTAGTCTTCTTCAGTTTCGTGCGGGCACCGTCTCCACCCGACGATACACACAACCCCTTTTCTCGCTCTTTTGTCATTTGTGTGTGTGCACCATATTCTTTGTGTGCATTTTTTTTCGCTCTGTGCACTCTGGGACGGGTTATTTCTAGTCTATTATACAAAAGAGAGGTTGATGTGACTTTGTCCTATGCGACAATTTCACATCAACCACCTCCAAACTTTTACCCATATGCATCCTTTATTTACAAGGTTGACATTGACATTTTTCCCTTTTAGGCCCCATTATTACATGCTTGCCATTGAGACTTTCCCCACTTTACCCCGACGATAGCGACACAAATATATACACAATTCTCACTCCTTTTCTGTTGCGCGCATGCATCACATCCTGTTCGTGGGGTTTTTTTTTCGACGTGCATTATGTGCACGGTTATTTCTAGTCTATTATACAATTGAAGGAAGTGTTTGGATGTTTGTCCTACTAGGACAAATCAACTAGGACAAACCATTGGTCTAGATTGTGCCACCTAGGAATGGTGGGGTCACAGTAGGGTGTGGGTGGGTGATTGGGCTTGCTTTGGGTTGTGGTTGTGGGGATTTGGGTTAAAAACTGAGAAATTTCTCAACACCCCCTGAAAATGTCTAGAAAAGCCTTGAGTTGTGCATGTTGGGATACTTAATTGTTTGCTAGGAGAATACGTCAAGGATTGGTGGCTCTTAATTAGGAGAATAAGTCAAGGATTGATGGCTCTTAATTAGGAGAATAAGTCAAGGATTGATGGCTCTTAATTAGGAGAATAAGTCAAGAATTGACTTTTGGGTTTTGATTTCTTTGTTAGTGGCATAATATCCTCTAGAGGATTTGTAGCCTTTAGTTTAGCATTTTGTTATGCAACCTGTATGGCTATTAATATAATAATATGGGATTTCTCTATGAGAATAAACAAGAAAATAGAAGCTTTCCTTCCCCCGAAATTGTTCGTCTTCCATAGGTGTTCCAACAATTGGTATCAGAGCATCGTTGGGAACCCTAGTAGAAGGAAGACGACGCCACAAAGTAAAAGGCGAGTTATTTTCTTCGAGTTTCTCTAAATGACGTCCGGAGGTGGTTCAGAGGATCCACCGAGGACGGTATCATACAGAGGAAATATCCAATACCCCATGCTCACGAGGAGCAATTACGGGGTATGGTCGATGAAGATGAAGGTGTTCATCTCTGTGCAGGAGGCATGGGAGGCCATAAACACATCCGACCCAGCTGGGGTCATTGACGCCGGGAAGAACCATAGGGCTCTAACGGCGCTTTACCAATCTGTCCCCGATGAGATCCTTCTGATGTTGGGGGATAAGTCGGCGAAGGAGGCGTGGGAAACTCTGAAGACAATGAATCTAGGCGCAGATCGCCTCAAGGAGGCGAAGTTGCAGACGCTAAAGAGCGAGTTCGAGTCCCTTAAGATGAGGGATGCGGACTCAGTGGACGAATTTGCCATGAAGTTGACGACCAACGTCAATAAACAACGGGAGCTTGGTGAAAAGCTCGAGGAGGTGGTTGTAGTGAAGAAATTTCTTCGTGCGGTGCCATCAAAGTTTATCCAAATTGCTTCCAACATTGAACAATTTAGAGACTTTAAGAAGATGACCGTGGAGGAAATAATTGCCCGTTTGAAGACCCACGAAGAGCGTATTCGTGGGAGTGTTGAAAGTGAAGATGGCCGAGTCCTTTTGACCCAAGAAGAGTGGACTGCAAGGAGCAAGAAGGCCATCGGTGAAGGAGGCCATGGACGTGGCCGCGGAAATTATGTCCGGGGACGCGGTTGTGGTGGAGGACGCGGTCGTAGTGGAGGACGATATTCCAATCCGAATCAAAAGGAGGGGGGCTACGACAAGTCCAAAATCCAGTGCTTCACTTGTCAAAGGTACGGCCACTACGCTTCTGAGTGCCCCTCTAGGAAGAAGGAGGAGAAAGCCAACTTCGCGGAGTTTGTAGGGTACGAGCCGGCCCTTCTTATGGCAAAGGGAGAGGGATATCTTGCCCCATCATTGGTGTGCACGGAGCTTCTACTCAACGAAGAGAAGATACGACCTGAAAAACATCGTAGTGATTGTGAAAATCACACGTGGTACCTCGACACAGGAGCGTCTAACCACATGACGGGGTCGAAAGATTTTTTTCACCGCACTTGACTCAAGTGTGAGTGTGAAAGTAAGATTTGGTGATGGTTCCGCGGTAGAAATCTGTGGACGTGGAGAAGTTGTCATCAAAGCTTTGAAGGGAGATCTTATGGTGCTCACAAATGTGTACTACATACCCAAACTCCGCACGAATATAGCGAGCTTGGGTCAACTCAAAGAAAACGGGTGTAAGATCGTCATGGAAGGAGGTTACATGCTCTTGTTTAACCAAGAGAGACGCTTGTTGGCGAAGGTAGAGAGATCCAAAAATCGTCTCTACACTCTTGGTCTAAACGTGGATCGACCGGTGGCTATGTTAGCAGAGAAATACGCCGAAAAAGAATGGCTTTGGCATTCGAGATACGGTCACCTAAACTTTCGGTCTCTCCGTGACATGGGGCGGAAGGAAATGGTAGAGGGTATGCCCTCTATCAAGCATGTTCAACAACTTTGTGATGGTTGCATTGTGGGAAAGCAACGGCGCACACCGTTCCCACAAGAAGATATTGGCCGGGCGAAGGAGCCACTCGGGTTGGTTCATGGAGATCTTTGCGTGTCGATTTCTCCACCAACTCCGGGAGGAGGTAAACAATACTTTCTCCTACTTGTCGATGATTTGAGTAGATATATGTGGATAGCACTAATTAAGACCAAGGATGAGGCCTTGGATGCTTTTGTCAAATTGAAAGCATGTGCTGAGATGGAAGTGAATTACAAGATAAGAGGCATTCGAAGCGATAGAGGAGGAGAATTCAATTCAAAGGCCTTCAATTCTTATTGTGAAGGAGCCGGTGTCAAGCGGTTCCTCACGGCGCCATATTCACCGCAACAAAACGGCGTTGTGGAGCGACGAAACCAAACGGTGGTTTCAATGGCCCGGTGCTTACTCAAGTCAAAGAACGTGCCAAATGAGTTTTGGGGAGAAGCGATGACTACGGCGGTCTACTTTCTCAACCGAGCGGCCACTCATGGAATTGAAGGGAAAACCCCATACGAAGCATTCCACAAGAAGAAACCCAAGGTACAACACTTGCGGGTGTTTGGGTGTGTGGCGTTTGCGAAGATTGTGAAACCGCATCTCACGAAGTTGGCCGATCGAAGCGAAAGGATGGTGATGTTCGGGTATGAGACGGGATCTAAAGCCTACCGACTATATGATCCAATTACCAAAAGGATTCATGTGAGTCGGGATGTTATTTTCAAGGAATCGGAGAAATGGGAGTGGACGAAGGAAGCTTCGGATGGGCTCTCTGTTAGCGGAACATTTCTTGTACCGGAAACAGAAGCTGCTGCAGGCGGGGTGGATCTCGCTGGAGTTGCCGCAGGTGGGGCGGATCGGCCTGCAGGAGCTGCCGCAGGTGGGGCGGTTCGGCCTGCAGGAGTCGTCGCAGGTGGGGCTTCTCCGTGCGGGGTTCTTCTGCCGGAGGCAAGTCAACCAGCTGGAGGTGGGGTCTCACCGGCGGGGAGCTCTATTGGAGAAGGGTCCTCTGTTGGTGGGTCTCTTGGAGATGACTCTCCGTCTTCTTCTATCTTGAGTGGACCAACACGGTTCCAGTCACTTCAAGACATATACAGTGAGTCACAGCCGGTGGATCTAGCGCTGGAGGATGCAGGTCTATGTATGTGGACAGCCGAAGAGCCATCAAGCTTTGCCGAGGCTGAAAAACATGCAAGTTGGTGAAAGGCGAGAACGAGGAGCTGACTTCGATCATTGAGAACAATACTTGGAAGATTGCCACTCTTCCAAGTGGCCACAAGACCATTGGTTTGAAATGGGTCTATAAAGTGAAGAAAGACTCGCAAGGTGAAATCATTAAGCACAAAGCTCTTCTAGTGGCGAAGGGATACGTCCAGCAGCCGGGAGTGGACTTTGATCAAGTTTTCGCTCCAGTGGCTCGAATGGAGACCGTGCGCCTTTTGATTGCGTTAGCGGCACAAGAAGGATGGGGTATCCATCATATGGACGTGAAGTCTGCGTTCTTGAATGGTGACTTAAGTGAAGATGTTTATGTGTCTCAGCCGCCGGGGTATGTGCAAGCGGGAGATGAACATAAAGTGTTGAAGTTGAGGAAGGCCCTCTATGGCCTTCGTCAAGCGCCACGAGCATGGAACTCCAAGCTGGATCAAAGTCTCACCTCACTTGGTTTTGAAAGGTGCCTGCAAGAGCATGCCGTATACAAGAGGTATGTGGGAGATTCTAATCTACTTGTGGGAGTTTATGTAGATGATTTGATCATTGCCGGTTCGTGCGATATGGAGGTGGCTAAGTTTAAAGACCAAATGAAGGCGTTATTTAGCATGAGTGATCTCGGGCTCCTCACCTACTACTTGGGCATTGAGGTACGTCAAACATCTCATTCTATTACCTTGTACCAAGCGGGATATGCCATGAAGATTCTTGAAAGGTGTGGTTTGGTGGATTGCAATCCGTGCCAAACTCCAATGGAGGAACGTCTCAAGTTAAGCAAAGAGGATCCAAGTCCGTTGGTGGATGCAACAGAATATCGAAGCATTGTTGGAAGCTTGCGCTATTTGGTCAACACACGCCCGGATATTTGCTACTCGGTGGGGATAGAAAGTCGGTTCATGGAGAAGCCCACCACCCAACATCAAGCGGTGGTGAAACAAATATTGAGGTGCATACGAGGCACGATTGGGTACGGTATCACTTATGATCGGAACGATCGTGAAGCAAGACTGGTGGGCTATAGCGATAGTGACATGGCGGGTGATGTAAATGATAGGAAGAGTACCACGGGCATGGTTTTCTTTCTTGGAGGAAATATCATTACTTGGGCGTCACATAAGCAAACGACGGTGGCTTTATCTTCTTGTGAGGCGGAATATATTACGGCGGCAACGGCCTCGTGTCAAGGAGTATGGTTACTTCAATTACTTGACGATATACGGAAGCGTTCAAGATGCAAGGTCTTACTTAGAGTGGACAACAAGTCGGCAATTGCTCTTTGCAAAAATCCGGTGTATCATGGAAGAAGCAAACATATAGACACTAAATATCATTACATTAGGAGTGCATTGAGAAGGGCAAACTCGAGGTGGAATATGTCATCACTCGTGAACAATTGGCGGACATGCTCACAAAGGCACTTGGGAGAGTCAAATTCGTCGAGATGCGAGAGAAGCTGCGGGTGCGGGATGTGAAGATATGGCAAACAACTAAGTAGGGAGTGTTTGTTAGGATACTTAATTGTTTGCTAGGAGAATAAGTCAAGGATTGATGGCTCTTAATTAGGAGAATAAGTCAAGGATTGATGGCTCTTAATTAGGAGAATAAGTCAAGGATTGACTTTTGGGTTTTGATTTCTTTGTTAGTGGCATAATATCCTCTAGAGGATTTGTAGCCTTTAGTTTAGCATTTTGTTATGCAACCTGTATGGCTATTAATATGGGATTTCTCTATGAGAATAAATAAGAAAATAGAAGCTTTCCTTCCACCGAAATTGTTCGTCTTCCATAGGTGTTCCAACAGTGCATACATACAAATTTGCTAGCAATTAACAAACTAGACAACTAAGTTGATGCCATGTACAAAGAGAGAAGTGGGTTTAATGGTGGGGGAAAAGAGGGAGAAAAGAAGTAACCTCGCCGAGGCCTGAGGAGGCGTCGGTGATGAGCACGACCTTGTTAGCCATGGCTTCGGGGCGGAGTGAACGGATGACGTGGCGGAAGATTTTGTAGAGGTAGAGAGGAGGGAGGGTGAGGACGAGGAGCGCAAGGACGATCGGCGGGGCAATCAAGTTTGTGAGGTTGGTAACCAAATCCATGATTATTGATTCTCTCTTCTGATCAAAGACGCAGGAGAGATGGGGGGGATGCTCAATGTAACTGAGATGAGAACAAAAGGAGCTAAAAGAGATGAAGAATACTATGAGAGAGAGAGAGAGAGAGAGTTGTTTATTTCAAGGATATAAATCCATGTTTGAACAAGTCATAGATGACTATTCTAAAAAAAAATTAAAATAAGCACTAAAGGACAGTGTAGAGGTCGCTTGTGAGGTCAGCTAGTAGCCGGTAGAATTTGAGGTGTGCTACTGGGGTGCGAGTCCAAATAAAAAAAGGTTAATTGTTTAAAAATATACTCATTTACGTTTGAGCCATTTTTAAGTAAATAATTCGAGGTTTATTTGGTGACAAATTGATACGTTGTGACAGATTATGGGCTGACGATGTTAAATTGGACCGTTTTGATCATCCTACCATCTCTCTTCTCTCTTTCTCTCTCTAACGATTCTCTCTCTCTACACCGAATCTCTCTCTCTCTCTCTCTCTCTCTCTCTCTCCCTCTGTGGGTGGGATGGTGCATGGGGTGGGTGAGTGGGTGTGTTGTGTGCGTGGTGTGTGTGTGCATTGGGGTGTGTGTGCATGGAGTGTTGGGGGGTTGTGCTTGTGCGCGCGCGCATGGAGTGTGCATGTGTGCGTCGGGGAGGGTGTGTGTGCATCGGGGGGGGGGGGGGGGTGTGTGTGTGTGTGTGTGTGTGTGCATGGGATGTGGGTGCGTGTGCTTGGGGGTTGGGGTGTGTGTGCATTAGTGTGTGTGTGCACGCGTGGGGGGTTGGTGCTTACATGGGGGGGTGTGTGTGCATTGGTGAGTGGGTGGGGAGTGCATTGGGGTGTGTGTGCATGGATGGGGTGGGTGACACTCACATGCATGCACACGAGCACCCACGCACGCACCCACATACAGTAATGCACACACCCATCCCAAGCACACACCGATGCACACACCCTAACCCTAACAAACACATCCCATGCACGCGCGAACACCTATGCAAGCACCCACACCCCATGCACATACCCACCCACCAATGCGCACACACACGCACCCCCATGCACACAATTAATCCACCCCACCCATGCAACCACACACACTCCACACGTGCGTGCACACACACCCCTTGCACACAATCCACCAACCCATGCAAGCACCCACACCCCACGCGTGCACGCATGCACACCCACCACACGCACGCACGCACGCACACACCACACGCACCCCCCATTCACACACACCCATGCACACATACACCCCAATATTGCGCTCATGCACAATCAAGTATACACACACCCACTCCATGCACACACACCCCACGCGCACGCGCACACACCTATGTACACCCACTCATGCACCCACCCACCACCCCCCCTCCCCCGAGAGAGAGAGAGAGAGAGAGAGAGAGAGAGAGAGAGAGAGAGGGGTCGTAGAGAGAGAGAATTGGGAGAGTGTGAGAGAGAATCGTTAAAGAGAGGATGTGGAGAGAGAGAGAGATGGCGGGAAAGAGTTGATGTGTATTTCCGTCCAAATTTATTGTTTTTTGGACGGAAAATTAAAAAAGGTATCAACTTGAAACCAGAGGAGCCAAACGTTTGGATATTAAAATTGATCAAAATGAAACTCATTGTATTTATTAAAAAATGGCCCAAACATAAGAGTATTTTTATGGAATTTACCCATAAAAACACTCGTCATTAATCCTTTAATCCATTAATATTTTTAATATTTTTTAATGTCGACGAAATCTTCAAATTTAACGCATATGGCTGCAGCCGAGCTCTATTGCGGCGCGTGTCTCCGCAAACCAAGCGACGTGTCCAAAACCCCATTCATGCAAACGCATGCACCCTCGCACGTCACCCCACCCCTTCTCTCCCTCTCTCTCTCCTCTGTTTCTATCTCTCTTCTGTTCGCCCCTCTCGTTTGATCTTCCATCTTCCCTAACTCAACATAATCCACCTTCAAACAAAAAAAATACAGTTTATGGAGTGGATAACCAATATGATGAATTTTGCTGTGCCCCTAGCAATCCTTGGGGCCCTTGCCTTCCTCCTCCCCCCGCTCTACTTCTTCAAGTCATTGCTTGCCTTCTTTCATTCCCTCTTCCCCGAGGACATGGCCCACAAGGTGGTGCTCATCACCGGCGCCTCCTCCGGCATCGGCGAGGTCAGCCCTTCTATCCCATTTGCTTTCGAAAACTTTTGAATCGTTCATTTTCAACTTTAATTTTTAACCCTACTGCCATATTAAACTATACATTTTTTACTTTAATTTTCAGGCATAAATCACCAATACCTTCTACTTGCCATCATCATTTTAGACTGCCAAATTGACCAACAGTTTTTGCTTTTTAGTTATCATAACCCTTGTTTCATACTTAATTTCATGGTCTAAGCCTTTTCAGACTCCAAGATATGGGACAAAGGAACTTTGGGCCTGGCCTGTAAATCCAATTTCAGCTTGGTCTGTTAAAATTATTTGTGGCCAGATTCAGTTTTTGGTGGGCCTGGGTTCAAAGCTAAATGGCCTGATAACATGTAAATGTCAATGGATGCTTTAGGGACTTGATTCACATGATGATTCCTTATGTGAGGCACGAGATAGGCAATGAGAAACTCGTCTGAAAGGAGTCAAATGGCTGAAATACTCTTTGCTTCTCAATAAATGAGATGCTCAAAGATTGCTCATTCGACATCTCTCTGATCTGAAAATGGTCGAACGAACAGCTTGTTGAGTGGCGCGTACAAACTGTTTGATGATATTCCTGCATGAACTGCAGTCTGTTGTTTGATTATATAAATGTCGGAGCAACCTCGAAGCTACCATTCTCAATTTTTTTTGTTGTTGCAGGAAATGGCTTATCAGTATGCAAAGAAGGGGGCCTTGTTGGTTTTGGTAGCAAGAAGAGAGCATAGCCTGAGAGAGGTGGCCGAACGGGCCAAGGCCATGGGCTCCCCCGATGTCCTCGTGGCCCCGGCTGACGTGGCCAAGCCGGAGGATTGCCGGCGGTTCGTTGACGACGCCGTGAAACACTTTGGACGCTGTAAGCCTGGACAGATGCATCGTTTCTTGCACCAATATTGTGAACATGGGCTATTCAAGCTTATGTGTTGTGATTTATGCAGTGGACCATCTTGTGAACAATGCGGGCATAGCCAGCCTCTGCATGTTTGAGGAGGCTGCCGAGATAACCAATTTTACGCCTGTTATGGTAAAAAAAAGCCCATGATCAATGCCTGCATTATGCATGCTACAATCGATTTGTAATCGCGTGTGATGATTTGTATTGCAGGATGTCAACTTCTGGGGATCGGTGTATCCGACTCATTTTGCAGTTCCACATCTGAAGAAGAGCGGGGGGAGGATTGTCGTGAACTCGTCGTCGGCTGCGTGGGTGGCCATGCCGAGGATGAGCTTCTACAATGTATGCATCCTTTCTTACATGCTCCTCGTGTTGCTGTTGCAAACGATTTGATGTCATCGAAACTTTTGTGGATTTGTGATGATGGTCTTAGGCAAGCAAAGCAGCTCTCGTAACCTTCTACGAGACTCTGCGAAGCGAGTTTGGGTCGGGGATCGGCATAACAATTGCGACTCCAGGTTGGATCGAGTCAGAGATGACCCAGGGGAAGTTCATATCCAGTGAAGGAGTTATGCAAGTGGACCAAGAGATGAGAGATGTAAGCAGCTTCATATATATGCTCTGAACTAACTAGTAGCCACATGATCTGATGATCATGAGTGTGAGCAGGCTCAGGTTGGGCTGGTGCCGGTGGTGAACGCGGAAGAATGCGCAAAGGCCATCGTCGACGCGGCGTGCAGCGGGCAACGGTACGTGACCGAGCCGGGATGGTTCAGGGCATTTTATCTGCTAAGAGTCTTTGCGCCGGAACTGGTGGAATGGTGCTTCCGGCTGATGTACGTGCCCGGACCGGGCGCGGACGGCGCGGACGCTCCGAGCAGGAAGCTGCTGGATATGGTCGGAGCCAAACATCTACTCTACCCGTCTTCGATCCAGACGGCCGAGATCAAGGAGGAATGATTGAAGAGACTGGGATCCATGTTCATGTTAGTATGGTGGTCGTTAAGAGGCTTTTGATGTGTTGCATTCTGTTGTGAAACTATGATCTATGTGCATTACTGTCTCTTCGCCTGTAGTTTTCAACCAAGTCTCGTTAAATAGAAGTTGTTCAAAATATCTCCATGAATTTGTTCTCATCAGCAAAATAGCCAGGATGTGGGCAGATTCAGAGTGCCGAACTGTCTCCATGAATTTGGTCTCATCAAAAAAATCCTTCCATCAAATGAAGAGGTCCGACTGATGACATCCATGTTGGGGGTCACAATCTGACAGCAAATCATACTTAATTGCAAGGAGAAAACATCAAGCATGGCCTCCAGACTGTAGCAAACGTAAATGAGGTGCATGGGCATGTGGAATTTTAGCTCTCTAGAAAGAAAGAGATATGTGGATATCAAGCAACAGTGGGTGGATTGATATCCATTGACATGTCAAGCTAGGAGGTGTCAAGCTGGGATTAATATTTAAATACATTTGGTAAGTACTTCCACTACTTGAGTTTGAACAAAATGGATAAAGTTTGAATATCCTTGCTCTCTTGGAACTATGCTTCAAATCCTCAATCTAAGCTTGTCACGGTTGTGCCAAGCTTCTAGTCACTTTGGCACGGTCGTGCGGATCGGGCAGATGGGTGCTCAGGAAGCGGCACGACCGTGCCAAAGTCCCAATTCAATCGGCACGTTCGTGCAGATTCAACAGAAGCTTCTACAGTCTCCACGCAGAGTGGCATGGTCGTGCCAGAATCGGCACGGTCGTGTCGATATGCAGATTAGTGAAACCGATTAGAATACGGCTATTAATCCGATCTGCTGATTTTTATTTTTTTGGCTCATATCGGATGGACATGACTTAAACGCCCTCTTCTGCCCTAGGAAGGATTTCTATGATATAAATATCTAGAGAATACATCTTTTGACGGCACACGGAAGAATACAAGAGAAACCTTGAAAGAAAGCCGGACTTTTAACGACAAGAGACGACGGAAGAGCGTTGGGACGACTACGAACTATGGACGAGGACGTATTCCATGTTCTATAGTTTCATGTAAGATCTATCTATTGTTTAGTGTGCATGATACCTTGTAATTTCTAGAGTGCTAGATTTACATTGTCGAGAAGGCTTACATATTGTTTGGAGGATATCTTAGTAGTCGATGTATTCTTTGGATTTACATCTCTGATCTAGTGGAAACCATGACAACAGAAGAATGGACGTAGGCCACACATTGCGCCGACCTAGTATAAATCATGTGCCTCTCTGTGTGATTGCTTGATCTTGTGTGTGGTGGTTATCCATGTGCTTTCTATAATTACTTTAAGATCCTACTCTGTTTGTTAAAGTTGGTGACAGATAATTATATCTATATTATTTCGATGCGTCCAACACCAACAAATGGTATCAGAGTATTGGGGGGAAGAAAATAGAAGGTCAAGATGTCATCCTATATCACATCGTTCAAGCTTAATAAGTTCACTGGAAGGAATGATTTCAATTTGTGGCGACTGAAGATGTCGTTTCTGATGAGAGCCGATACTACCAGATTGTCTTTGAGAAAGATAATTTTGATAAGGATGTCACAGAAGCTTAGAAGGCAGAGATGGAGAGAAATGCATTGAGTGAGTGATCGATCCAAAATGTAACCCTAGAGAGACCTGGCTATGGCGCAAATTACACGGACGTAAATCCCCGGCGACGGCGCTAAAAACTTGATCACGTCCGAGTGTACACCCGAAAAAACGACTAGTAGTTTTACCGCAAGCGCACGGTGTAGCGGCGAGCGGGTATCGAACTCAGGGAGGAACAAATGACCGTGTCTCTTTCCAATCACCTAGCTATCAAGAGAAACGAGAATAGTTTGGGGTATAACAGTCACAATTGTTCAAATATCAAGAGAAATATCAATTTAATAAAACGTCTAGGGATAGGGAATCCCCACTACGGACCGTCTCTCATCATTGTGATTCATAAGTTTCATTATTGCTAAACTTGAACATAGGTGAACTAGTCGCAACTTAATGTAAAACCAAGCTCACGCTCTCGCGCTATTGCCGGTCTATAGCAAACCTAGGATAGATCACACTCTCGTGCAAACCCTAGCCTAAGCCGCTAGCGTGAAGAACGATATCATTGTTCAATCGTATTTCGAGTCCACTCTCGTGTAAACTCGAGCTACGACCTAGGTTATAATAGTTCCTATCCGTCCAATCTCTTGCAAACGGATATGGGTATAGAATCACAATTAAAAATCCTAGCTTTGGTCCAATCTCTTGCAAACCAAACCTAGAGAAATCCAATTGTCAATCTAAATCGAATATCTAGGCCTTCCTATCAATTGGGATCCAATCTCTTGCAAATCCCAATCGATATGAATTCCTAGCTATCCGTAATTAACCAATCACAACCTAACCATAATCAATTCTAGCAACAATTCCACAAATTCATCACAATTTAGAAATAGGGTCCATAGGGTTCATCCCTACGCCCTAAGACGACGACACTACTCGCTAGGCATCATGCAAATCTCAGAAAAATCAACAATAATATCGGCACAATTCATTGCAAAAGAGAAATAATGCATAAAAATAGAGTTTTCAATAGGAATAGACAAACCAATGTAGATGCCAATGATTTCCAGCTGAGAATTCACCAAAGAGTAGCCCTCAAGTCCCTAAAAGAAAGTCTAAAAATTAATTGTTCAAAAGCTCTCTAAACTAGGGCAAAAACTGGGTTTAAATACCCTCTAAAATCGCCCAAAAAATCCTATCAGAAATGCCCCTGCGCAGCCCAGAAATCGCAACCCTAGCAGCAGGCGGAGTGGTTCACTCGGCCGAGTGACCTTGTCACTCGGTCGAGTGACAAACCCTGTAAAAATACAGTAACTTCGGATGTTTCAGGGTCTGTCTTCGGGGGATGGCTCGGCCGAGTAGACTTATCCATTCGGCTGAGCGGCTTTATCGTTCGGCCGAGTGACCTTCGACAGGATCTCTAAAAATTACAGTAACTTCGGCCTTTCTCTGGACAATTTCACTGTACCACTCGGGCGAGTGAGATTTCTCATTCGGCCGAGTAGGCTTTCTTCGTTCGACCGAGTATACGCTGAAATTAACTCTGTGTGCGTATCCGTTCTGGTCGGCCGAGTGGATGTTCTGCTCGACCGAGTGATGTGCTGAAATGCATGTTTCTCTTCTTTTTTGCCGCTTCGTCGCTCCTATTGATTTCCTTCTTCTTCCGCTCATCCTCCATCGCTGATAAGCCCTCAAATGAGCCGTGGATGACACTCCTGAGCTCTTGAAAACCCCTTGATCTCAAAATCGCTCCAAATCGCTTCATATTTCCTGAAATACGACAAAAACAAGAAATAGTGGAAAGTATCGCAATATTGTCGAATAATCATGAAAAACGCGATATGGGCGATCAAAATGGCATGCAAACATGCAGAAAAAAGGTATAAAATATGGAGTGATCAAAATCCCCCAAGCTTACCGCTTACTCGTCCTCGAGGAAGATAAGTAAAAGGCGAACCCGACGGGAAAAATAATAAAAAAAGAAAACGGAAGAGATAGAAAATAAAGTAAGAAAGCAAAGAGAGAGATGCTAGACCATTTTCTCAGGACGTGGGCCTTGCTTACTCATATAGCATACGGCGAATATAAAACACATGCCAAAGATTTTCATTTCGATATCACAATTATATGGATGCATTCAAAATAGAAAATCCGAGAATAGCAAAATAGTATGAAATATGGAATTGTTCTAGAATTAACATCGTCTGAAGCATCTAAAGCGGTATACATACTCATAGACCATACACTTTTCATTTGAATGCTTTCTATAAGGAGTATAAGAGATATCACACATCATGGATCAATAAGAATAGAAAGGTACGGTTTTCATGAAGTGCATGCTAAGTATCAATTCCTGGATTTCGTAAAACTTTTAGTAATCTCACCGAGTATAAAAAATTACCTAGCTTAGGTTGTCATGCACAGTCAAGTAGTCACTCTCTCACACATCATTGGATCATCTCCCCCAAGCTTATCTATAAGCGTGGTGGCATAAGTAAATCAATAAGTATATTCCCCATTTTTGAAGCTCCAATAAAAGTAAAAACAAAAGAGGGAAGAAAGAGAGAAATAGTATGATATGGGATCATGTATATGCTTCTTTTCTCTTTTCTTTTTCCCCTTTTTCCTTCTTTATATATATATATATATATATATATATATATATATATATATATATAGAAATATAGCATATACACATCTGAGATCCCAAATCAAAAGGTAGAAAGATATTCATATATTTTTTTCTTTTTGATTTTAGGGGCATTGGAGCATGGAATTTAATAGCGGGGGAAATGCCAATGATAGAATTGCTAAGGGGAGATTCACCAATGAATATAAGTATAGAAATAATGCTCAAGATATGTGGAGAAAGAAATAAATGTAACACTCGGTTCACTCTATAGGACGTGCACGACAACTTTCAGCAGAGTAATGTAATCTACTCAGTTTAATCTCAGAAAGTAAACTAGTACAGTTATATCAACCTAACAGACATTCATTCAACCTGAAAGTAAGGCGTACAATTTTCATGCAATAAGAAGTGATATAAGAAAGGAAAACAATACTCCAGATATAAGCAATCAATACGTGAAGCTTGGTGTGTTTTCTACGAAGAGTATACATATAAATTATCAGATTCAGCTAATAAAAGAATTTCTTCCATATTCATACATGAAAGTGCGGGTTATTATCGCAAATGCATAGCAAGACATAGCATATGATATCTGAAATGAAAACTATGGCATGACAAAGTAATATGCATAATATAGATAAGCTAGCACCACGTCATCATCATCACAGAAAATTCATCTCTAGCAAAAAAATGAAAGAAATAAGGATAAAAAGGAAATAAAACTACTATACATATGCAGCACACAAAGAAAGTAAGAAAAACGTGATGCATGGTAAAAGCGAAAAACGTGAGTGAAAAAGGTGTAAAAACAAAGAAAAGGCGGGAAAATAAAAATAAAAGGTGACAAAAAATAAAAAGTGCGAGAACTCACTCCCCCAAGCTAAAGTGCACAATGTCCTCAATGTGCAAAGTGTGGCACACCGAGAGGCAAAAAGTGGGTGAGGAGGGTGAGGATGCATGCATGATGGAAAAAAGAAAAAAAAAAGAAAATGATATGAGAATGCAGGTGATGCATGCAGAGATCAAGATAGTGCAGATATGAGTGTCCCCAAAAAGTACTCCCTCTCTCCCAAACAGATATATACAGATAGGTCCAAAATGTGAGCAAAACAGTGTGTGGAGGATGGGTGCAAAATCAGCAGGCTCACAAAAACTAACCAGCGTATCGACAACAAAAAAGTGGAAGGCATTCAGTGTGTGCCTAAGGGGGTGGGGGTGCACCAGCACCGTCCTGTGGCGGAGCTGGTGGCGTGGGTGGTGGCTGCTGGGTGGGTGTAGGTGGTAGGGGCAGACGCGCAAGAATCTGATTCAGGCAAGCCTGAATACTAGGAAGTATGGCGTCGCGGGTCTAGACTGCACTGACGGTGGCGGAGAGGAGCCCTAAAGTCTCCTTTGAGTCCACTAACTGCCCCCTCAAGAGCATGAATGCTCTTAACTAGAGTGTCGGGGGGAGGTGGAGCAGAGGGTCGAACAGGTCGGACATGTGAAGTACGGGGCTGTCTCACACGGCCGCCGTAAAGGATGGGTGCAGCTATGAGGTGGTGCTCGGGTGATGTGCTCGCTAAGTGTCGCTCGGCCTCTGTGTGAGGCTGAGACGCAGGTAAGGAAGACGAGGAAGGAGCAGTAGCAGAAGCTGAGGTGGAAACAGGCGACGAGGCGGGCAGAGAGATCAGTGCCACAAAAGTGGGGACAGATGTCACGACTCTCTCAGAGAAAACAGCAGCAGTGGGGAACGATGGGTCAACGGTTAGGGTGGCCGTGAACAAAAGTAAGGACAGGGCCGCCACTGCGGCGGTAAAGGAGGTCTCGCCGCTCTCTAAAATGGTAGTGGGACGCTCAGGGCTGGCAGCGGAAATGGGATCGACAGAAATGGGCACAGAGGTGGTGGCGGTGGTGGACGAGGAGTCAGCAAAAGTGCTCCCGACACTAACAGAAGTGTGGACAGAAGTGTCGGGAGGTGCAGACGGGTCATGTGCAGGCTGAGGGATCACGGGGTCCTGGGGTGGAATGAGGGGCTCCTGCTGAGAACCCTCGGGCTCTAGTAAGTAATGGGCGGGGATGAGGAGATCCATCGCTGGAATCCAATCTCCGCCCGCGGGTCCTATATGAGTCCGAGCAGGGCTCGGAAGAATCATGTAATCAGCAGCGAAAGGACCGTGGAGCCACACACAGTACTGACGACCATGAGGACGCAGCATCCTCATCTGGGCCATAACTTCTATCGATAGTGAAGTGGGGCCCGGTGGTCGAGGAAAGTCAACAGGCAGGTGAACTCCGCATAACAGAGCCAAGAGGGTAATCAGACCGCCGCAACAAATAGGCGTACGAGCGCTGACAGAAATGATGATGCGGTCGATGTACCAACTGGCGATATCCATCTCTACAGCGGGGACCAGAATGTCAGCTCCATCAAAAACCCTGTGACGTGTCATCGCATACAGCATGTAGAGCTCAGGTGTCGACAACGTCTCGGGCTCGTACCTCGCAAGAAAAGTAGTCGCCATAAGGCGCTGTTCAATGCGGAGGCACGTGTGGAGGACGGCAGAGGCCTTGGCCCTACTAGGGTCAAAGGCAAGAGGTGATCCAGTAATCCGGGTCCAGAAAGCGTGGGTGTCGAACGACAGGGGTGGGATGTGTGTGGGAGGGTAAGCGCAGTCTGGGTCAGGGACAGCGGGCCACTGGAAGAAAGATCGGAGCATGTCAAGAGTGACCTGACACTCCTGATCCATCAGGCGAAATAAGCATCCTCCAGGGATCCGCTCAATAGAGCTAAGGACCTCTAGTGTCGGGCGGATATAAGTGTCCGCAGACACCGACAAGAAATCGTGCCACCCCACGTTGTCGTACAACGTGAGTAGCCCCTCTAGAACCCCTAGGCGCTCAAAGTCGGTGAGGTGCACGAACCTAGTGGGTACGATCGAGCGATGGGAGATACACTCAAATCTGGTGCGCTGGGCGTCATCTCGAAACGTAATCCCAATCGCATCGAACGCGGGGACAAGCTGTGCAGGTGGTGGAATGGGATCGGCAGGAGGCGGCTGTGTAGGTGGTGGTGGGCTAGGTGGAGGGGAGTCCGCCCTAGCAGAAGAGGAGCCAGGATCACCTGACTTCTTCCGCTTGGAAGCAGGCTCCAGCGTGCGTGGCCTAAGGCAAGGCGGCATATGTGCCGCGAGACATGCCCACTACCCAAGTAAAAATGCGAAGTGCTAGATGATGGAACGAGTATACCTAAGCATGACGTGAGAGCAAAATATGATGTGTGCGAAGAACGCCTCCTCCGTGAGGCTCCGAATGCGTCCAAAAAGCTCCCCCAAGCTCCCTCAAGCTAACCTGAAACGCAAATAATAAAATCAGCGAATGATAATCAATATACATGGGGGAGGTAGGGGATAACAGATATATATATGAGTTGATTTGAGTTTGTGACGCAATGGGCGTACAACATAGGAGAAACGAGGAGAAAAATCGAAATTCCGGTGAAATGGGGGTGACCGGCGACGGGGAGGGGCGGCACAGGCGGCAAGCGGCGGCGGGCTGACGTCGGTGCCGGTCGGCGGTCGGTTGTCGGCCGGCGTGCGGCGGCGCGGGGTAGGGGTTTTTGCGATTCGGGCGAAGGAAGAAGAAGTGGCAGCGGTTCGGGCGAATTTGGGGATTTTTTTCGCGTTTCGAAATTCGCGCAGTCGCAACACTTATATATAGGAATGATACGACTCGGCCGAGTGAAGAGTTTCACTCGGCCGAGTGGGACACGCGATAGAATTATTTTCCACAAGTTACGACTCGGCTGAATGGCTTTTCCCACTCGGCCGAATGGATAAGTTCCATTCGGCAGAGTGACATAGCCACTCAGCAAGTTTTTAGAGCGTGCATGGTATCTGATTCACTAGGCCGAGTGACAAGTCACTCGCCCGAGTGGCAAATTATACTGTAAATCGAAAAAATAACAGAGAGTTGGTCAGAACGATCTTCCCTGATATGTACTCCACTCGGCCGAATGGAGTCTTTGCTCGGCCGAGTGACATATGTTACTCGGCCGAGTGGCATCCTGTTTTCTGCAACGGCTCTCTGTTTTCGATCCATTCTCTGTTTTTCTTCCTCTAGTCAGTCCATGCCTTCTCCTGAGGCCTGAGCACGTTCCCAAAGCGCTCTTCCTTTCCTTGGTCATCCTCCATATGAATGATCTCTCGTTCTCCATCTCCTATCATCAAAAATAAAGCCCGTTGTCATGATTTTTATAGACACTAGACTCTAAACACTAAGAAAAATCTAGAATAAAAATGAAAATCAACTAAAAATGATATGAAACCGTCGGATTGCCTCTCGACAAGCGCTCGTTTAAGGTCATGAGTTCGACCCCTTATGATTTTCGTTTAACGTGTGATATTGGGCGCATGCGAGATACGCCCGTCAAACTTGTCGGGAAGGCCACTTGGATTTGGTTGTTGGTGCTCGTCGGCCCTCCTCGGCGTCCCCTCACCATGGGTAGAGTCAGAGGATAAGTCTCCCAAGCTAGAGCTAGAACCAATCTTCTTCCTCACCTGTGACACCGATCTTCTATTCGGTTGAGCTTTCTTCGAATTGTTGGCAGTTGAGAGCTTGCAAATCTCCCTTATCCTCACGACATCAGCGTCGTCTTTATCATCGGCCATAGAGATATCCAAAGGGTCCTCTAACTTTTCTTCAATGCTAGAAATTTGGCCTTCTTCAAGGCCATCATCTTGGAGAGCGCCGATGGAGTGCGAAATGGCTTCGTCGATTAACTCATCAAGGAGGTCCACATAGTCCAACTCCTCTTGGTAGGGCATATGCTTCATGGTTTTGGGTATGTGGAACTCAACCTCGATGTTCCCGACATTCAAGGATAATGTACCTTCTCTCACGTCGACTATAACACCGGCGGTGGCTAAGAACGGGCGTCCAAGTATAGTGAAGTGTCGCCCTCCTCCTTAATGTCCATAACGACAAAGTCGCAAGACAAGCATATCCCTCCCAGAACTTGAAGCAGAATGTCCTCCGCAATCCCCACCGGCCTAGTAACCCGACCATCCGCTAGTTGTATTCTCATGTCGGTTGGCTTCAAGTCGGTCACCGTATTCAATTTTCGGAACATGCGAAGGGGCATTAGCCTCACACTTGCTCCCAAGTCAACTAAGGCCTTTTGCAATGGGACTCCTCCAAGTGTGCATGGGATGCGAAAGCTTTCGGGATCCTTGAACTTTGCGGGCTCCTTTTCCCTCCGGGTGAACCAAGTTCCTTGTTCGGCAAGCATTATTTTCTCCTTCCACTTCTTTCCCGATATTAAGTCCTTCAAGAACTTTGCATACGACGGGATCTCTACTATAGCATCCAAGAAAGGTATGTTGAGGCTTACTCCCCTCAAATATTCAAGGAACTTGGCGAGCCTCTTCTCAATTTTGGCTCTTGCCAACCGTTGTGGAAAGGGCACTGGCGGCATGTAGGTGCGCTCCTCATTAGGCTTCCCCATTTCAGAATTTCCAACTTCTTGCGGCTCCTTTGTGCTCTCCTCTTCAATAGCCGGCTCTTTGTCGTTCAAAATCTCTTCCACGGGCTTCTTGGTTTGGACCATGGAGGGAGTAGTATCCTTCCTGCCCCTAGTTGTGACATCCACTACCGCATTTATGTGGCCGGTATTGCTCCGTGGATTGGGCTCCGGTTGAGCCGAAAATTGTTGAGTGTTTTTGTTTAGCAACGCAGTTGCTCTACAAGTTGCGCGACGACGGTATTTAGCGAATCTTGTTGCGCCGTCAACCAAGCATTGATTTTTATTTGCTCCACCATGAATTCCTCCACCCTAGCTTCATGATCCGATCGTGGTTGAGCTTGTGGTGGGTTGGGAGCTCTCCAACCTTGGTTGTAACCGGGCGGCCTATACGGTCCCGCTTGTTGCCTAGGCGGGTAATTTGGTTGCGGTGGCCCCCTTGGTTGGTATTGAGGTTGAGGAGGTGGAGGCCTAGTTTGAGTTTGTTGTGGCGGTAGCGGGTTTAGAGCCCCTTCATTATTTGCATACGAAAATCTCGGATGGTTCCTTGTGGCTGGGTTGGCCTAATAACCGGAGTTCCCCGCAATATATTGCACTTGTTCCCAGGCTCCCTCTCCATGCTCTCCTCCTACGAACATGACTTGAGATTGGTATTACCAATCACTCCTATTGCTTCCCGTCGTAGATGTGGAGGGAGCTCCATGTGGCTCGGTGATATACTTCTCCAATCTCTCCACTACCTTGTGGAGAGTGTCGAACTTATTGGAAAGTTCTGCTACGGCCTTGGCCTCATATATGCTCGTTGGCTTCAAGGAGGTAAAAGATTGCCCTCGCTCGTTGCCCCATTATTGATTATTAGACGCCATCTCCTCTAATAGGGCCGTAGCTTCATCCGGTGTTTTGGAAAGAATGACTCCGTTGGCGGTTGCATCTATGATTTGCTTAGTGCCCGGTTGGAGTCCATTATAAAAACTGTCAACTAGCTCACATACTTCTATGCTGTGATGGGGGCACTGATGCTGTAGATCCTTAAAGCGCTCACATGCCTCGTATAGGGTCTCCTGTGGTCCTTGCTTGAAGGACATGAGTGCACTTCTAATCTTCACCGTCTTAGATGGCGTGTAGAATTTATCAACAAAAGCACTAGCCAACTTATCCCAAGTAGTGAATATACCTTCCGCCTGCGTCCTCGGCCAATATAGAGCTTTGTCTCTGAGGGTGAAGGGGAAGAGTCTCAAACGGATCGCATCGACGGAAACACCTGGCATTTGAAAGGTGGCGCACTTGGATAAGAATAGTTGGATATGATAATGTGGATTGGAATGGATATTGTTGCATTAAGACCACTAATCCCGTCTTGAGCTCAAAATTCTTATCCGCCGCCAACTCCGGCATAGCGATGGAAGAGGTAGTGGAGGAAGTCTTAGGCCGAAGCCTATCTCTGATGGATATAATCATTGCCATACGTGCTGCTAGTTCCTCCGGTGTCTCCGGGAGGTTCATACAATTATCCTCTATGTTGAGCCTTTTCTCGGCTCTGATCCTCCTCTCAGTACGTTCGATCTCCGGATCAAATATGATATCCTCTGGATCCGCCGTCGATCTCGTGTACATACAAAGAAAACCAAAGTTTCGAAGAAATTGTTAGCACGATAGAGGAGTAAAATAAAAAATAATAAAACAAAAAGAAATAGCTAAGTAGGGAAAATAAAACACTGTCGCCTCCCCGGCAACGGCGCCAAAAACTTGATCGATCCAAAATGTAACCCTAGAGAGACCTAGCTATGGCGCAAATTACATGGAGGTAAATACCCAGCAACATCGCCAAAAACTTGATCACGTCCGAGTGTACACCCAAAAAAACGACTTGTAGCTTTACCGCAAGCGCACGGTGTAGCGGCGAGCGGGTATCAAACTCAGGGAGGAACAAATGACCGTGTCTCTTTCCAATCACCTAGCTATCAAGAGAAACGAGAATAGTTTGGGGTATAACAGTCACAATTGTTCAAATATCAAGAGAAATATCAATTTAATAAAATGTCTAGGGATAGGGAATCCACACTACGGACCGTCTCTCATCATTGTGATTCATAAGTTTCATTATTGCTAAACTTGAATATAGGTGAACTAGTCGCAACTTAATGTAGAACCAAGCTCACGCTCTCGCGCTATTGCCGGTCTATAGCAAACCTAGGATAGAGCCCACTCTCATGCAAACCCTAGCCTAAGCCGCTAGCGTGAAGAACGACATCATTGTTCAATCGTATTTCGAGTCCACTCTCATGCAATCTCGAGCTACGACCTAGGTTATAACAGTTCTTTTCCATCCAATCGCTTGCAAATGGATATAGGTATAGAATCACAATTAAAAATCCTAGCTTTGGTCCAATCTCTTGCAAACCAAACCTAAAGAAATCCAATTGTCAATCTAAATCGAATATCTAGGCCTTCCTATCAATTGGGATCCAATCTCTTGCAAATCCCAATCGATATGAATTCTTAGCTATCCGTAATTAATCAATCACAACCTAACCCTAATCAATTCTAGCAACAATTCCACAAATTCATCACAATTTAGAAATAGGGTCCATAGGGTTCATCCCTACGCCCTAAGACGACGGCACTACTCGCTAGGTATCATGAAAATCTCAGAAAAATCAACAATAATATCAGCACAATTCATTGCAAAAGAGAAATAATGCATAAAAATAGAGTTTTCAATAGGAATAGACAAACCAATGTAGATGCCAATGATTTCCAGCTGAGAATTCACCAAAGAGTAGCCCTCAAATCCCTAAAAGAAAGTCTAAAAATTAATTGTTCAAAAGCTCTCTAAACTAGGGCAAAAACTGGGTTTAAATACCCTCTAAAATCGCCCAAAAAATCTTGCCAAAAATGCCCCTCCGCAGCCCAGAAATCGTAACCCTAGCAGCAGGCGGAGCGGTTCACTCGGCCGAGTGACCTTGTCACTCGGCCGAGTGACAAACCATGTAAAAATACAGTAACTTCGGATGTTTCAGGGTCTGTCTTCGGGGGATGGCTCGGCCGAGTAGACTTATCCATTCGGCCGAGCGGCTTTATCGTTCGGCCGAGTGACCTTCGATCGGATCTCTGAAAATTATAGTAACTTCGGCCTTTCTCTGGACAATTTCACTGTACCACTCGGGCGAGTGAGATTTCTCATTCGGCCGAGTAGGCTTTCTTCGTTTGGCCGAGTATACACTGAAATTAACTCTGTATGCGTATCCGTTCTGGTCGGCCGAGTGGGACTTCTTGTTCGGCCGAGTGGCTGTTCTGCTTGGCCGAGTGATGTGCTGAAATGCCTGTTTTGCTTCTTTTTTGCCTCCTCGTCGCTCCTATTGATTTCCTTCTTCTTTCGCTCATCCTCCATCGCTAATAAGCCCTCAAATGAGCCGTGGATGACACTCCTGAGCGCTTGCAAACCCATTGATCTCAAAATCGCTCCAAATCGCTCCATATTTCCTGAAATACGACAAAAACAAGAAATAGTGGAAAGTATCGCAATATTATCGAATAATCATGAAAAACGCGATATGGGCGATCAAAATGGCATGCAAACTTGCAGAAAAAAGGTATAAAATATGGAGTGATCAAAATACCCCAAGCTTACCGCTTACTCGTCCTCGAGGAAGATAAGTAAAAGGCAAACCCGACGGGAAAAATAATAAAAAAAGAAAACGGAAGAGATAGAAAATAAAGTAAGAAAGCAAAGAGAGAGATGCTAGACCATTTTCTCAGGATGTGGGCCTTGCTTACTCATATAGCATACGGCGAATATAAAACACATGCCAAAGATTTTCATTTCGATATCACAATCATATGGATGCATTCAAAATAGAAAATCTGAGAATAGCAAAATAGTATGAAATATGGAATTGTTCTAGAATTAACATCGTCTGAAGTATCTAAAGCGATATACATACTCATAGACCACACACTTTTCAATTGAATGCTTTCTATAAGGAGTATAAGAGATATCATACATCATGGATCAATAAGAATAGAAAGGTACGGTTTTCATGAAGTGCATGCTAAGTATCAATTCCTGGATTTCGTAAAACTTTTAGTAATCTCACCGAGTATAGAAAATTACCTAGCTTAGGTTGTCATGCATAGTCAAGTAGTCACTCTCTCACACATCATTGGATCCTCTCCTCCAAGATTATCTATAAGCGTGGTGGCATAAGTAAATCAATAAGTATATTCCCCATTTTTGAAGCTCCAATAAAAATAAAAATAAAAGAGAGAAGAAAGAGAGAAAGAGTATGATATGGGATCATGTATAAGTATGATATGAATATCTTTCTATCTTTTCTCTTTTTTTTCTTTTTTTTATATATAGAAATATAGCATATACACATCTGAGATCCCAAATCAAAAGGTAGAAAGATATTCATATATTTTTTTCTTTTTGATTTTAGGGGCATTGGAGCATGGAATTTAATAGCGGGGGAAATGCCAATGATAGAATTGCTAAGGGGAGATTCACCAATGAATATAAGTATAGAAATAATGCTCAAGATATGTGGAGGAAGAAATAAATGTAACACTCGGTTCACTCTATAGGACGTGCACGACAACTTTCAGCAGAGTGATGTAATCTACTCAGTTTAATCTCAGAAAGTAAACTAGTACAGTTATATCAACCTAACATACATTCATTCAACCTGAAAGTGAGGCGTACAATTTTCATGCAATAAGAAGTGATATAAGAAAGGAAAGCAGTACTCCAGATATAAGCAATCAATGCGTGAAGCTTGGTGTGTTTTCTACGAAGAGTATACATATAAATTATCAGATTCAGCTAATAAAAG